>JBAGKO010000012.1:17847814-17873549 GCA_037177275.1 Acacia concinna
ACCATAAGCTTTCAAGCTACAACTAACCCTCCAGGAAGTGTCATCCAACAAGGTATAAGACCAAGTGATCCCAATTTTAACCTCAATTCCAGTTCCAACACTTCTCTCTCTCGAGGACCCCTTGGCTGCTTAGACTACAAAGATGGGATTGCGAATATTGGACCAGCTTTGGGATCATGTCCAGGAAAAGCCATGCTTGCTTATCGTGAGCCTGATAGCTTTGGAAAATTCATAATGTACAATACCATCTCTTTTGTTGCATCTTTGATAGTTGTCCTCTTACTTGTAAGTGGAGTTCCCCTTATCTCAGATGTAGTTGTGATGCGGGTGCTATCTATAGGCATGATTGTGGCTGTCACGAGCCTTCTAAATGCTTATTTTACCGGCCTCATCCTTATCGCCCCATACACTTGGCTTATCGATCACTTAGTGGTCATAGCCACTTGGAGTTTTAACAGTTTGAATGTACTGGTTGCCATGTACGTCGCAGCGGTGTGTATTCGCTGGATAAGGAACAAGTTATCAAGGAACAAGGACTAATAATGTTTCATATGGTCTCATTCAATTGATGCGTCTTGAGTGTTTAAATTAACAGGTGTTGATTATTGTTAATTTTCTTGGTCCATGCCCGCACTTAAACATTTACCCCATTTTGGATGGAGATAAAATTAAAAGGGAAAGAAAATTAGGGGAGAAAACCTCAAAAAGTAGTAACTTTTTTTTAATTATTATTCATGAAAATTTTTAAATCTAATATTCACTTTTCTCCTTTTCTCCCTACTTTTCTCACCATCCTAATGAACCATTAATGAATCAGGCGTGTTCTATATGTTTTTGTTGAATTTTGAATAATTACATTGATACAAAGGGAAATTAACATATTATTATTAATCCTTGAATAAAAGAGATTACAAATAATAAGCCTTTATAAAGTTAACCTAAAGCGAATATACCAATTCTAGAACCTAATCTAATCAAATATCTAAAATATAATATCCATATCTAATCCTAAAATATAATACATATTGAATAACAAACATCAAACCTAATAATAAAATAATAATTAACTAAATAATATGAAATGCGTACCATGTGTGTGAGTCTTGAAGCATTACTCAATAGTTTTCGCTGATGTCTTTGTCAGCTTCACTTTGCTTAAGTAGTGTTTGCGAAACCCTTTTAAAGTTCCTCTTCGCTTCACTGATATTATTATATATGCATAAAAACTTTTAATAAGCTTATTTTTTCAATGAAATTTAAGAAAGATTTTTATATAATTATAAATAAAACATCGTATACTTTCACTTAAAAATACATTGTCCTAGTTAAATTTATTTTTTAAAAAAAGTGAACTGTACATAATTTTTTTTTTTTTTCAGTTATTCATCTTCACACTCAATTCCCCACTTGTCCCTTATGTTAATTTTTTTTATGTCTTTATACGTTGCATAGGAGGCACGAAGATTAGTCAGTACAAACAATCGGAATTATTCTATATAGGAATAGGAAAAAAATTGATGAAGTAATGAATTTCAAGTCAAATTAGCAACTTTTCTCACATTACTGTTGTAACACCTTACTCTAGGGTTTTTATTAAAACTATCTTGTTAAGAAGGAACCACTAATATTCTTTAGAATTTTTAAAGTTCTCAAAGAATTTTCTTAAATACTTTAAAGTAAAACACTTGTCGTTGAATTGAGTTTTTTTCTGAGAAATTTAAGATTCCATAACTAATTTAATTTAACCTTGAAAATTGTGGTTCACAGCTCAAAACTAAACTCTTCTAATGCCTTTCATAATAAAATAAAGAACCAATCTCATTAGGGTCTTATTAAATTTGGAATTTGCATAAAATTCAGACTCTTTATAAAGATTTTCGCAGAAAATTCTAGAATCATGTTCCAACTTAGAAAAATTATAGCTTTTTATCTACACATCCAAAAATTACAAATTACCACTCGATTTAAAGCTTAGGATGTATACTATCATTCTATAAAATATCAAAATATAATTCAAACATTTACCCTGCAGAATTGTGGACGTCAATTATACATTCTACTACATGTAGTCTTCTCTACTATACTTATATTTTCTACCATATTTGTAGTCTAGGCTACCATTCCCATTATGGAGATTATATATATCCCAAAATAACAAAAAGATACATGCAATGTCTCTTGTACTAGGGGCAGAGTGTATATATATATATGTGTGTGCAAAATGCTTCATCATGTCCACCTTATATAACCATCCATTAGCTTCCTTCTTCTTTAGCCTCCATCAATCACTGCGCTTTTGCCCTTAGAGGTAGTTGCCCTTACTTTTTATCATGAAAGAGGGGGTGAGATTTGAGGAAATCTCAGTAGCAACTACCTTTCTTCATGCAAATTATACATGATTAATAACTATGAATGTAAACCATAGAGAACAAGACCTTGCAGTTAACTGAGTTAAAAAACTAACTAGTACACAATCTCTTTGTAGATAGATAACTGTATGAATAACTGGTACACATTCATTTCACAAATAAATAAAATGAATACATATTAGATAAATATAAACTAGTGCATATGCTAGGCAGATAATTGCTTTGCTGATCTATCTGCTGCTCATGGCCATGACAATTAACTATGCATCAAGGGAAAATTTACATGTTCTTATGCTTAACTACAGCAAAATGGTGCATACATCATGCTACAACTAATGCATAATAACATGAGAGGAAAAGAGTTACTACCTTTTGCTCTTTCTTCCATCTTACTTTCTCCTTGTTTCTTTTTTTGATAATTTCTTGGTGGGCTTGGACAAATATCAAAACCTATCATTTAGGCATAGGTATAAGGGTAGGTTAACAATCGTTCCATCTATAATTTCTAACTTTATTGTTTATTCTTAAAATTCTAAATTTTAACAAACTCTACCCTTAATTAAAAATGGTTGATTGTCTTGAAAATCAACTTGCGTTCGTAGTTTGTTTA
Source organism: Acacia concinna (assembly GCA_037177275.1). NCBI lineage: Eukaryota > Viridiplantae > Streptophyta > Magnoliopsida > Fabales > Fabaceae > Acacia > Acacia concinna. Next base: position 17,850,794 of record JBAGKO010000012.1, read on the forward strand.
GGAACATTTAGAATTTCCTACCAATTCTTAACTTTATCAACTTGACAGTATACACATTCACACACAACTATATATACCTATATACACACACTACAAAGTTCTAATTCACAATTATTAACATCCAACTTATTCAAACATGTCTAACCTCATTCTAACCTTCTAACAAAAACTTGACAAGCATTTAGAGACCACAAACAGAAATTTGGAATAAGTCCAACTTCCAAACACTCAATCTTTTAATCATTCCTATTCATGATTTAACACTCGAGTCACTGGCTTGCCATTATAAAAACCTCAAAAAGCAATGATATTCAGTTTTGACCTTGGAAGATTTTTCAAAAGGCCTTTGTATCTCCTTTTATTTTTATAAGAAAATCATAACTATTTTTCTAGACATCCAATTTGTACGTTCTTAGACTCATATTAAAGCTTAGAATGTATACTAGTAGCTCAAAAAATTTTATTAGAAACAAAGATGATTTGCCCTGTCAAAATGGCACACAAATTTAACGACTCAGCTATAGAGTTTTCCTATTCCAGATTTAATCCCAACTGTTCTATGTCAACTTCAAAACTTTGTATCTCAGTCCATATAATTCTAAATGACCTAGTTCTAAGCTTATATTAAAGCTCTATATATATACTGACTCCTCACAGAATTTCATAACTATCTAAGGTTATTTTCCCCTGCTTCAAACTGCTTTTCTTTCGGTGTTCAACTTATTCATTTGAAAATTTAGCCTCAACTTCAGAAAATCATAACTCTTAATCTACAAATCCAAAATTGCATGATCTATGACTTATTTTAAAGCTTAGTGTGTCCTCTATCTCCCTAAAAAATTTCAGAGGCAAAGGAGTTCATTTTCCCTATTTTATATTCACCTAAAGAAAAATCTGCAGCTGCACTGATTAAAAAAAAACAGAACTTTTGATCTGCCATATCAAGCCAAACTAATCCTATATCACGCATTATTGTTTATATGCAGCTGCCAATATATATATATATATATATATAATTAAATATGCAGGCATTTGTGTTCAGTTCCAGACAAACCAGCAACATCATTTTCATCACATATTAGGCAGCCACACAAAATTTCATAGTTAGAAGAGGCCATTCACCTTGATTTTATCTCACATAACAATCACTAATTGCCGAAGGAGAATCTCCGACATAAGAGAAATGTTCCTTTGTAAAATTCTATATGTTCCCAAATGATTCTACATGCATTGAGCCTCAATTCTTATAGACAAAAAGATAATGATGACTCCCAAAAATTTAGGCCCACTAACACATAACTTAGAAAAATAACAGACCTCAACTTGTTTAACAGACAATATTTAAAATAAAATCCTTGACTCAGTAAATAATCCTAACAAACTCTGCTTGCTCCTAAACTGCATTAGAGAAGTATATCAGGATGGCCATACGATTTCGTACAAATCGCATAAGGGAAAACAATGCCCCCCAGCCAAAAGTCACCTCAATCGAATTACATGTCAGCTGTTACACCTGAAATTCGGCTACAGCAGAGCGCTACGCAAGCTCCATCATAGCCTTTCTAACTCCCTTTACCCTTTTTGTTAATAAGCAAGGAAATCTGTCCCATAGCTCTAATCTTTCGGACAAGATGAGACAGAAAGCATTCTAAAAAAAATCACAAACCAGAACAAAACAACACATCCAGCAGTGATTTCACCCCATAAAAGCTCTACTGTTAACTTATCATTCATCATATGGTGGTTTCCTTCCAAAAGCTTTAATTTCAATCCCTTCTCTCACCCAAAGATATAGAAATTCAGAAACTTTGCATGGGAAAATCATCCCCTCTTCTTGTAGATCTTCATTTGACCTTCAGACTTGAGTAATCGTTCTCTCCATTCTCTCTCGCTGTCTGTTACGTTTCTGGCTTAGTTCAATAAGTGAGACTGAGAGGAACACGATTTAGCATAGAAAGGAAGTGTGAGGGTGGTAAAAAGACCATTATGCCCCTTTATTAAGCCTCTATTTTCAACTTGGTCCTTAAAATAATCCTTTTGTTTGCAACTTCTTCCTTTAAGACATAAATTAATTTCTAATAATTACTCCTTAATACTTTATAAGGATTTTCTTCCTTATTTGGTTTCTTTAACCCATTAAATAATTTTTCTTAAAATTCTCAGGCTAAACAATAACCTCTAACTATTTTTTTAAAATTACTTCAAGGAATCTAGCCTTTAATTCCTAAAACAGCTTTTAAATTGTTTAGGCTACATTTTGGGAAATCAAGCCTTTCCATAATTTTCTAAATTCCAAAATAAGATCCTCAATCATCTATAGGCCTTTGACTAATCTTTAGATAATTAATTTTCAAAAAAAAATCTTGCCTAAAATTAGAATTTTGACTAATAATTTACTTTTAGGTCATTCAACTTAACAATCTCTCTAAATATTCCCCTTCATCTGTAACAATCCAAATGCACATGAACCCTAAGGCAATAAGGATAGACTAAGGATTACCCGACAAACTTAATAAACAAGGATTACATTATGCTCCCAATTTTGTTCATCTCCACGCCATCCTGCCCAATAGAGATTTTCCAATGGGCTCATAAGGATAGTGGAAAACAGTAATAATTAATATGATATTTAACTTTAGTTTGGTTGATAAGAATAGTATTAAAAATCACTTGAATTTAAGACTATTTTAATGTTTTAAAATATTTTTATTGGTTTGCGAGAATAATTGTTCATGTATTATAATAAGACTAGAAGGAGTAGTTGTTATTTATTATCACCAGAGAGAGTATAATATTGCACTCTTACACTTTTCCGTATGACACTATCATACACTTCCTTTTCTAATAAAATCCAAGACAACTGAGTAAAAAGCTAGTATTGAATTTCCTAAGAATACACATTTTAATTATTTGTATTGAAAAGCCTCAAAAGAAATCATATAGGGAAAAAAATATAGAGTTATGAGATAAAATGAACTACCATCTTAAATTGAATATCGGAGGATATATAATACATCAACCCACAGCATATTGGTCATGCTCTTTTGTATTCCTTTTATAATGTTACCAGAGAAAAAACTGACACATAATGATATAAGCTTTAGATAATTAATTTATATAAGTTGAGGAAATAAGTTAAGGTAGTTATTTTTAACAAATATGTGTTAGCTTCCCTAAAATGATGCCATGTGCGAACATTTTCTTGTGAGAAAATCCATGGATCTTCAATAATTTTCATGATCGAGGAACAATATTTACTCACGGATATTCTAAGGTCAAATCTTCTCTCAGAATTTTCCAGGACCAGGCAACTTTTCATACAATCTATTTCTTCCTCGCACTTTGTCCAAAAAGTTCCTACATTTCAAGGAGTGTCGGTTTCTAATTATAATGTTAATAATTCAATGCATGCAACTATATCATTGGTTAGATTAAGACAATAATTGAAGCTGAAAATTTGGCTTTGTTAAATGCTTCTACACTCACTCAGATGTGTGCGTGTGTTTTTTTTTTTTAATCATGATTCATTGGTTGGATGAAGATAACAATCCAAGCTGAAAATTCAACGATATGTTAAATGCTGCTCTTCTTTGAAACCTCTGGTCTTCTCTCATTTTAATCAGATGAAGGCAGTAATTCAATCAGAAAAATCCATGTTAAATGGTTATCTTCTTTCAGACCTCTCTTGTCTGATCTTGTCATACTTCATTGGTTTAATTTGGTGAAGGCAATAATTCAAGTTAAAAATCCACCTATACCACTTTACTCTTTATTATAAATTACTTGTAACGTATTCTTTTTGTTTGTTTTTTTTTTTTGCTTTTGTAAGGTATCCCCAGCCCGGTATACCAAAGACTAAGTCTCCACTCATTTTGGGTTCCTCTATATAAAGGATACTTGTAACGTATTCTCACATAAAAGAATGTGTTAAGTTGCTAAACTTCTCTAATTAATTTAACCTTATCAAAGTTTTTTTGCCGTCTGTATTTATAAATTATTCTCACCCCTCTTTTGTATCTCTTTCTAACAAGAACTAGATGAGGGTAAAATTAGAAAAAAAAAAAAAGTAATTAAATACCCTACAAGTAACTTATATTTAAGACCAAAATTTTTTCCTAAAAGTGACTTATAATAAGAATATGTTGAACACTTCTCTTCTTTAAAATATTTTCCAATTATAATTCTTTGGTTAGATGAAGGCATAATTCAAGCTGAAAACCACCCAACTATGTTAAATGCTTCTCTTCTTTCAAACCTCTCGTCTAATCATAATTCCTTAGTTAGGTGAAGGCAATTATTCAAGTTGAAAATTCAACTATATATGTTAAAATTAAAGCTTCTCTTCTTTCAAACTGCTCTTATCAAAGAGATTGTTTAAATAATTGAAGATATAGTTGACTCTGTAGTCAAAAGTCATGAGACATAAGGGACACAACTTTTTATATGCTCATAGGCATCATATAACATGAAAATGTGGATAGTCACTTTGGTGTCCTCTTTTTCTTAAAGCGTGTTAAAATATTTCAAAAGTGGGATTGGAGTCGAGGCTTTAACCCACCTCTTGTTTGTCATGTGTCAACGCTATTTTTCATCCGAAGGTTTGTCTCTGTTTCATGAAGTGTTCAAGTGTTCTAACTTAACTGGCATAAATAGTTCATTTCTAATTTTTATACACCAAAGAAATCAAATTCATTAGATAAAGACACTATTTACTCTGGGGTATCATATACTTGTAATCAAGACCAAGAAAAATTGGTAATAAATTTTTTTTTTTTTTTTTTGTTATTGAGACTGGAGAGAGTATGACATTGAATGACAGTTTCCTAACCACTCCCCTGGGGCGCCCTCCGATAAATTTTGATACGTGACACTGATTAATTAGTTAAATATGAAGGACAGTATGTACGTTGTTGATCAAATTCGAAAGTTCAATATAATAATGCTGCTTATTAATTAATTGATCATTATTCATGACACTATATCTTTGTATAATGAATTAACATGTGGTTGACTCGGTCAATATATGGGGTCATGAATCAAAATGTGGATGATATACCTGTTTGTATTTTTATGATTAGAAGCTAGTGTGACAGCACATGAAGAAAGAATATACTTTTTTTTTTAAATCATTTTGGAGGTAAAAAATTAATTGGCAAATTACGAATTTTATTTGGTCTTCCACAACAAGGGTAGAGGGTTTGGTATCATTACATTACATTCTAGTATAACAAATATTTTTATAGACAAAATTATTTTTTGTATTTAATTATATCTTCGTGCGTGGTTCCCTATAAGGATTGGGGTGTGAACTTGTTCCGAGTGCATATCCAAATGTGATCAGGCACGTTGGCCACCATCCCTACTCGATTGGGATGGAAATGGAACTTTTGGCGACGAAAATAATATTTTAGGATCCCAAAGTTTTAAAAATGTTTATTAACGTGTTAATTATGTACTCAAATTTTTTTTGGAAGTAACCAAAATGTTCATATTGACAGTTTTTTTCTCCTTACCTGAGACTTTGAAACTAGGGGAAAAAATAGCTTCTGAAAAAAGTGATAAAAGTAATTTTAGGCAATAGTTAGAAAAACTTTCTAAAAAAGCAGGAAAAAAATAGCTTCAAAAATTTTTTTAAGTTTAATTGAAATTATTTTTAATAAATTTATTCACATAAAATTTGAACAAGCATGCTAAAAAGGCAAAGACGTAAATCCTAAAAAAAGTTGAGTCACAATATTTTTTTGATTAATTGTTGTCTTAATTACTTAAAAATTAGAAAAAGTTCTGATAAAAATAACTAAAAAAATCAGTTAATTAGAGACATAATATCTGTCTCTAATTAATTAGTGATAGTCTATTTGACAATGAAATCATCTAGTTCCATTGCTAATCCTCTGTTTTTTTTAGTGTCCACACACACACAACACACACACACATATCTCCAGCAGTAACAAATCCAAGAGTTGAGGATTATTGATTGGGAACACTTTGGATGTAAAAGCCCATATATATTATACTGCAGGTTATACATTCAATTCTAAAATAAATAAATAAATAAACCGCCTGGAGTTAGATTGTAAGGATGGGATGGAGTTTGGGAAGAAGTTAAGGATTCAACTCTTTATGTAAATATAAAAATTGAATGAAAAAATGTCGGCGATAAATTATTGATTTACATAGAAATCTTAATTGTATTGTAATAATTGGAAGTGACATATAATTCAATCGAAAAAAGAAGAAGTGACATATAAGACTTATTTGAATTAACCCATTGATAAGCATAACAATTATAATATATCATATCGTAGCAGTTAATTGTTAAGATGATCTTTTCAAGCGTGATTTCAACAACAAAAAATGAGTTTACTTTAGCAGCGGAAATTATTCTTTTAACATGAACTTACATCTACGTGACCATTCACAATATTTATAATTTCTAAAGCTATCGTTGAACATAAATATATTTGTAGCTCCATTATATCCATATTCCAAACATTAAAACAAACCCCCAAAAAAACAAATACAGGACCGAAAAAATCGCCAACATAATAAAGGAAACAATAATCGTAAAAGGCACAGATAGAAATCTGCCCCAGCCATTTGATTTCTTGATTGTCTTGACACATTTCTCCAAATGCGCAGCGCGATTAGGAATAATACTTCCAAAATGATGAAAGAAAATTAAGAATATTGAAGAAGAAGTTTATCTGATTGTATTGCAATAGGATGTACTTATACATTCAATTCTAGTGTGATTGCATTACACGTGTATGTATAATGACTGACAACTGTTACATGCAAGTTAAACTAACTAACTACCACAGCTAACTTGTAAACTAACTGAACTAATTCAGTTTATATATTAATATTCCCCCTGCTAGAACAGAACATAATTAGACAGTAGCTTCAATCTGATTTTGTTTTTGTTGACTCTGACTTGATTTCAGATTCATGTACTTCTTATTCTGCAATGATATTCAACTTAAATCGACAGTAATGAAACATGGCCTGAAGCTGTAATTTTGTGAAACTATTTGCAACTTGGTAATATGCTAGAACATGAGCAACATTCACCAGTCCTACTGGTACCTTTTTCCTAATGAAATGTACATCAAGTTCTACATGTTTTGTCTTAGAGTGAAGAACCGATTTGCGGCTAGGTCTACTGTGCCAGTATTATCACACCAAATGGTAGGCATATTTATCATTGCTATATGCATTTCTTTTAATAATTCCAGAAGCCACATAAGTTTTGAGATTGTATCCGCTACACTTCTATATTCTGTTTTAGTTGATGATCTTGAGACTACTTGTTGCTTCCTAGACATCCACGAAACTGGAGTGGCAGCAAGAAATACGGAATATCCACTAGTTGATCTCTTGTTTTTAGATATTTATTTTTATTCATTCCTTTTTCAATTAAAACTCTTTCCAAAGCACTACAAGAAATATCTATAAATAGGACCCCAAAGGCTCCATTCCAAGACATGTCTCTTCTTTTCTCTTTTTTCTTTGAATCTGGATTTTTTGAGAGCCATGTGTGGCTAATTTATTTTAGACCTAGAGGAGCTATGAACTTATTTACTTTTTAAATTTGATTTTCCATGAATTAATTATGATTAATTTATTTCATTTTCTTTAATCTTGATTTTTTTTATTATTACTTCTTGACTGGCCATCTTTAAGCATGTTTTGGGGATTTAGGGTTGAATTTGACGAAGAGAACCTTGAATAGACCTTAGATTAAGGAGTGTGAAATTAGGCTTTAGTTTAATTTGCCTATAGGATAGACATATACCTGTAGGATCCATATAGTCAAATTAGAGTGATTACGGACTTTCATTACACCTTATATGATTTTGTGAGACATTACATAATTAATTAAGGTAAGGATATAAATGAATTGGCAGGCATTTATAGACACTAATACTCTAGATTAAATGATGAAATTAATGTTTAATTAATTTAGTGGGGATAAAATTCTAACTTAGCGAATAAGGAATTAGTGACTCTAGGTTGATTTAGACATAAAGAGTTTTCATAAATTTTATTTCCTTTAGAATTTTAATTATAAATTATATTTGCTTTACTTAAATGAAATTTGAGAATTTCATATCTAAGAATTAGTTTTCTTGATTCCTCGTAGGAACAATATCTTACTTATCACTTTATTACTTGATACAGCCAGTGCACTTGCAGAGTCTTAGGCTCTACAATAATTTTGGCCTATCAAGTATTTGTATCATGCTTAGTTTTTCTACACATTTGGACATGAGTAGCTAAGCGACTTATCATCTAGGATTACTTCAACTTTTATATGGATTAAGACTTTGTATTCTTTCCTTTCTAGTATTTAATGAGTATTATGTGTTGATTTTATTGTGTGCCCATTGCCTCTGAGTGCTTGCTCACTACTTGGTTAATTTGTTGAGTTAGATGATGCTTGAGAGACATTATCTTGCTTGCCCTTAATTTTCTTCTTTTCTCTCCTTCTTGATTATTGTTGAAGGTCATTCATAAAAATAAATTAAGCAAAGATTGACAAATATAAATAATAGATATTATATTTAGCATAAAAGCTAACTCTTTAAATAGGTCATCTATTAAGCATAAGAGGGAGTACTATGAATCATAGTGAGAAATATGTATTAGTTTTTGGTATCGAAAAACTACCTAGAAAACTTTTTAATTATTTGTGTAAGAAGGATACTTTAAAAATATATATATATAAATTTAGGAGATGAAATAGAGTAAGATATTATATTTAAGTCTTTAAATTTATAATAATTTTTTTAAATACTGCCTTTGGAAAATGAGGTACCATCTCATTCTATTTTTTTATTACAAAGAAAGACAGCCCTTAAATAATCCTAGTACTGACTAACTCCCTGTTAGTATCCTTTGCAAAAATCTATGAGAGACCAATTGTTGCGTTAAAGAAGGCATACCGCTCTTACTCCTATTATAAGTCCATTTTGACAAAAAATTTGATCCTTAATATAAATCCAGTTTGAGAGTATTAAATAATATTGTTTCAATTTTATCCTTAATTAAAGGAAGAGAGAGAATAAAAATTTGAAAAAACAACATCCATAAATGAGGGTAAAATTGTAAATTAGGCCCTTAATTATTAGCTTAACTAATTCTCCTTGGTATATGAGAATTAGTTAAAATGGACTTAAAATAAGGACTAGAGTGGTACATCTATTGGGCAACAAAAGAAATTAAAGAAAGAAAGTATATTCCGCTGGTCTTATATATAGGGTAGAGAGAGAATAAATTTGTTGGTTCTATTTATAAGGCATCTCATTAAAGTTTTGATGTAGATGTACAATTTTATCCTTAATTTATTATTGTGTTGACTTTATTTTTATTTGGCATTATGTGTATTAAATAAAGGCAGAGTTGGAAAATTGTTGAATTTTATGGCAGAGTTAATGAGATTTAAAGTTTTCTTTATTTTGTGAAAAAAATGTTAAAAGTACCTTATATATATGATCATAGGAGTACATCTCATTCTATCTTATCTCACTCCATTTCGTGTTATCCCCTAAAGTCATTTAAAACTTCAAATAATAATTATACATCTAACCTAATATATATTTTCACTATAAATGATAAAATTTACATTTAAATATCTATTTATCATCTAAATAATAAGTCTACTTGTATAGAAAAAATGACAAATCAAAATATTATTTATATTTTACAGTGAAAATAGTATCTTGGATGTATAATTGTTTTTGGTAATTTATATGAGTTTTCAACATTTTCACCTAGTTGGCATATAGGTTAAAAAAGGCTCGCTCTTCTATCAACAAAGAAGAAGAAGAAGAAGAAGGCTCGCTCTTCACAAAAAACTGTTTCACGTGCTATAGCAATTTTATTATCATCACATTCACATGCAACAACACTGCATGATTAATAAAAAAATTTAGCACTAACACATTAATATTCCAACCTGGAAAAAACTAAATATACTATATATAATTGGACAGAAAGGACCACTAATGCAACTAAAAAAACAAGAACCCTAAAAAGATACACATGAAGGTACTAATCCAAGCTGAAATTTCAACTATGTTAAATGCTTGTCTTTTTTTTTAAAAAAAAAATTATATGCTCTTAAAGATAAGATTAAGTTGATTTATTTACAACCTCTCATTTCTTATCACCTAAAACATGTTTTAAAAAATGATTAAATATGAGAAATAAAGTGATTAGGGATCTTATATTTAAGATAGAGGAATATATATAATAAAACATGTTTGACTTGGTGAATATAAGATATGGGAAATAAGTGAGATACCTTTTAGTGAATAATACTCCTCCGGTATAGGATCAAAATGTAAAGAATATAAATTGGCTAGCTATAAGTTGAAATCCTAAACGGAGAGAGCTTTAAATGATTGCGATTCTTTGGAATTAACTGGTTTAATATTTTAGGTATATTATCATCAATTAATTCATTTTTTATTTTCTTTCATCATTACTTACTTGGATTGGTAGCTCAGACGAACTGATTTAGTAGCCACCAGAGGGAAAAGAAAAGAAAAAAAAAAAGCAGAACACTAAATAACTGCCTTATTTCCTTACTGCAGTGGCAATAAGAAACAATCTATTCTATTTTTTGTCCTTCTGAAAATAGCTTTATAGGAAACACTTTTTAAAAATAAAAAAAATATTGTTTGTATAGTTATTTTTAAAAATATGTTGAAGTGATGTGGCGTGTAGTTGATAGTGACGCCACGGTGATTACTATTGATAGTGTGGTATCAATTCTAAATAGGCCTTTCTTTTTCCTTATAAACAAAACAACGGTTTCTGAAAACAATATCCATCAAGCCCAAAAGCTATTAGGCCCCCCGCTAATACTTGTCCCCATTGGTTGTTAATTGGGCCGCGTAGGTCAATGTACTCTGCTTCTGGAAGTTACATATCTCTTTTTGCCATCTTTCCATCCCACATATTTTTAATAGGCTTAAAGTACAAAAATACATGTGATATTTTTTAAGGTGTGTTTAGCACTAAGTGCTTTTTCTTTTATGTAAAAGTACATATATGGTTATAAAAGTACGCAAAAATGCATATTGATCGTTAAGTTTGACTTTTTTCATTTTTAAGGCTTATATAACATCCCAAAAATTTGTAAGCCTAGATAGGGAATTTTGGGTAGACCGAGGGTCGTACCCTGATATTTTTTGAGGCCTAGATGAAGTAGTTGGGATGAGCTAAGAGCCTTAGTTTATACAGGATTGAAATATCTCACAACTTTTGAAGGGAAATCCGCGGAATGACCTATGTACAAAAAATAAAAGTTTAGCAAAGATAGAGGCTGAATTTTAGACATATCTGAAAGCTCCGAAAATTCCCATAAAATGTTTTAGAGCATCCAAAACATCATGGGATAGTCAAAATGATTTTTTAGAGGCCATATGAAATTTTAGGGAATTTTTGATTATTTTATAATTTTTTGCCGGACCGAATTTTTTACCAGAAATTAATTATATCAGATATTTAGAGGCCTCGTTATTCTGGATTGTGATTGAAAAATTAGTATATATTTTAGAGGATTTATAAAGTTTATTGGAGGTCAAGAAAAAGTCTAGAGGGATTATTAAAATTGTTGAAAACGGTTTATCGCAGGTATAAAGGACTTTTTCAGAGAAAAATTAATTTCGAGAGTTTCAAATGTCAAACAATTCTGAAATTTTTATGGTAGCCTCCTGGGATATTTAGAGATTTTTGGGTAAAATTTGGGATAGAATTGAATTTTCTGGAATTTTCAAATTAATTAAAGTAGTATAGGAGAAACGATAACAGGATACTGAAATATGTGCATCTCCCTTATTTCAGTAGAAGCCTATGCCATTTTGTCTTAAGAAGTAAGTCAGGGAAAGGCCAAGAAGCATGTAGAAAGGACATGTGTCATGTGGAGAAGGAAGGAGCATTAAAATATTATTTTTTTAACAATGTTGGTAATTCCTTCCATGTCCCAATCTGCATCTATAAATAAGAGGCCCCTCCTCTCATTTTTTGGTGCATAAAAGAGGTACCCTGGGGAAGCTTTGGCCGATTGAAAACTCAACCCTCAAACTCAGAATTCAAAGGCAAATCAAGCTATGACAATCGATCCTCCGATTGAGGTATGTTCTAACCTATGTTCTCTTTCATTCTCCTCCACTTTTTCATGGTTTTAGAGGCATTTTCAAGGGAAAATGCTGCTCATGGATTTCGGCCAAGTAAGGGGAGATAGAGTTTGAAGTTGTTTGATATTTAAAAGGATTAGAAAAGACTAGAAATTGGTGTATAAACTTGATTTAGTTTGAGTTCTTTCTTTGTGCTTGAGATGAGAGTTTCGACCAAGCCTCCTAGAGTAGTTTATGGTTTGATTTTCATTGGTTTGATGGTTCCAATATCTTTAGGACAATGTTTTACTTAAAAAAAGTTTGAAAGAACATGTGTGAAACGTCGAACCAATGAAATCACCAAGAACCTCATAATAGTGGGAGTGTTCGGCCAAGAGGGGATTAATAGAAAGGAGTATGATTTTGTTAATATGGATATCATACATGTATCCAGAGGTAAAACTTGTATAGGATTAGTCTCTAAAATCGATTAAAAGACAAGGGTAGTCCAGACCCTTTATGTAAGGAGAAAGGGTCTCTAGGTTAGTGATAGAAGCATACATTGATACCTTGACATTGTATTATGTTTAGACACATCAAAGGAGTCCTCCAGTATCTCCAGTAGCGAAAGGAAGCAACCACATTGTTCAGAAATAACTGATAACTAGAACTTATAACCTTAACTTATAATTGATTTGCTTGTCTGTTTTGTGCTTGTGCTTGTTTTACTGTGTTGTATTTGAGCAAATATATTATATATGAGATGTATGACTCCCTGTTTATATGTCTTAGCTATGTGATAGAGGCGGAGTCATGTGCATGCTCCATATACACGATGAGTGCCAAGAGAGATGGCATAAGATGAGTAGTTACGAGCATTGCCTATTGCATGACTTTTATTACATTATATTGTTACTGGTTACTGTTTTGCTATTGAGGTTTCTCTAGAAACCTTACCCTTTCCACAATACAAGTGAAGGAACATCAGGAAACAAGGAAAAGAAAAAGACAGAGCATGTTTAATTTGTTTTCCTAAATTGCTTCTGGATAACTATAGTTGTATATATACTGTGATATTGGATTACTGGACTGGTTTTGTATGCTATTGTATCATGTTGTAATGATGAGGATATGTTGTTATATAGCTGTTATGCTATCCGAATAGCATGAGAATTGTCAAAAAAGAGAAAATTAGCATGTCAGTGTGATTGTGGTTTAATTGACACTTGATTTTTGACTATTTTGAGCTTACATTTGGGTTAGCTACAGTTTGAGCAAATGATTGAATTTAACCATGAGTCTTTGCATGCTAATAGAGAGTATTTTTAGCTGCAAATGAAGTGGTAGAATATGTTATTTGGAGTTTAATAGAGAAAGTTATGCCTTCCCAAAGCTGGGTCAAAAATCGTAGAAAATAGAAAAATGGCTAAATGAATAGTGTCATTTGGACTATATAACCAATGCCTTTTTGAGAGCTTGTGCCCGTGTAATGCTATGCTACTGATGTATGAGATTATTTTTTTCTTAAAGAGCATGGAAATATTTTTCCAACGAATTTGGAATAACATCATTTTGATTTTTTTAGAATTAGTTATGATTTTTTGAAGTTGGTCGAATTTGAGGGCCAGATGAATAGTAATCCGAGGAAAGAAATTGTTTTTCTCTTATTTTCCCAACTTAAAGTCATAACTAGTGATTCCAATAGCTCTAATATGGCAAGGTAAAGGGTATAAAAGGAAGGTGTGATAGCTTATGTGAATCATGTGATTCAGCTAAGGTTTTAGTTCAGGTGACAGCGAATAAAAAGAAAAAAAAATCTACATCTACCCATAGATATTAATTTATTATTTTAAAGAAATAAAAAAATGCTTAACTTGTTTGAGGTTGGACATGGAGAACTGTCACATCAAAGTGATTTATAGATAATAAATAAATATTAGTGGATAGGTGTGGATTGTTTTTGTTTTCTTATTTTTATTCATTGCCACCTGGGCTAAAATTTTACCTGAGTCATCATATATGTAAGCCTTAAAAAAAATCAAACTTAACAGTCAAGTAGCGGTCAAAGTCAAATTTAATGGTTGATATGCACTTTTGTAATCACATGTGTACTTTTACATAAAAAAGAAAGCACTTGGTGTTAGGCGCATCTTGGAAAACATCACAATGTATTTTTGCATCTTAACCCTTTTTAATAATACACATTTACAATAACCTAGTTATTGTTTTTAGAGAAATTAAAAAAAGTAAATAATTAAGTAACTTAATCATAACATATGCTGTATATTTTTTTATTATATATTAGTTTATAAGTCACATAAATTAGTTTAATATAAAAAATGATAATTAATATTAAATATTCTAATATAATTTATTTAACTTTTTTAATCTCTTCAAAAACTTCTGCCAAAAAAAAATTCTCTAAAAAGAAGTTAACTAGGTGTTATATTAAAGACCGGAGGAAGTAATTTATACTATTTTCTCCATTCATCGAGACTTGTTCTTCACAATAAATGGTTAAAGATTTTCAAACGTTGGAAACAAGGGAGCTGAAACAAAATGAATATAATGAATAAATATAAAGCTGAAACGTTTACGTTGTTGAAGTAAGGGAACTGGGTACACTAGAAATTTTATTATCACATGTTGCAACAACATAGGTTGATATATATATAGACGTAAGACACATAATTAAGTAGGCAACAAAAATAACAAAAACAACAACCCTGAAAAGAACTCATGCTTGAAACACATACAACCTCTGGTTACTTAATATAAGATCTACTTTAAAGGTGTCTTATATTAAAGACTGGAAATAATTATTTGTCTCTTGCCAACAACACAGAAGGCATTGAGATCAACAGCAGCAACTTGTTAACTTGGACCTAATCTTGCAATATGTCCTGACAATCCAAAAGAGAAAGCGCAGTGTGTAAAACCCCAAAACTACTAAAAGAAGAAAAGTCAAGGACCCAAATCCCCCATCACTAAGGTCAGTCAATGAAACATTTTGTGGGGCAACAATTTTGACGGCAATCCTGTATGCAAATGCAAGAAAGAAGAGAGTGAAAGCCAAGAGTACGGATAGGATCCATATCATAGCACTACTCTGCAAACTAACTCCACTTACAAGCAAGAGGGTGACACAAAGTGATGCATAGAAAGAGAGTAATATATTCTGCATACGACTCAAAATCAACTCCGTGATTAACGGGTGAGATTGCTTCTCCAGGACAATAGTATGTGGAATTAAGGGTCGTGCAATTGAGGGCCCCGAATGGTGATGAGCTGGTGATGTCTTGAGAAGATGATGATGATGATGAACCTTGTTGAATGAAGCCTCCTGGCGGATTAACTAAAGCTTGGAATGTTACAGTTGCGATAAAAATAGATGCCGTACTCAGATTCCCCCTCATCTGTTCAAACCAATTAGTACTACCCCCATGTTTCAACCTAGTGCCAATCCATTTTAAAATCTCCATAAAACAATTCCATAAAACAATTCCACAAGAATTTTGCACGTCGTCGTCCTTTGTCCACATGAGTTTTATTTCCTTGATTTTGTCGTCTTCTGGACTCAGTTCGAGGATATCACGAGCTGTAAGGCCTTTCGCATTCTTCTCCTTTTCTAATTCTATTATTTCTGGAATTGACAGCAGATACTTTACAGCCTAAATACAAACAAGTTTCGTTAGTACGGGAAAAACAGGATAAAGTGAAAAACCGATACAAAAGCTTTAAAAATAAAGAGGACAAATTAAAAGAATAAAGCATTATCTATTATACACCTCAAATCGCTTAAACTTAATGGCTAAATGAAGAATTGTGTTGCCATCACTATCTGGGCGCTTAAAGATGCGAGAAGGAGGCTCATCGGCAGCTGCATAGTCCAATTTCACCAAAGCTTCAAGTGTTTCTAAATGGTTGTGTATGACACACAAGTGAAAAACATTGGTTTTGTCTTGGTCACTAGGACGTAGAGATTCTGGACTTGCTATGATCAACTCTTGCACAACCTCTGTTCTTCCTCTTATAGCTGCATAGTGCAGAGGAATTCTTCCTTCTCCGTCACGAACCAAGCATAGCGGATTATTATCATTATTAAATAGCAGTAGTTTCTGCACTGTGTGCAAGTTACCCTCTGCAGAAGCAAGGTGGAGGGCTGTTCTTCCAGAAGAATCCCTTCTAATGGCAAGGTCTCGATTGTGAATGAGAAGAACCTCTGTGAATCTAGAATGACCTAGCAGTGCTGATGTGCGTAACATGTTGCCAAGGATTGCTGCGTCTGGCTGTGCTGCTGCGTCTGGCTGTGTTGCTGCATCTGGTTGTGGTGTTAACCATTGCCCCAAAGCTTGTTCATCCCCAAGAACAGTTGCCCGAAAGAGATAATTAAAATCACTTATTTGGACACTCGTGTGGTTTCTCATTTCCTCGTCGCCCCTTACGTTGATGAGTTATATCTCTCGTGTTGCATATATAATGCTTCAATATATGGTACCCTTTATATGAGCTTTCAACATTTTCACATAGTTGGCATATGGGAATGCTGACAATTATTTAAAACAAAATTCAATTTTTCATGAAATTTTTTTTTTCTCGAATAATTCCATGTGAAGTGTTTTTGATAAAATTGTTGACAAAATTGAAAAATGATACAATTATTTTTGTTCAATAAATTTTGGGAGAATTCTAAAAAAAAAAACTAGAGAAATAGGTAAATTCCATATCAAAGCTACAAAATGTGAAAATTCTAGATCAAGCCTTTTGGATTTTTTTTGTGAAATTACGAAAATGCTACTAGATTTTAACAACATAAGTACCTTAATTTACAATAAAAGTATATTAACTAACAACAACAACACAATAACTTATATAGTATAAATAAGTAATACATAAATGTTTCTATTGTTATTAATTGAGATACTCTTGTTGTGAATTAAAGTACTTGTATTGTTAAAATTCAGTGGCATTTTTATAATTTTTGTAAAAAAAGAAAAAGTATAAAAGACCTTATTTAAAATTTTCACATTTCATAGCTCTAGTATGTAATTTACCTATTTCTCTTGTCCTTTTTTGAAATTCTCCCACAAACTTTTTTCTCAAGGATATTCTCAGATAAAATCCTCTCTCATAATTTTCCATGAATAAACCAACTGCTCCTACAATCTATTTCTCTCGCACTTTGATTATGAGAAAACTCTGATTGGATGGTAGTACTTAAGGAATTTATTGTGAAACTTTGACAAAAAAAGGTTGCTAACCCGAAGATGAAGGCAAAAAAAAAAAAAAAAAAAGATGACCTGTCAATTATCAAGCGGTGGGTAGAATATTCTTCACACCAATAGAGGAAAAGATCAGATCGTAGGAGCCTAATTTTCTAATTTTAAATACCCTCTTGTTTGTTATAATCAGTCGTCATTCCTACGTCCTTGTCCACTTTCTGTCCGTCAACTAAAAAAAATTCATACTGTTCTCCAAGCGTCAGTTTCGAATTTTAATGTCGACATACGCAATTAATTCATTAGTTGGATGAATGCAATAACTCCAAGAGCCTGTTGGTACAGGCCGTTTGCAGCTTTTTTTTACTTTTGCGATGAAAATAAGAAGCTTTGTCAAATATACTGTTTGGAAGCAGCGATAAGTTTTACGGAACTTGTAGTGAAAAGTGGCGGAAAGAAAGAAGCTCCCACAAATGGCTTTTTTCAGCGTTTCAGCGTTGGCATTCTCTCTCTCTCAAGTTTCTCAAATAATAAGTTATTTTTTCTATCCTTAATCTAAACACAAGTAACTTATTTTACTCTTAATAAGTCACTTTTTCTACCCTCAGTTCAAACACAATTGACTTTTTATAAGTTACTTATTTTTATAAGTTTCTTATCATAAGTCACTTATAAAAATAAATCACTTTTAATAAGTCACAGCCAAACAGATTCTTGAAGTTGAAAATTCAACCGCTTATCTTCTTTCAAACCTGTCTTTTCTTTTCTTTTTTCTTTTTTCTTAATACGAAGAAGATTAGATATTTTCAATTTTTTATATACAAACAAATTTAGGTAAACTGACTCCAGGTTTAAAAGTGATCATACAAATATAATGGACCACGCAATTCAGTAGTCAAAAGTCATGAGACATAAGGGGAACGCCTTCTAATATTATATTCTTAGAAAATGTGGCACGTTAAAGGAATAATAAGAGAGGGAGGGAAGGACCTCACATATAATGTAAAGGGAAAAAGATAAATAAATACTCTACAAACATCAAAAACTCAAAAAAGTAATTTAAATTTTGGAAAGGATAAATGAGGGGTAAAAAATTGTTCAGTTTTGGTCATTTTCTGTTGAGTTTTAGTTATTCTCTTTTGAGTTTTAGTCATTATCTTTTCAGTTTTAATAATTCTCTGTTGAGTTTTTGTTAGAGCTCCTCATTTGTCCTTTTCGAAATTTGAGTCACTTTTATAAGTTTTTCATGTTTGTAGGGTATTTATTTGTCTTCCTCCCTAATGCAAATGTGGATACAGTCACTTTATATATATATATGAACTTTTTCATAAATAGTTTTTGGGTGTGTTTGGAATAACGGTGGGATAATAGACTTATTTGTAATTGGACTTATGGATAAGTCAGATATGTATGTTTGGATTGAAGGTATAATAAGTGACTTATATATTATAATAAATTTTAATTCTTTGAAATAATATAATTATATTTCTTAATATTCTCTAAAAAAGTTAATTAGGTCTTCTAATTAAGACCGAAAAGAGTAAGTTGTAACATAAAAATAAAAACTAAAAATTAAAAAAATAAATAAAAAGTCCAAATAAATCCAAATAAGCAAAAAAGTTTTACTTATGGAATAAGATCTTAATATTTAAATAAATCTAATAAATATTATGGAATTCCAAACACTCAATAATTGACAATTAATACAATAAGATCATTTTCTCCCCACGCACAAAAGTTATTCCAAACACACTGAAAGTGAGATCGGAGAGTTTTTTCATTTTTTCATCCTCACCTTTCACACTTTTCATCCAAAGGTTTTATAGTCTCTGTATGTTCCACGGAGTGGAGGAAATTGCAAGCTAAGTACTCTTAATTAACTGACAAAAAGAGTCCATTTCTGATTTTTATATAAGGAACAAATCAATATTAAAACAGTCATTTTAGTTGAAAAGTTCAATCACATCTCAATATACGTAACTGACAAAAAGAGTCAGTGTCTGATTCTGATATAAATTGTACAAATCCCTTCTGACAAAAAGAGTCATCTGATTCTGCTATAAATTCCACAAATCACCAATCGTTTGAGCTTAGGATGATCTGACTGGATGGACATTTTAAGGCCCAAATGTTCCCAAAAAGTCCGGTTCTTTATTGGGAAAAAAAATGTGTGATGGACGTGGGTGCATGCAAAATGGGATTTATGGATTATAAGTTTTTTTTTAAGTAAGAATATCTTACTTATCTGAGTTATTGGTTTTTGTTTAACTGTTTTAAAATTTTATTTTTTATTTTTCTGTTATAACTTAAGTCCTAATTATAATACTTAGTTGACTTTTTTTAGAAGACTCTAAAAAAACTAATTATATTACTTTAAAGTATTAAATTGTATCATTTTTCTATAAAATATTTTGTTTAACTTATAAACTAATATATAATATAGTAAAATACAACATATAATATGATTAATATAATTTATTTTGCTTCCATAACTTCTCTGAAAAAAAAACAACTAGATCTTATAATTAAAATAAGAGGTAATATAAATATCACAATATATTTACAAGTAATATATACTGTCTCTGGTCCTAATTATAAAATTCAGTTAACTTTTTTTAAAAAAATCATGAGAAAATTAATTACATTACTTTAAAGCATTAAAATTTATTTTTTATTCAAACTATCATTTTGTTTGACTTATAAACTAATATATAATACAATAAAATACAACATATAATATGATTCATGTCATTTTCCATCAAAAATTATTTTTTAACATATCAACTAAATAAGTTTAACTTTTATATAAGTAATTTATACTACCGTCAATCAAATATAAATCAAATTCTACAATCTAACTTTTTAAGTTAAAAGTTCAATGTTGGTGAGCTACGATCTCCTTTCTTTCATTCCTACCTCTCATTTGTTATCTAAATATAAGAATATTCTAAGTTAATTGGCAAGTTCCTGATTTTGATACAATTTTGATAAATGGAACAATCAGTTCGTTAGATTAAGAAGATCATTTGAAGTTGCAAGTTCAACGAAAGTGGACACTATGGTTGATTTCGTCCCTCTCATTTCCCATTTTTTCGGGTAATTAATTTGTTAAATCATTTAAAAGTGTTGGCCATAGGATGTTACTCCGATGTGGAGTCAAAGTTCTAATTATTTAATTTTATTTCCTATTGTATATATTTCTTGTTTTGCTTGTTTCGTATTTTATGAAAAGGAAAAGGAAAGGAATTAAAAGAGGAAGTCCTAATAAGGGAAAAGTAAGCTACAAGTTTGTATGTGAGGGGGGAAAAAAGAAGTTTTTTGATAGCTCTTTATAAGAAAAGATATCCCCAGCAACTTTAAGGGTTAAGAGAATAGTTTTAATTGAGGTGCTGATCGAAAGGCGATTTCTTTTTTCAATTGATCTGGATTTTTTTGTGGAGGTGCTAGACACACGGATCATCCATTGGAGTCTTATATTTTTCCCATAATTTTCATGAACATATGTTCACGTCTACTACAGAGTTTTTTGAGTGACTTTGATCACATTGACAATCAGGTAGTCATTTGTGGTGTGATTGACTTAAAATTTAGTGGAAGTGTTTAAAACATATAGATCTTGAATTTGAATGGTGAGGTCGTGGATTGGAGCTTCCTACCATCTCCAGTTTTCGCGTGAACATTGGTGTACATTTTGTGACTGCAATTGTTGCGTTTGGTGATTTCTAGCGCTCACAGATTGTATTTTCACCCAAAAGATATGTTTTATTACTCTATTTGATCTTCCATTTTATTGATATAATCCTTTGGTGATTTTTGTGGATGAATTGAATTTGTTGTATCCTATAATTAGGCATTGTATTAAAGTATTGAACTTTGTATTCCTTTTGAAGTTAGTGGAATCTTTTTGCTTTGGACCGTGGTCATTTGCTCTTACTCACATTGAGGGGGAGATCACTACTATAGAATTATTTATATTTGATGGTTGTTTTTTTTCATATATAACAGTTTCTAACTGACATACATTTTAACACCATGTGTGTGTGTGTAGCGGTTCAAAAACCGTCATATATGTTTCACTACATATGACAATTTTCTGGTAATAAACGTCATGTATAAGTCCCTTATATATGACAGTTGTTTAATAAGAGCTGCTATATATATATATGTATATATGACGGTTTTTGTTAAGTATATAATTTTTTGTTTTACGGGATCAATTATCATCATTTTATCTTACACTCCATTTATATTGAGCTTCCCGGATAATCTCATGCTTTCAAAGGATCAATGTCCACTTGTTTATGATTTTATTAGATTAAACCATATGAAATAGTATACATTTATTCGGAAAAGATAGAAGATTCGCTCGAGGAGCTCAATAAATAGATTGTAAAATAAATGATGATGATCGAGCACTGCAAAAGAGATAAAGCAAGAAAAATTGGGGAACAAATTAAATTAATTAAAGTTCTCACTTTTACTGACTAATTATTGAACACACAATATAGATCGATAAGCTACCATCATATATATATATATATATGTATATCGCATCAACGACTTCGCCAATCTATATCTTCAACTAACGTACGTAGTACAACACTAACCCATAATAGATTACATTCATCAAAACTTTAGCAGTGAACGATTAGTTTTTCATAATATTTGCACTTAAAGGAAGAAAATTTTCACTTTTATGTGATCAACTGCAAAACTTTCAAAATTTTGAAGAAGTGGCCATACTGTTGTACAACATAATAGACACAAAGTCCACCATCAATCGATCAATGTGTACAGATTAGATCTACTAGCTAACACGTTCGCAATGAGGTAGATTGATCAAACTGAGATTGTCGCCTAAATCGGTTTGTCAGAATGATTGCACCAATAATATAGTATAGGGGCAACTAATCGTTCTTCTCGAGGAGTGCTAATTGAAATTCCTAATAAACTAATTTTCAAGCGAAACCTAATTGTTTGGTCAATTTGGGGGTTATGGTGCAATTAAATTAACTAAACTAAAAGGAAACTATTTTTGGTATTTTTAGGTTTTGAAAGATGGTTTTTAATGGAAAAGTTCGTATTATATACTAGTTTCTCGATAATAGTCGCTCAGCTATCCTTGCTCAAAAAGATATTGCAAGTTTTCTAAACCTCTAAGTTCAATTTAAAAACCTCAAGCAATCACTTAGGTCCAATAGTTTAATTAATAAAAAACCCTCATTGAATCCAAGGTTAATTAATTATCAATTAAATCATTGTTAGGTTGTCTTAGAGTGCATTTAAAAGGATGAATGAATAAATAAACCTCGAATTATAAATCAACAATCCAAGGGTTATGCGTGAGCAGGAAATATATCACAATCATGACAATTAAACTAACTCACAAAAGTCTTAAACTTATATAAA
>JBAGKO010000012.1:17875027-17898059 GCA_037177275.1 Acacia concinna
ACTTTTGGTATAAATTAATGATTATTTTTTCACTTTAAAATGTTAGAATAACGGTCAACTAACGGCGTACTCTCTTTTTAAAAATTAAATGTTATTTTTGATATTAAAAATTATTAAAGGTTATTTTTACATATTTAAAAAATGTTGAAGGCGCAATAACTCAAAACAGTGAAAAAGAGGCCGCACAAAAAGGCTGCGTTTTAACTTTAAACAAGCTACTCTAGCCAGACCCATTTTTCTTGCACAGATTAGTTCACAAACAACCTTCGAAATGCCAAAAATATCCCTAATAAAAATCTCATCATAAAAATACATAAATATGATATTTTTATGACGTTTTAACATAAGATGACTAAAACGCCCCTATTGCACAATTAATCATATTTAATGCTTAAAATGTAATTTAATCATTTAAATTGTCCTATAATTAGTCTAAAATACCACAATTAATTAGGTAAATTTATGACTTACCAACTTTCTTTGAAACTCCCTCACACATATCAGCTTTCATTTTTTTTAAGTTGTTTATTTAACTTTTTTAATCCATATAAAAAAATCAACTGACTCTTGTACTAAGAACTAGATGGTGTATTAAATAGGGGTAAATTTAACATGTCAATACAATTTTAAGACAGAGTAAATCATTTTGAGAATTTCCTTTATTGCGTAAATATAATTAAATCTAACTAATATATGAAAAACCTTCTCTTCAAAAACCCCATGAAAAGCTCGGGGACCAAATTTGAATGGAAGTTGATGACATCTGTATTTAACTTTATGAAATTGATGACAACTAGAAATTCCCCTGTGTGATAGATGGAATATTTTTTCTTTTGCTTTGAAAATATTAACAAGTTTAACTAAATGAGAAACTCTTGCTAAAGATGATCCATATACTCTACCTTAAAAAGAGGAAATGTTCGCACCCATTCAGACTTGATTTCTTGGGGGCTAGGTCATTCTTCTACTTACAACTTTGCTTTATTATTTGGTTACTGAAGAGATATATTTTTTTTTTCAAAAAATAAAATGAAATAAAAATCAAGGGTAAAAAAATTACGGCGTCGTAGTGGCTATCATGGAAACAGAGAGATTAAAAAGGGACCAAAAAAAAAAACGGTGAAACCTTATGTGGTGATTCTCGATCAGGTCATGTACTTCACCGTTTACTAGAAACATAAACCCTAGGCCCCCGATGTTATCACTTTTTAGATTGTGCGGTCACGGTCATATATACAATAAAGCTATAAATTGATGAGAAATAATGTGCTAAACAATACTACCTCCGGCCCCCCCTTTTTTTTTTTCAGGAACTATTTTCAATCTTAAATGTAAGACCAGTAGATGTTTTTTAAAAAATTAAAAAAACAAAATAAGTTATTTAAGAATAATTATATTTATCATTGCTATATCAAACTAATTTTTCTGACTTATAAACTAATATATAATACAATGATACACAATATTTGTTATGATTAACAAACTTATTAATTTCCTTAGCTTCTCTAAAAAAAAGTTAAATGTGTCATATATTAAGGACCAGAGGGAGTATGAAATTCCTGGAGTTATCAGCATGTCATCGTGAATTACTATCAAAATATATTAGCACAATACAAAGGACAAACTTATACTCCTCTTATCCTTAATATAAGACATATTTATCTAATTTGATTAGATTAAGGAAGTTAAGTCAATATGACATGTATTTTCTGAAACACCATAGTTATCTCCTTTAATTCTCTTATTCCCTCTCCTCCTTAATTATATTGGAGAAAGCATCAATAGGATAAATTATAAAAACAATGACAAATATTCCATCCAGTTTGTAACCGTTATAGGCATCTGAAAATACATGCAAAGAACACCGTAAAGCAGTTTAACAGTAAACAGAGGGAAGAGCAGATACAGATCAGAGGGAAAGGAAGAAAAAGATGAGATTCTTATTTCTCAGCAGTGAATCTATTTGGACAACTCTTGAAGTAAAGATATATTATTGCCTTTACGCTAGTAATACTGGAGTAATTGGGGGCTATTATATTTAAAGCTGATATTCTTATTTCTGGGGACTAAAATTTTAAAGCTAATATTCTACTTTATGTAAAGATTATAATTTCAGAATTAGACCTCAAGTTGTATATGATTACACGTTTTGTTGCAAGAAAATATTATTCTAACTAAAATGATCAATAAGCATGTTTTTGAGCGGTAAACCAGGAAAATATAATAAACATACATTGTCAAAGGTATCGCAAGTTTAACATTTTAGTAATATTTCTTGACCGAATTTAGCTAAAATTCTGATTGTTTCAATCAAATCATAGATACATTCTTCTATATTTGTATTCCGATATACAATTTTTTTGGTTGGACCGTTTTATCTTTCTCCTTGAATACTCCTCTTTCCAACTTTGTCCTTCTCAAGAGCACTTCATTTGTGCTGTATGAAAATAAAGAAAAGGAAAGAAAAAGAAAAAGGTATAGTTCGATGTCAACTCGTGATGTACGCAACAGCCCTCTAACCCTTTATAGAAACATATACATCAAGCCTTAGATTGAGCTGTCGTATGCTGGGAGGAAAATATATAATTGCCTTTACGCTAGTTATGGAATAATATAAACTTTTCAAAGCTAATACTCTACTTTGAGTAAATATTATATGATTTTTAAAGTAGATACTCTCCTTGTATAAAATTACACGTTTTACTGGTTGTTCCTTTTTTTGCGACGCAAAATTTTTAAAAAGAAAGGCCTGCAATAAGACATCAGTTTAACCCAAAATTAAATTATCACAAAGCTTGTTTATGCTTGTTGATGATTGAAATAAAAATATGATTTTAAAAAAAAAACCTTGTCAAATAAATCGCACTATCCATGCTTAACATTTTAATAATATTTCTGTTCAAAATTTATCTCAACCTCTGAAAGTTTTGATCAAACCACTATTCACAGGTACATTCTTTTATTATTGTATTGACATATATTTCTGTTTATGTTTCCCAACAACAACAACAATTCCTCCCACCATAAAGTACTAAAATCAATATTATTGTCTTTTCATTTAAAGGGGTAAGCATACATGGCTTGAGTTTATATTTACAGGTAGGATCGAACAAAAATCTCTTACCTGTTGAAAAGCTTTCGGGGCATTAGGCGTACATATATAGAGTACAAGTTTATTGGCAAGAGTGGTATTGTCGGGTCCAATATATAATATTGAATTTAATGCCTTTTGAAGCATGTTGTAACAAAAAGAAAAGCATCTTCGGAAATTTTTTGTGTCTCCAAATGATTATATTTCATTGCTTTTGAGAAATCATATTGAAGTTATATAATGAAAACAAGTACAAGCCTACTGTCCTTAATATAAGATATCGTTTGCAGTGTAAATTTGATGCTAATAATGAGATCTTATATATTTGATATCAATGACTAGGTGTAGTAAATTTTTTTAAGCAACAATTTGTGCATCCAGGTATGCTTTATTGCTGTCATATTCATCCGGTACTATTTGACCGGTCCATATTTAGTATGGATAATTCAAATATTTTGTTTCGATAGTTAACCATCCACTTTTTTTTAATGGTAGTGTTTTGAGATCATTTTAGATTGTGTTCTGACCCACATGAACCCAAGAAAAATTATGTTGCAAGATCTGTTTGGCTATGAGCACATGGACCCACATGGGTGACAAAAGCAAACGTGAACAGTGAAGTGACTGGCCTATAAATAGTTAACAGGAAACCGTACATCCACATCCACATCAACACCCAAAAATGGAGATATCAAAGGATAAAGAAGGGAGAATAAAAGATCTATACAACGCATCACAAAAAGGCTGTGTTCTAACTTTGAACAAACTACTCCAGCAAGACCCATTAATCTTGCTCAGACTTAGCTCACCAAGAACACTTCCTGAAACCCCTTTACACATATCAGCTTTTCTTGGCCACCTTGAATTTACCAAAACCCTTGTCGCTGACTGTCTCAAACTGGCCCTTGAGTTGGACTCATCCCAAAGAACACCTCTTCACTTGGCTTCTGCACAAGGCCACATCGACATTGTGAAGGAACTGTTGCTAGCCTCTAAAGAGGCATGCTTGGTTCGTGACCAAGAACACAGAATCCCTCTGCACCATGCAGTTATAAGAGGCAAAAGAGACGTTGTGTTGGAGCTGATTAGAGCAAAGCCAGAGTCTCTGAAGATCCTTGATGACAAGGGGAAAACCATTTTCCACTTGTGTGTGATGCACAACCAGTTGCAGATCCTTAAAGATTTGGTGGATTTGGATCCTCATGACACCCACGAGCTCCTCAACAAGACAGACTTGGATGGCGGCAACACCATTCTCCATTTGGCTATCATGTTAAAGCAAGTTGAGGTATATATTTTCTACCAAATTATTCCTCTTTCACGTTTCGATCTCTTTTCTGGTTCTGTTATATATATATATATATATATATATATGTATATGCAAGCCATCAAAAGCATCGCAAATAAAATTTGCTTGCTATTGGCTGTTGTGTAGACTGTGGGGTACCTCATTTCAATCCCAAAGATAAGATCAGAAGCATCGAACTTGAAGAACGACATGGGTCAAAGTGCTGCTGATATAGTCGACGGAATGCCTCGGGACTCGAAGGGCATTGAAATACAGGACAAATTGATGAAGTATGGAATCAAATGTGGGGAAAAGAAGTGGTGGAGTAGAAATATTGTTGAAACTATAGACGAATGGCTTCTGTATAATGGCAATCGGCTAGATAACATGAGGGGGAATCTATGTACGGTAGCTACTGTCATCTCAACCATGAGCTTTCAAGCTTCACTTAACCCACCAGGAAGCTTCATCCAACAAGGTATAATACAAAGTGGTGGTTCTGATTCTAACTCTTCTACTCTCCCTCAAGGACAACTCACATGCTTGTCGTCGTTCAGAGATCAGCTTGGGAAAAAACACGTACCTGGACCGTGTCCTGGGGAAGCCATGTTTGGTTATGTTAATCCACCTCAGTTTCGTCTATTCATAACTTACAATTCCATATCTTTTATTTCATCTCTGTGTGTTGCGCTTTTGCTTGTAAGTGGAGCTCATCCAAAACGCCATTTTGTGTCGTGGTTGATATCTCAAGGATTGGGTTTATCTATCTCGACCCTAATAAGTGCATATCTTCTTGGGATCGATCTTGTCACCCCTTACAGTTCGGCGAGTTATATGATCATCTTAGGCTTTGTCGCTGTTCATTGCTTGCATGCACTGGTTGGGGTATACATCGTCGTGAGATTTGTTATATGGGTGATGAAGAAATCGAAGGAAAAGAGACCTATTTAAGGATCGCAAGTCAAGTGACCGCACGATGGCTAATGCTTTCATAAATGATCTCAATCAATTCATGCATGTCTTGTTTTCAGTGGTTGATGATCATTGTTAATTTGACCTGTTTTCAGTTTTCACTACTGTCTTCCTCATCTTCACTCATCCTGATCATAATATTTTTATCACATGCTTAAAAAATGTCCGAATTATTCTATGCCAGAATAGGAAAAAGATTGAAACAAAGAAATTTTATGTCAAATTAACAACTTTCCTCAATTAACAGAAGGCAACCGTATCCAAATTAAATTCCATTAATTACATATAGCCAACATATATTATTGTTGTCCAAGATTGTGCAGATTGCCACCAATGTATTAACTGCTCCATCTATCTCAAATTATAAAAGATATTTAACTGAATTCCGTGATTTAAAGTGGCGGTTAATAATGATAAGTATGTTAGAATTGTTACTTTCTTTTTACTAAAATATCCTTATTAATTAGGATATATGTAATAAGAGAGAGAATACCCTTATTAAAGTCCACTACTCTCTCCCCCTACCCCCTCTTCTCTCTTTAGAAATGATAATTTGTATTATCAATATAAGCATTAATATATTGGTATTAAATAAGGGTAAAACTATAAAAAAAAAATAGAAGAAGTAAAACATAAGACATTCTTCAAATATTTCTTATATTTTGAAACGGAGTAAGGGTGGTTGTCCCTTATAATTTGGAAAAGAAAGAGTAATAAACAATTAGTTAAGAAGCCAATTTGATGCCAAATCAATGATAGAGTGTAAGAATGGAAAAATTTATACTTCCACATAGAATTCACAGCTAAAGTATTCAATAAGGTATTTTTTATATAGGGTAAAGGGGCAAAATTGTCTTAGAAGTATTGCCTTAGGTGCAATTTCACCCCGGAAGTTTCAGAAGTGGGGCAATTTTGCCCCTGCTTTTAGTTGACAGTTAGTTGACCAAATATGTTGAGCTGACAGTTCATAGGTCATCCACTGTATTTTTGCTAAGGTGAAAATTTGTACCGGAATTTTTAAAAAAGATGAATTAGATGACAAATAGACTTTTGAGAAAAATTTCTAGTTTAACAAAAATAAACTAGATGACATGTGGACTACCAGTTCAACATTTTGATCAACTAACGGTTAAAATTAATGTATTTAAAACTTTTAGGACAAATTTTCACCTTAACAAAAATAAAGTGGATAACCCTGTGGACTGTCAGCTCAACATATTTGGTCAACTAATGGCCAACGAACAGTTAACTAATGGTAGGGGTAAAATTGCCTCACTTCTATAACTTCCAAGACATATTTTCCCCTTATAAGACTTTCAGAGCAAACTTGCCCTTAAGACAATACTTTCAAGGCAATTTTGCCTCTTTACCCTTTTATATATTTGCATCTATTCAACAATTATAGCCTCCAATTTGGTTTGCATATTTATTAAATAATTGAACGAGTTTCTTTAGGACCATATATCTTCCATTATTTTATATCATATTGATCTCTTGAACTCCATGATTAGCTAGCTTGCATGGTAAGGGTAAAGAACCGGCCAGCCTTCATTAATCAATTTTTGAAACATCTACTTTTGTCTTAATTGTCACCAATTTGTGACCAGCCGATGCAAATGTATTACTACTCTATACCTAACCGTATGAGCTAATTATTAAGTTGGTTTTGGTTTAAATGTAAAAACTTAATCTATATTATTTCTTACATTTAAGTGTGGTGTTCATGGTTTAGAAGTTTGTTTAAAAGTTTAAGGAGTTCTCAACTTCTCTTAATAGACTAGTTGATAATTACGGTTGATTTTCTTGTATTTTATGCGTCATGTTTTCAAGTTCTCATCCTACTTGCTTAACTAATAGATATGGTTTATTGATAATATAAAGAGTGCATATATTATTTAACACAGTACATTTGCTAATATGCTGTCTTGGAGACCAAATTTGAATGGAAGTTATCGATATTTACAATTAACTTTAATTTAGGCAAAAAGCAGATGACAGCTAGCCATTCATCACCTGCATGATACAATTTAATATGTACTTAGTAGCTTAAAAAGCGTAAGTGTTCGGTAGCCATTGATCAGACTAGATTTCTTGCTGCTGGGTTATTCCTCTTCTTACAACTGGGTTATTCCTTTTCTTACAACTTTGCTTTATTCTTTTGCTACTGAAGGAAAAGATTAGAACAAAAAGCAAGCGTCAAATATTAAGGAGTATTAGTGCTATTATGAAAACAGATCAGGTAACAAAAAGAAAAAGAAAAGGATAAAAGCCTTGTTCTGGTGCAAGTATGTGCTTCAACTTTTGCTAGAAACGAGAGCACCAGGTCCCTCCTGTATGGACCTTTATTCTTTTCTTTTTTTTTTTCCGGAATGTGAACCTTTAGATTGTGCGGTCATATTCTTGGCAAAAAAAGGTGCAAAAAAATTTCTCTGGTTATCTCTTCTAAATTAAATTTAAAATTGTGCATTTTGTATATTTAATTTAATAATACTTTCAAGTTATATTCAACCTTATTAAATAATAAATAATTATTTTTTTATTTTTATAAAGAAAAATATAATGAGAGATGGTATCATATTCTCAGCGACAGTACTTTTTATTTATGATGTAATTAATTAATATTTTGTTGCCTGCAAAATTAATTAATATTAAAACAGCATTATATTGTGTTAAATATTTAGTCAAACCTTTATCCATGTAAGGGTCTTGATGTTTGAAAAGTTTAGTCGTGTAGCTCTCAAATTAATAATGGATAAATGCAATATAGTGTGTACGACTCGAAGATTGAATTCATTGGAAGTTTTTGTGCCTTCCTAGTGTAGGAAGCTTTAAAAAATAATTTAAGATAACTTAGGCATGTTTAGAAGACCAAATGGGACAGAAGGGAAAAGAAAATAAATAGATTTACATGATGAAACAATACCAAACAGCAAGCTACATGAAAACAGAGTTGGGACAGAGTTTTAAGCAAAAAAATGATAGATTAGAAAGCAATGATAGTGATTTCCATAGTGTTTAAGCTTCTATAGTTTAACATATTCCAGCATGAATTTAAGCAAGAAAAAGATATTAACATGTGAATTGAATCAGCTAACACAAAGGACTTAGATAACTCTCATAAATTACTTAATATTCGGATTAGCCTTGTATCCAGAGCTTTACCAAGAACCACCAGCTAGCTCAATGTAATATCCACACCTTGTTGCAAGTTCAATTTTCAGCAAATCAGGCCTAAATTTGACTTGATTAGTGAAGTCTAAAATTTAACAGGTACATAATGGCAAGTTTTGCAGCTACCATTAGTCTATCAAGCACTTTTATGAATGCTAAACAGCATTTAACACTGATGCAAAAGTCTAGGATGACAGATTTGAGTTGTCCATCAAGAAGAGCAATGTTGAAATTCAGTGCATTTATGTGGTATCTACAGCCAACAAGCAATTGAGATCTCCAAAGTCAGTCAAAAAGTTCCACACTATGGTCAAAAGTGCACTGGCATGCAAACAGAACTATTATATACAGAATTAGCATAAGATAGAGCAAGAGGTAAGTGATAAACTTACAGAATTTCAGCTCAGGGTCCAGTAAGAATCACAAATTAGGCTCAGTTTTTTTTTTATTTTAATTTCCAAACAGTGAAGAAGCCACAAAATAGCAGCAGAAATCAGTGGAAATAAGCACAACAATGTTCTAAACTTCAGAATTTCAAAGGGACACAGAGCCAAATAACCAGAATAAGACTCAGCTGGTAAATGGGTACCCAACTGAGCTGACTGATCCAAAACGACTACAAGTTCTATAAGATGGAACAACATCACAGAGATCAGCTTCTTGTCCCTCCTATGTAAGCAAGATCTGAAGCGAAACTGAACCTGCACAAGTTAGTACAGAAGCAAGAAACAACAATTGGGAAGCACAAAAACCTTACTCAACTGACACTGCCAAATTCAAGGCTGAAATCTCAGTAAAAGCCACACAAGGACAGTGAAAAACTAAGTAACAAAGATCACTTAACCAGCAACCAAGGTCCAGAAGTGAAGGAATTACAGACAAAAGCATAAGACTGTAAAAAACTCAAGGAATAATAGGATTCAGAAGAAAGCCCATGAAATCGCAAGGTATAACAAATAGAGAATTGGTGAGGGCACAACATGAAAATGACAGTAAACATCAATGCAGAGATAGCTCAGAACCAATCATGTGTGCAATCTAAGTGCAATTGTAAGTAATGGACAACAGCTATGTAGGCAAATTTTTAATATGTTATGCAAGTGATTTAGTCCATAAATCAGCAACTTCAATCATTTAGCTTAGAATATGATATTAGTAGTATGATCATGCAAAACAAAGTGAAAACCGAAGCCAGCAAGCAAAAATCTAGAGGCAATAACCAACTTCAGCTAGCAAATATAATGTCCAGAACTCTTACAGCAAATGACCATCTCATGCAGAAATGAGGAAGTTATGTACAAAACAGTCAAAGCGAAAATTTGAAGCACAATGGAGCAAGAGCAATTCGAGTTGCAACAATATCAGTGCAAACTATATTACAGGCAGTTTCAATGAAGTCCAAGTAATGAAAGGCTCAACTTATGCATAACTTGAATTTGACAAATCAGAAATATAGCAAATCAGTATCTTTTGACCCAAAAATCAGGAATGCACAGAATTTGGGAAGAAGCAGATCTCAAGGCCTCTATACTTCAAAGTTGAGCTAAGGCTGAAACAATTAGTGAATATATATGAGTCAAAGCCAGAAGTTAAGGCTCAAATTAAGTCTGGACAAGATCAAGTCAGTTGTAGGGATTCAGCTAGGCAGATTTGTACACAAATGAGCTAGTGGACAGAGTTGATATTTGTCAATTTCTAGTGAAGTTCAATGACAATGGTAATGACTCAAGCTTAGCAGTCACACGAATAATGCACAAAATCAAATCAGAGTGCACATTCAGTCGAAAAACAAATCACACTCTCTGCCAAATTCCTAACAAGACAAAATTGATTTAATGCAACATAACCCCTTTTTTGTTTTTTTTTGAAAGAGCAAATGAGGTCCAACATCCAGGCACAGGGTCGGCAAACTCAAAAGTCATAAGAGAACAAAGGGTTGACGACAGGTGTAGCAACTAAACATCCTAAAAACATATTAAAACACCTTAAAAAAACATAAAATAAACTAGAAAAACAAATACTACTCTATGCCAATATTTTCAGATTTTGTAGGCTACAAGATTGTTTAAGGAACCTTAACTAGAAAGGCTCTTCAGCAACGGCGCCATTGATTTTAAAGGATAGTCGTCTACCTAAAAATAAATTAACTAAGCTACCTATAGTCTGGTGGTTAGCCTAAGTTATTCTTCACAAGGGTCCTAGTCAAATTAGTAAAGGTTCCAAACAATCAAATGGACCACACATTAATCTAATTAATTAAGCAATGAAAAGAGAGTTTGTTATTCATTTTCTGAATTATGACTAACTAATGTTTCTGTATTTTCTAATTTTAATGGAAAGAAGTATGAATCAATGAAGTGAAATGTCAAATATAAATGATGAGTGCTCTCCTAGAGACAAGTCTAAACCATCCTAGCCTTCTCAAAATGTGGAGTAATACAATCGAATCAGTAAATTAGCTCACCGCTAGTAAGTTGTGCTCGTTACAAATCAACAACTAGATAAACTCATAACAAGCATGAAGATATTCGGTGAGAAACAGAAGCATTAATGATCCAACATCTCTCCAATGGCCACAACTATGGATTATCTCAAGAAACCATTGAAATCAATCATAGGAATTGTCATACCCCTCTTTTCATTTGAAATTTATCAAAGTAATTAATCTCAGTTCAATTGACAAGCGGAAATAATGTAAATCGTATTGTACTGATATTTAGTGCTTAAGTGTATTATAGTTATCACACAGGATATTAACAGTAGTTACCAGTCTTAATACAAAATAAAATCTAAATGCACTGTTGCAGCTTTCACACAGCAATGCTTGTGCAGGTCTCAATTCTCCAGTTGCCAGTCTATGCCACTTTGCCTTTGCCCTCACGACGTTTCCTCTGTCTGAATATTTTATAAATTTTGGAAGGAGTGAGATTTAAAAGAATCCCAGTAGTAACAACATTCTATTATTCCAAATGTGAAAAATAGATATGTAATGCATCACATTAGCAATGGATAACAATCACTTACATGTTATTGTGTTGTCGAAGACTTAAGGTTGCAACCCTGTCTCCTTCTGTATGTTCAAACGGAAATGTGCACATCTATTCAGGGTCAACTATACTAAACTGCCATTGAAACCTTACTTATTATGTACACAACGGAATGAAGTCAATTGTCGCTGAAACCCTTACTTGTTCCATACCAAAGTCCATTGTGATTTTTGTTTCACACCACAGTCCACCATAGTATTGTATCATCATGACATTGTATTTCAAAGCACTCGTAGGCACCATGAACATATGTGTATTCATAAAGGGCAGAAAAGAACATATACAATTTCACATAAAGTATGAAAGAAAGTGCTACTGTACCTAGGCACCTTTCCAATCCGCTTGTCCTTCCTCTGATCAATCTTTCAATCTACCAATAAGGAATGAATTTTAAAATACTAAATGTATAATCAAAGAGTTATTACTCATTCAATCTCCATTGTTAAATTCATACCATAAGTATTTATCTCAAACACGCACATTGATGAAATTGCCATTAAGGGTACTGATCTATTTCCTTTTATAATAAGTATACTTACATTGTTCTAAAAATTATGAGCCGGCCTATCCTTACACAATCTCGTGTGTTGAATCCTTTTCTAGGCTAAGAATTGCTAAATTTATACTCCTTCCCCCTAATCCAATGCAGATCCTAAATTGACATTATTTTCTCCAAAAATATCATTTTCTATTCTAATGCTTCCAAACCTATTTCCTCACACTTACCCCCACACAATTTTCTATTTTAAATTCATTGGAAATATCAAATGAGCCAAAATCAAGTTCTAACACCTCAAAATAGGGTCTGGATGAAACAGGGCAGCATTTACAAAAATTTGGATTTCAAGTTCCATTCATCCAAACACTCTTCCGATACCTTAATTCACTTGTTTGCATTCTCTAATGCATATTCTCTATAATCAATGGGAATTTGGGCAACAACTCCCATTAGGGTTTGTGCATCCAAATGACCATAATCAGCCCAAAT
Source organism: Acacia concinna (assembly GCA_037177275.1). NCBI lineage: Eukaryota > Viridiplantae > Streptophyta > Magnoliopsida > Fabales > Fabaceae > Acacia > Acacia concinna. Next base: position 17,887,585 of record JBAGKO010000012.1, read on the forward strand.
CATAAAAGAACCAACAATAACCACCATAGGCAACAATATCCATTAACAACTATCAAGAATCAATAAGAAGCTAGGATGAGATTTTGAGAGTTACCTTTTGATTTATTGTCTCTTGCTCAAAACTGAACCTCAAGCCCTCTCCTTCTTGATTTCCTTCTTGCTACATATGATTTCAAGAAGACTCTAGCCATTAGAAGAGAGTGGAGGTCAGCAATCAAGAAAAAATGGAAGATTTTTGCTTAATTTCATCTTGAATCACTTACCTTCACCTTCCTCTTTCTTCTTTCCTTTCCCGTTTTCTCTTATTTCAAGAGCACACACTCTCTCTCTTTATGGTTATAGCTGCTGCACGAAATAAAGGCTGATTATGCCCCTTAATATTGCCTCTTGCACACTTAAAACATGTGCTCTCATCAATTTATTAATCAACTTTAATTTCCATCCACAACTTTTCTTTTTCCATGTCTTGAAATTTCTCTTTTAAGACTTGATCCTAGCCATTTAATTTGGTATTCCCATCTTCCCTTTGAGGTCACTTTTAATCTTCCCCTTTTTATCCTTGAATGTGTCACAAATTACAATTGTACCATTATATTTTTGAAATTTTGGATTTGTGGATAGAATTTTCACCCAATTTTGAAAATTTATATATAATGATATAGATATTTAATTGAGATGATTCTAAAGCCCAAATGTCCCTTTCTAAGTTTAGTTTTAGGAAAAAATACTTTCTTTTCCTAATTGGATTTGTAAAATTTCTAGAAAATTCACTTTTGAACACTGCTTCAAAAATAGGAGAATTTCATTAGGCAGACTTCAAAAATCCATATCTCCTAATATATATATATATATATATATATAATATCCAAATCTCACAAATGACATATCAAATTAAATCTTGACATATCTATTTTTAGATTGAAAAGTTTCATGATATTTGGATATGATTTGGTCAACCAAAATGTTACTATAACTTAGCTGCCTCCACAACATTCTTTCTGAAATTTTCCCAAAATTTGATATTCATTAGAAATATTGTTTATTAGGTTTTTCATATAAGAATTTTGGGGTGTTACAGGAATCACTCAACTCGACGACTCAACTATGAATTAATTTAACTCAATTTCGCACATGAATTGTCAAACATCTGAATCTCTAATTATAACCAATATTCCAATCACAAATATTCAGAAACTAAACAAAATCAAGGAAGATTCATGATCACAAAAATTCAACTCAAGTCAAGGCAATTGAACACAATTTTTATGGAATCAAGCTTTCATCAAAACTCATGATCTTCATTAAACCAAGCCATTCAAATTGTACCAATATAATCCAAGTGAATTAAAAGTCCTGTATATGCAAAGGAACAAAAAAATAAAAGAAAACAAAGAAGAACAATAAAAAAAAACTATCCTAATGAAAAATCTAGAAAATTTCTAGAAAATAAAGAAAAATTTGAAAATTACTCAAAACAATAGAATTTGGCTAGACTTAATCACACCCAATAGCATAGCTATTGATCTTGCTTAAAATGGCCCAAAGCTTTAGGAAGATGAAACTCAAAATTTTCTGGGCAACAATTTCAACAAGCTTTAATGTGAAAGGGTAACTGAAATTTAACCGAACTTTAATCAATTTTTAAGTGTGTAACACTTCATTCCAGCCTCAAATCAAGTTGAAGAAAGAAAAATGTAATAATTCAAATGAAAAATCCAAGAAAAATCAAAATATTTATTGGTATTAAGACCTCTCTCAAATCAAAATTGGTGCCAATGCACAAGCAAATTCAGGATTGACTCATATGTTGAAACAAGGGACTCAAAAAAGCATGTGACAGCTAGAATCCCAATCATGCAGCATATCAGGATTAAGACCTCTCTCAAATTAGAACAAATATGAGTAACATGCCATGAAGCACAAAACATATAATCTGAGGTCAACAACAATGAATATTGACTAGAACCCAATGAATAGAAGTTTCTAGCTTAGAATAGTACCAGTGAGAAATCTCAATGCAAAACCAAATAAAACCAAGAAAGACTGTGTAGCAGTAACCATGATTTCCAGGCAGGGAATAGAGATACATCTAGGTTCATCAACAAACTCCAACAGGAATTTTCAAAACTTGTAGCAGCTGCAACAACAATAACAACAAAGCCTTAATCTCACTAGGTGTTGTCGGTTACATGGATCACATGACACCAATGTACTCTGTTGAAAACCATATATTTATATATGTTATTGACTAAAAAGCCCTTCTCTATAACCTTGCTTAGTGTTTGCTTTGGCTTCCCCGACCTCTTTTTATGGGGCTCCATACTACTTGATCAACCCTCCTTACCGGTGCATCTAATGGATTTCTTTGCATGTGACCAAACCACCTCAAATGATTTTCCACCATTTTATCTGCAATAGAAACCACTCCAACTCATTCATGTATGTGATTATTATGAATCTTATCTACTCTTGTATGGCCACACATCCATCTCAACATTTTTATCTCAGCTACTCCCATTTTATGCTCATGTTGTTCCTTTAACGCCCAATACTCACTACTATATAGCATTGCTAGTCTTATAGCAGTACGATAAAACTTCTTTTTTACTCTATTAGGTACTTTCTTATTACAAATAACTCCTATAGCTTTTCTCCATTTACATCACCCCGTTTGAATTATATGATTAACATCTCCATCAATTTCACCATCTTATTGCATAATTGATCCCTGTGGAACAACATGGCATCCTCCAATTTAACCTCCACTTCACTTCTAGCTAGTCGCTTGTCAAAATTGCAATGCATATATTCTATTTTGTACCTATTCAAATGAAATCATTTCCCCTCCAAAGTCTGTCTCCATGTTTCAAGTAAAGAATTAATTTCCTCCTTAGAATCAGCCAACAAAACAATATCATTTGCAAATCGCATGCATATAGGGATCTTATCTTTTATAGGCTCAGTTAGAACATCTATCACTAGGTTAAACAAATAAGGGATCAAAGCTGATCCCTGGTCTAGGCCAATTCTTATAGAAAAATCCTTTGTCTTCCTTCTAGGCATTCTAACTCTAATTGTTACCCCCTCATACATGTCCTAAATGGCTTTGATATATGCCACACGTATCCCCTTCCTTCTTAAGGCTTTCCAAAGTACATTTCTTGGCACCCGATCATATGCTTTTTCCAAATCAATGAAAATTATATGCAAGTCCTTTCCTTTACCTCTATACTTTTCCATTAGACCTCTCGATAAGTAAATTGCTTCGGTTGTGGACCTACTAGGCATGAATCCAAATTGGTTCTCAGAAATACTAGTTTCCATCCTCAATCTGTGCTCAATCACTTTTTCCTACAATTTCATCGTATAACTCATAAGCTTTATTCCCCTATAGTTTACACAATTTTGAATATCCCCTCTATTCTTATAAATAGGGATCAAGATATTTTTCCTCCACTCATCAGGCATCTTCTTAGTTCGAAAATCTCATTGAATAACTTGGTAAGCCATAACACTTCGTCTTCCCCCAAACATTTCCAAGCTTCAATAAGAATACCATCTAGTCCCACTGCTTTACCATTGTCCATTTTTTTAAGAATTTCCTTAACCTCAGCAATTCGGATCCTTCAATAAAACTTGTAGTAGCTGCACTTTATTTAAACAAGGAAACAACAGCAGCAGCAGCAGCAACAACAACAACAAATTATGAGATGCTAAAAACTTGACCAAGCAATTCAGTCCAGTAGTCAGTACCTCATGTAGGGATCAAATCAAGAGGAAAACACATGCAACAGTCACCAATTGTCAATTTGCAGTCATAAAAAAACATCTAACAATGCAATCAAATTAGGCAGGTATACACTGAATTATGCAACTTGTATTGTAAATCAATGAGTACCGTAGGAACAGCTGGCAGCAGCCTTAGGCGAACAGGGAATTTGAAGAAAAAAGGATCTAAATATGGAGCAACAGGATCAGAATTTGTCAACTAATCAGATCCACAATTCTAGCTCCAACAGCCATCTAAATTTCCTCAATAAGATCGCACTCCAGCAGAAAACCCAGCTGAATTAATTCTTACTCAGCTTTCCAACTTCAATGCTGTAATCTAGCTCAAGAAACACTTCAACCTCCTAACAGAAACAAGCAACAACTAGCAATCAAAAGTGAGATATAGCAACTTTAATAGGACAATAATTCCCACAACTGAACCACAATGAGTTTCAGTTGAATCCCAAAAGAATTTGCAGCACCAAATTTTACTGACATCAGGTTGAAATGCTCTCCAACAGCAAACATGCACTCCCCCCACACGTGGACAGACTTGTCCTCTAAGATGTGGGCAGCAATTTAGTTTTAAAACACAAATCCAAGTCAAATTGTGGCTGAGGTCCACTTATGAGCAAAACACAAGAACAAAACGCTTCCAAGTTCAGCATTATGAATTCAGTCTTCTAATAGCAAATAAACATGGACTTTCAAAATGAATCATTGATATCTGAACATCACTTTGCAAAGGACAAGAAATCAGTCACACTCTAGGGCACAGACTGGATTGACAGCAAAATCATATGTTTCACAGAAGCTAGTACCACCAAGCAATAAATTTACCAAGTTAACTAGGTTCCCATGTTGAAAAGTGTATTTTGTCTCATAATTTGGATAAATTTCAGTGAACCTCCATGCTCTCAAGTTCTAGAACCAAAAGCCTTATAGCAGAAATGAAGCATAGTGTAAGAGCCCTCGCAGCCAGAAACAGCAATTAGTTCAAAATTCAACTCCTGACATAACCTGCAAAACAGAAGAAAATTGTACCAAGCCACAGAACCGCAAGAAGCATCCAATAGCAACAAACTAGTTAGAGGAGCCTTCAACAGCAAAAATGCACCCTAACAAACAAACTCCAAACACAGCAGTGGTTGCAAAGTCTCCCTACAAATAGAAACAGCCCATAAACAATTGGTAAGCTAGCAAGGGATGGCAATGCACCAACTAGCAGCGCCAACAGATGCAATAAGGTGAAGGGAGCAAGAAACAGCTGGTAAAACAAGGAACAGTTGAAGAACTAGTTAAAAGGCTAAAACAACTCACCAACCAGTAAACACAAACAGAAATGTAGCTGAATACTAAGAAGAACCTACAGGCAGACCCCCAAAATAGATTGACTCAGATGAAAAACAGAACTGAACTGAATTACTAGCTTGCTACCCAAGAAAATTGAAAACGCTGCACACACAAATACTGAGCAGTAAGCAGAAACCTGAAGAAAACGAATCAAATAGACTCAACAAAAAAAAAAAAAACTCAAAGAAAGGCACAGAACAGACTTGAAATGAACATAAACAAAGACTAAAAATAACCTAAACTTCCCACAATAAAGAGGACCAAGATTGACATTGAAATAAACCTAAATACACTACAAAATACTAAAAAACACATAAAAAGCAAAAGAAGATAGAACTAGACAGAAGTGACAAAATGACCAAAAACAAAGACCAAACTACTTAAAAAATATCCTAAACAAATCTTAAGGCTACCAAACGGCCAGGGAGACTAAGCTCCCCGACAACAACACAAAAATTTGAAGATTTTAGTTATGTAGCTCTCAAATTAACAATTGGTGAATGCAATATAGTGTGCACAACCCAGAATTCACAAGGAGCTAAAGTGCCTCCTAGTATAGGAAACTTCATGAAATAATTTAGGATGATTTTGGCATGATTAGAAGACCAAATGGGGCAGAAGTGAAAAGAAAGTAAAGAGATTTGCATGATGAAACAATACCAAATAGCAAGGTACACGAAAACAGAGTTGGGACAGAGTTTTAAGCCAAAAAATGATAGGTTAGAAAGCAATGAGAGTGATTTCCATGGTGTTTAAGCTCCATCCATAATTGTATCTTATAGTTTAACATATTCCAGTATGAATTTAACAAAGAAAAGAGATTAGCATGTTAATTGAACCAGCTACCACAAAGGATTTAGATAACTCTCATAAATAACGTAATATTCGGATTAGCCTTGCATCCAGAGCTTTACCAAGATGGAATTCAAGCTATTCCTATTAAGAAAATGTGCATTACCATTTGAGAATAATTACACAAGATAAGGAACAAAATCAAGTGGTATAAAGTCAAAGGAGCTCAATATACAAAACAGAGTTTGGAGCCCAATTTGGATCATTGTTCCTTGAATTCTACTGGACTAAGGTAAAAAATAAAATCCCATATTTAGGCCTACACTATACACTGTGGAAGGAAAGAAATTTTCCACTCATAGTGGCTGGCAAAGGCTCACGAAATGAAATAGCAACAGCCATGAAACAGAGCACAACCTGATCATCCAGCCAACTTTCAAGCCAAATGCTGCCTATCACAGGACTCCAATAGTGCGAAATTCTGGCGTGATCTATTTTTCTCTCTGCAAGTTTTCAAATGCCATCGGAATCACTCAATTTGGAGGTCTGTAGCTCAAATTATGGCTCTCCAAATGTGTCGCCTTGAAATCCCGAAATTTCGGCAATTCTGTTGCAACATATAGGTTTTTGTGAAAATTACAACTCCTAACCCCTCTTTCTTCTATTTTTGGCCAAACATCTTTTAAATAATTATACTTTAGCCCCTCTTTCCTTATTTAAACAACTTTTACCTAATTGCACTTTTTTCCTTCTTGATATTTTTCTCCCATTTTCACCCCTTTAAATTCATGAAAAAATTCCATACAAATATTTCTAATAAAGCCCTTATCATAGAATATTAAATGTGACATTTTTCTCAACTTTTTATCTCAAAATGACCAAAATACCCTTAATGCAGTTTTAATCACAATTAATTCTCAAAATGTCATTTAGCCAAGAAAATTGCCTTATAATTTTTCTGCCACAATTAATTATGTAACATTATGACTTATCAATGGTGTTTGAAAATCACAATCTACTCAATAATATATATATATATATATATAGCTCCGCCCCACACAATAATATTGTAACGTGCGTTCACTATTTGATCAATTAATTAAACCGTTAGGTAACTCGTTTCCATACATGTTGAACGTAAAGCATCAGCAGTAAGGTTGAAAAACAAGCTTAGCTTAACCATCCATGATATCCTAGACCTTGTTCCAGATGACTTTTTTGTTTTTGGACAAAAGTTGTAGATGACTTCAAAACCCTTCAGATACGAGAAATCTTGAACAGAACTGAGCCAACATCAACTCCGGACGTCAAAACTACTCAGCACAAGGATTGGAAAAAGGTTCTAGGCCTTGTGGCACACATATATTACTCCCTTTAGTCCTTAATATAAAATAGATTTACCTAATTGAAATATATTAAGGAAATTAGTTAATATGACATATATTTTTTAAGATATCCTAATTATTTTCTTTCATTTTCTTATAACCGCTCCACCTTGATTATTGTTGAGAGGGCATAAGAGGGATAAATTAGGAAAATATTGACAAGTATAAAAATTATAGGGAGAATTTCAATAAATGACTATAGTTGGGAATTAATATCAGCGCAACGCAGCCCAACTGCAGTCACTTATTAAAATTCCCCCAAAATTATATCTTATACTTGAATTTAGGATTAAAACTAAGTTTTGGTAACAGCATTTTTTATCGCTATCAAAAGTACTATGTTTTATTGGATCTCTTTGGGTCACCCTATTACTCGTAAGTTTAGTCCCTTTGAAGCATAAACCTGTGATATGGGTGTATTATCTATTAGCATGTATTATTCTCACATACTTAGCACTCACAAATCTTTAAGGCCTCTTCATGGTGAATCCAGCTTTTTGGCTTACTGTCTTTCCAAGTATAAACCTGTCATATGTGTTTAGATTTGCGATTCCTGGAGTTGTTGTCGTATTGTCCACATTGCACTTTGGTTTTAGGCTAATGGAAAAGGGGAAGAAGAAGTTCAACTACCGTCGGATAGTAACTTGTCATCCAAGGAGCGGAATAGAACATGCATGATTGATGTTATATAAAATCGATGATAGACTACCTCTTATTAGAATGAAAACTTAAATAAAAATATAGAATTCACAGCAAAAGTTCAAAAAGGTATTTCTATATATTTGCGTATATTCAACAATTATATATAGCCTTAAACTTGTTTACATATGTATTAAATTTGGGTTTTTTTTCTGTAATTCAACATATCTCCTTTTATTCATCTATATATACCCTATATATTCTCTTGAACTATAGGAAGTTGACATTATTAAATGGGTTAAGGTGGACATTTGCTCATAAAAGTACTTACTCTGAGCATTGGGTGCCTAGAATTTTGTTTTTTGTTTTTTATTCAATGTCGTATTGAAAGTTGCAAATCATAGCAATGTTGCCTCAGTCATTGTCTAAATTAAGTTTGATTCTTAGTTTATCAAATATGTTAAGCTAGCAAGTCTAAGTCATCCACGTCTTTTTCTTTTTTTTCTTTTTTTTTTTGGGTTTTGAGATACGGTACAAATTTGCTCTAAAAATTTTTCTATAGTAGCAATATGTATTCACAAGTTTTTTTATGAGTTCAATGTTTCATAAGATTTCAAATAGTAGTAATATCACCTTGGCCATAAGGCAAGTAAATTTTGACTATTACTTGATAAAATAAGTTGATTTGCATAAAATACTTTCACCTCTTTAACTGTCTCTAAGCCTTCAGGTGTGGGATACATTTTTTTTTAAAAAAAAAATTTCTAAATTTTATAAATCTGATTTATAAAAGAACGAAGTTGATGATATACATGTACATTTATTAGCTGAATATATTTGATTAACTAACAATCAAATTTAAACTAGATAATGGTCTAGCAATAATTTAATTGAACTTTTGGGTCAATATAGAACACAAATGAAACTTGTAAATACCCAGCACTCTCGACTATGTTTGGAAACTTCTAGGTCAACTAACAAAAAATGACATGATTGTCTTCTTATCATATTTAGTCAATGAATGGTCAAACTTTCTCTATATAATGGCTGGAGTACAATGTTATGATTTGAAACTTCCTTGGTGACATTCAACCCAACAAAACTTTTGGCGATCAAACATCTTGGGTGAAAAGTTACTGGACAAATTTATACATCAGCTCTTATTAAATTGAAGAACCTCTTCAGTCTTGTAGTAAAATGCATAACATTCTATGACCCCTACTGAATCAAACCGGCCTAGTTAAGGAAGCCTGGCATCAATGTGAACAATACGCTTACAAAACATATAGATTAGCCGAAGTGGGTGTTTATTAAGCATCCATGTTTGGGATATATTATCCTCTTTAACCACAACACAAGTTGATACGACATTATGGCCATGGTATCATTTGCTACTAATGAATTCCCCATGAAGCAATTCTTATGGAAGAACCAAGCTAAGGTAGGTCTCTCATTTTCGTCCAAGTGTTTAAGAGGCTCACACTATTGGATACATCAATATGAGATGATACAAGAGGATTCCAAGTCTAACTATCCGCTATGTCCAGATGGCTTTCATTCGTTTTTCTGGTTCATCATCACCCTCATCACATATTATTTCACTACAAAAGGACAAGCATTTACCAACAGATACTGATAAAATAATAATTACCAATGAAAAAAATTCCATCTGAAATCTTTTTTTTTGGTCGCTAGTCGCTAAACTAAAGTTTCATTATTGGTAATAAGGTTTTTTTTGGTAGTGCTTGTAACATCCCAATTTTTATTCACTAAAATTCCCCAACTACATAACAAAATAAGAGGAATAAAATAGTGGATTTTGGTGTAAGAATTATGGTCAAAGTAAGTTTGGCTGATTTCTAGAAAGTGACAGGAGATAGATCGGTTGTGAATCAATTTGGCATAGGCAAATGATGCCCAAAAATTATGAAACTTTTCAGTATAAAATTAAACATTTCAACCTTTAATTTGATATGTCATTTGCATTTTTTTGGATGCATATATTAAGAGATTTGAATTTTTGAAATTTGTCCAGTGGAATATTCTAAATTTTGGAGCAGTGTTCATGAATGATTTTCCTAGGAATGTTTTTATTCCAATTGATAAAAAGAAAAGTATTTTTTTTCCTAAAACTAGATTCAAAAAGGGATATTTGGGTTTTGAAATCAGCTCAATTTGATATTTATACAATTATATATGAATTTTCAAAATTGGGTGAAAATTCTGTCCAAAACTTCAAAAATTGTAAAAAATGTAATGGCAAGTTTGTAAATTGTAGCTCAATCAATGGCATAAAGAGAAGATTAAATATGATCTCAAGGGCAAGATGGGGAAGCCAAAATAAAGGGTCAAGATTTAGTCTTGCTAGTTGAAATATGAAGAAAGCAAAAAGCAAAATATGTGACCAAAAATTTAACTTGATTAATTAAAATAAATTGGCACATGTGATTTAAGTGATTTAACCTTCTTCAAAACATTGGCAGCCCTTCGTTTTTTGTTGAACCAAGGAGAAAGAGAGAGTTGGATAAAAAGGGA
>JBAGKO010000012.1:17902875-17920528 GCA_037177275.1 Acacia concinna
CTTCCAGAACCAAATGGAATATACTCATGATCCATACCCCTAAAATTGTAGTCAGTTGAGGGATCAAGGAATCTTCGCGGCTGAAACTTGTCCGCTTCTTTCCAATACGTTGGATCTCTTCCAAGAGCCCAAGCATTAACCAAAACCCTAGATTTGTAAGGTATCTCATAACCACAGATTTCAATTGTCTCACTGCTTTCTCTTGGAACTAAAAGTGGAAGAGGTGGGTGAAGTCTTAAGGTTTCTTTGACCACAGCATCTATATACGTACACAGGTGCAATTCTGATTCTTGTACACAGCCTTTGCTTCCAAACACCTTCCTTACCTCTGCTTGAGCCTCTTTCATTGTCTCCGGGTTCCTAAGCAATTGAGACATTGCCCACTCTAAGGTTGTTGCCGTTGTTTCAGTTGCGCCAAAGAACATATCCTGAGAATGAATAAATTTCTGAGTCAAAAATTCAATATATCTGAAGTAAAACACTGATGGCTTACTTCCTTTTCTCTTCTTTATAACATAATTTTGAGTGTTTTCCTTATCATGTTTATATGAAAAAGCATCCTTTGTCTGACGTATATATGAAAATTTTCTTTTTATAACCTTCATCAATATATTATTATATTGAAGGGATGGTTAATATGAAATTTCTTCAATTTCACCTAAATTTTTATTAGGTCACTGTATTTTTCTTTTTATTAGTCACCTGAAACTGTAAGGACATAAAAATCAAATGAAACTATAAGAACATGATTAAAAAAAAAATTATAGGGAGCTAATGAAAAATCAGTTAAAACGATCATGAGTTTCGTATCATTATCCCTATATATTGAAAATAAATTTATATTTCTAACATATTTGTTTATGTATGAAGACTGAAGTATTCAAAGAGAGAATAAGATCGATCAGACTTACCTGAATTATAGATTTGATTGCGTCGTCAGTTATGCGGATGTCAAGGTCATTTCCTTTTTGGATCTTGAGAAGAACATCGACAAGATCTTCCTGGTGGACCTCCTCAGAAGCCTTCAGTCTCCTCTCATTATCTTGTCTGTGTTCTTTAATCACTTCTCCCAATATCTTGTCACCGATTACAAACAGTTTTCCAAGCTTTCCCTTCATGCCAGTGATGGTAGGAAGGAACGTGAGTGAAGGAAAAAGATCAGAAATATCGAGCCCAGTCGAAAGCTCCAACGTCTTCTGCATTAGGGCCACAACATCGTCCACGTTCTTGGACTTTCCAATGGAAGCACGAGCAACAATGGAGTTTGTGACAGGGAAAAATAGTTTATGGAGATTTATAACAGAACCTTCATGTTCAGTTATGCTCTTGATTAGAGAAGTTATCTCCTCTTCTCTTATAGATTTGAATGATTGAACCCTCTTCACAGACAAAAGCTCCAAAGTGCAAATCTTTCGAAGCTGTCTCCAATAGTGTCCATACGGAGAGAAGCCGATATCGACCCCGTCGTAGTTAAGCATTTTGGTGGATAGAAATTTGGGTCTGTTAGCAAAGGTTATGTCATGTGTCTTCATAACCTCTTTGGCTACTTCTGTGGAAGAGACTATGATGTGGGAAATCTCTCCGAGTTTAAGGTGCAACAAGGGTCCATATTTTTTTGCGAGGTCTCTCATGGTATGATGAGCTGGGGACGATCCTGACATTTGGTGTAAGTTCCCTATGATGGGAAGCTTCCATGGCCCAGGGGGTAAGGGTTTTTTGGATTTCTTGAACAGTCTTGAAGGCTTTAGCACCAGAAGGAGCAAACACAAGAAGGTGAAGAGGATAGAATATGGAATCTGAATCTCCATAATCACAAAGCAAACTGATCGTCAAGTCTGTGAGTGTGGGTTTGCTCATTTTCCAAGCAAACCAGGTGCTGCTTTTATAACTAAACGGACCTCTTGATTTCAAATTGAATTACTGCCTTCATCATCTGTTTACTTATTATTCCTAATTATCATATTTTAATTAGAGTAATTGACCCGATTCCTCTAACGTAGCGTCAGCCTGCTGCTTTTACATACTTTTTTTTTTGGGCATGCCAACTCGAACTTGGGCCGTATGGTTTAATGCATATAGCAGCAAACCATAATTATTCCTAATTATCATATTTTAATTTCAATGAATATGACAATATGACATTTTTTCCAAAAGAAAAGAAGAGTTCGAATTGAATTTTGCATCTTCATCTTTTCACGTGGTCTTACTAATTTTACCAGATATAACCTTATTTTTGTTAGAGGAATACTTGGATAGATAACTAAGACTTTTAGTGTTTGAATAAGTCACTGCAAATATCAGTTTGTCCATTAGAGTGTCTAATGATGGAAAATTAGCATTAAAAGAAAAGAGTAATGTATAATTCACCCAAGCTAAATTTATTATAGTACCAATGGTATTGTAGTCTAATAACATAAAAACTCAATTATAAAAGAGAGGTCATATATTCGATTCTATTTATAACCTCAAACCGTCAGTGCTTGCAGCTCTAATTTTTTTAAAAAAATTATTGTATTTATCCCATGTGAAGTAATATTGTTTGAATATTTAAAAGCAATTAATTCTAACATGAATTCCACTCTTTTGGATAGGAAAAATAATTTTCTATTTTGATTTTAAATGTACACTACCCTACTCAACAAAAGTCTGTCTCACATTGATCTGACTCGTTTCAAGATCCCATAAAAAAATTATTATATATTTATCCCATGTGAAGTAATATTGTTTGAATGTTCAAAAGCAATTAATTCTAACATGAATTCCACTCTTTTGGATAGGAAACATAATTTTCTATTTTGATTTCAAATGTACACTACCCTACTAAAGAGTCTACTAATTGAAGACACCTCTACTATAAACAATCTAAGGGTTAATGTGGAATTTTAAGAGATAGACTATTTAGATGAAGGCGACCTCATTTTTGAGTGTCAATATTGTCAAGTGCTAGCTATTATGGTAAAAGGAGATATCATGACACCAACTCCAACTAACATGTTCCTTACAATGCTAAACACTAACACCCATTGGAAACAAATAGCTGCCAATGTATTTAAATTCATCTAAGTCACTCAAGGGACCGCTCCTCACACAACTACAACATTAAACTTTATCCTAATGGATACTGATGTATGTTCACTGACTGTACATACCCCAAAATAAACATATTTAACAATAATAATATTCTAACTATAAGACTTACATTGTATTCAGTTGACTAGAATTCATTGCTGGGTGGAAGACCCAACAGCATTCCGTCGATTTAAAATGATAATAAGGGAAATAAGGCACTATTATTTCTCAACCTGTGAAGTGCTCCATGACACAATTCCGCTACAAGTTCATATGTTGTTGTCCTCCATAGAGAAACTAAATACTATTGTATGAGGGAGACCATATCCCTGTAAATACATATGAATGTTAATCCAAACGATGACACGCTTATTCTATTTCCAACAATTGAGAGAGCCCCAAATAAACTTCACCACATAACCTGTCACGGACCTACTCGTACCATGACAAGTTGCCATTTCAGAGTCTACGAAGCATTCCAACTTGATTTGTTGTGTGGGAACCAAGAGAATTCCCAAACCAAGTGATGGGCATGATAGATAGTGGCGAGAGTTGAGGGATGCCGCCGGAGAGCAAGAATCTTGAAGAAACACCAAAATTGCAGCATTCAACAGCACGAAGAAATTGATTCGGCCTTGAGGACGGCAAAAGAAACACGATCGGTTGAACCAAGAAGATCAAGACTGCGATTTGCAACGATAAAACGTCGTCGCTTGACTAGAGAGATGAGACCTCACTGCAACGGAAAGAACGTCGTCGCTTTGCAAGAGAAAGTGGAGCCTTCTTGAATATGAAGGAAATGGGCCTCTAAGAATTCCTTATGCTCAAAGGGATAAACTCATAAACCATACTTATAGTGCATACAAGCCAGACTGGGCCAACCAAATAACAACCTTCAAACGAGCCCAATAATATGACAGGCCCATAGTTTCACAAATAACACTACTTCATGCTCTTCAGTGTGGAGTTCTAACAAAGGAAAACCAAACGGACCTCTTTTTTTTTCCCCCCTTCCCAATGAAATTTGTTCAGTTGTACCAATATGACATTTTTTTTTCAAAAGAAAATGAGAGGTCAAGATCCTACATGTGGAGTACTATTTTCTATTAGTGGGTGGGGGAGAGGAGTGATTAATTTCCTCTCAGTTATTTACTATCTCCACCATTGGTTCAGCTGGCATCCAATAGTTGAGATTTACTATTTAATAATAATAATATTATTATTATATTACATAATAAAAATACATATTAATAAATTTAAACTGTTAAAATTATAACATAATACTTCAACACAGTAAACCTTTATTGAAATATTTTTATAATTTTTTTACTTTTTATCCCTGCTCTTCTGAAATGTTTATGTTAAATTTAGTTAATTTAAATTCATGTATATGTATTTTTTTTATTTAAGATTATAATAACATTATTAAATATCAAATTTCAACCATGAGAAGTTGAATCAATGGTGGAGAGAGTACATGGAGAGGTGAACCAAAAAAAAAAAAGTTACTATTGCGATCGAACTTGTGACCTTTTACTAGTAGAGGAGTATCGTGTTAGTGGAATACAAAGGATATATGATTTTTGGTTGATTGCTACTGTTTTGCCCATGTGGCCACTGGGCTTTGAAAAGTATGCGTTTTCTAAGGTAATAAGTAACATGCGTGGATTCTTTGACTAAGGAGAAAGGCGTCTTTAGATAAGTCAAATGAATACTAACGCATTAGCCAGCATTATTGAAATCAATAGTATTATATTCCATAAAGTCCTTAATGTAGTTACTGGTTAAGCTATTTCGCACAGATTAAAAACTTGGGTAAATTAAATATTTATTAAAAATGTGTTTTTAAAAAAAAAAAAAATTACCTCTCCTTTTAATCATTTATATTGTAGAGTACCGGCACATCTTATACATTATATATATAAATAAGAATATGATTATAAGAGTGATTTGAGAAAAATAATAAATGTGAGAAATAAAAAAATTTTCGGTCATAATACTAAGGGATCATTCCCTCACAACTATATAAGTAAAAATGCCAGGACTGTTAAATATATCTTAATGTTGTTTTTTTAAGTGGTGGGACTCATGAATATATAATGATGTTATGTCATATTCAACAGTTTTGAGATTATTTTTACACATTTCTACATTTAAAACTACAGTGAACTCTCAAACTGACTCTTATATTTATAAAAAGAGGGATTGTGTGAAACAAATAATAATTATCATATTTTCAAATACTGAAAGGCCACTGATGAGCAACTAGAAAAAGATTTCATTGGCGAACCAATCCGATTAGATTGTTTGAGTGCAGTGGGTGAGAGGTAGTTTTCACTCCCATCCTTAGACTTCCTCTTGTCCAAGGAGTTATTTTTAAAAACTTTGACCAACTGAAATGAAATCTTTTTTAAAATATCGTTATTCTTTTATTTAACGATATTTTTCTCTTACGCTATCTTTTTCATATTGCTTATAATAATATTTTTTTTAGCAAAACATTGTCACCCTCATAGTCATATCTGTTTCAACTTCAATCTGGATTCGTTAGACTATAATGTAACTTTCAAATATTAGATAATTCGATAAAGACAACAAATGACAAAAAAAAAAAAAAAATAGGAGTAGGGGGTTCATGATCTTCTTCTTCTCTCTCTCTGTTTTTTTTCTTTTAAAAAAATCATTATAGATCGTGGCTTGGTAACATCTCACCAAATTTTAGGTGGCCTTGTGAGATTATTTCTCATGGGTTATATCATTATGATTGTGTGGTAAATATGATAATCAATATTTTGATTAAAAAATATGGTAATCAATATAAAAAAAGATAGCATAACCAGAAAAAAAAAAATCGTTAAAAAAGAATGACGAACCCCGAGCTAAGTTCCTGTGACATCATTTAATTGATTTATAAATCATAATTTGATTGGGGTTATTTAATTTCAATTAGTAACTAAGTTAACTATATATATTTTATTGACATATGGAACTAGTTTTAATGCTCATCACAATGATGAGCACAGAAAGCTAATTATTATTATAAGTTGTTATGATATAATTTATATGGATTAAATTGAAATTTTTACCTTTAATTTTTAAAAAGGAACATTATTTTAATAAATATAAAATATAATATAAAAAAATCTCTTATCTATCAATTTTTCAAAAATTAATTATTTTATTTAAAAAATATCATTTGAAACTATTAAATCTAGACTATTAAAAAGTTATTTTAATGATGTGAATCTCATTGTGATGATTAGCTTTCGGTAATTATCATTGTGATAAGCACTGAAACTAGTTCCGTATGTGCCTAAATTTTATTCCAAATTAACCCACCTCTTAATGTAGACGCAACCGATTAATTAGCAAACAAATGCAGCTAGTACACCCATCCATCAAATAGAACTTTACTCAAACAGATAAGTATAACAAGGATAGCGAGGCACAGATTATTCTATCACAGAAACCACAGTTGCAAAATCATAAGCATCATTCATTAATACAACTATTTTATTCTGAAAATTAAGCATCATCCCTTATTATTTTGCAAGTGCTACTACAACAAAACTGTATAATTAAGGGCGATACACAGTGGGAACCACACACAAATGGTTTTTCCTGGTGGCAGTGTTAGCAAAAGTTTCCTCCATGTCCAATTCGTCAGGTTTCATCCCATTCGGAAGCTTCCAATCAAAATGGTAAAGCAATTTGGCTACGGCCAAATCAACAGCAGCGTAGCCAAATGAGATTCCAGGGCATATCCTTCTTCCAGAACCAAATGGAATATACTCATGATCCATACCCCTAAAATTGTAGTCAGTTGAGGGATCAAGGAATCTTCGGGGCTGAAACTTGTCGGCTTCTTTCCAATACTTTGGATCTCTTCCAAGAGCCCAAGCATTAACCATAACTCTAGATTTGTGAGGTATCTCATAACCACAGATTTCAATTGTTTTACTGTTTTCTCTTGGAACCAGAAGTGGAAGAGGTGGGTGAAGCCTTAAGGTTTCTTTCACCACAGCATCTACATATGTACACTTGTGCAGATCTGATTCTTCTACATAACCTATGCTTCCAAACACCTTCCTTACTTCTGCTTGAGCCTCTTCCATTGTCTCCGGGTTCCTTAGCAATTCAGACATTGCCCACTCTAATATTGCTGCTGTTGTTTCAGTTGCGCCAAAGAACATGTCCTGAGAATGAATACATTTCTTATGAGTCAAACTACAACAATATCATTATATTTATGAAGTAAAACAATTATGGTTTACTTTCTTTGCTCTTCTTTATAATAGAATTTTGAGTGTTTTCCTTATTTTTGTTTATAAGAAACAAGCATCCTTCGTCTGACGTATAAATGAACATTTTCTTTTGTAACCCTCATTAATAAATGAGCTGTCACAAATCAATCAAAAGGCTCCTAGTCATTGTTTTTAAAGATATCATTCTATTGAAGAAGGGATAATTAATATGAAAGTTTGTTAGTCTCACATAATTTTTAATTAATCAATTTCACCTAAGTTTTAGTTAGGTCTCTGTATTTTTCTTTTTATCAGTCACCTAAAGCTGTAAGAAACTATAAGAATATGATAAAAAGGAAAAATTATGTATAAGGTCATGACTAGAAATAGGTAAAATTGACGGCTCGCCCTGCTCAACATTGATATCATCTAAGAAAAATAAAGATTTCGCCCTAATATTAGACAGTAGGTGAACTCAACCCCCTTCAAAAATTTGCTTTTCAAAAAAAAAAAAAGAAATAGGTGAAATTATAAGAACATGGTGTAAAAAAAAGAAAAGAAAAGATTATACGGACCTAATGAAAAATCAGTTGAAACTTACCTATAATTGTCCCTATATATTGAAAATAAATTTATATTTCCAACATATTTGTTTATGTATGAAGACTGAAGTATTCAAAGAGAGAATAAGATCGATCAGACTTACCTGAATTATAGATTTGATTGCGTCGTCAGTTATGCGGATGTCAAGGTCATTTTCTTTTTGGATCTTGAGAAGAACATCGACAAGATCTTCCTCTTGTACCTCATTAGAATCCTTCTGGGTCCTCTCACTCTTTTGTCTGTGTTCTTCAATCACTTCTGTCAATATCTTATCACCGATCACAAACAATTCCTCAAGCCTACCCTTCAATCCAGTGATGACGGGAAGGAACGTAAGTGAAGGAAAAAGATCAGAAATACCGAGTCCCGTAGCCACCTCCAACGTATTCTGCATCAAGGCTACAACATCGTCTACATATTTGGAATTCCCAATGGAAGCACGAGCAACAATGGAGTTTGCGAGTGGGAAAAATAGTTTATGGAGATTGATGACAGAACCTTCATGTTCAGTAATGTGCTTCATGAGAGATGCTATCTCCTCTTCTCTTATATATTTAAATGATTGGACCCTCTTCACAGACAAAAGCTCCAAAGTGCAAATCTTTCGAAGTTGTCTCCAATAGTGTCCATACGGAGAGAAGCCGATATCGACCCCGTCGTAGCCAAGCATTTTGGTGGATAGAAATTTGGGTCTGTTGGCAAAGGTTATGTCATGCGTTTTCATAACCTCTTTGGCTAATTCTGTAGAAGAGACAATGACGTTGGAAACCTCTCCGAGTTTAAGGTGGAATAAGGGTCCATATTTTTTTGCGAGATCTCTCATGGTGTAATGAATTGGACCGGATGATCTTGACATTTGGTGTAAGTTTCCTATGATGGGAAGCTTCCATGGACCAGGGGGTAATGGTTTTTTGGATTTCTTGAACAGTTTTGAAGGCTTTAGCAACAGAAGGAGCAAACACAAGAAGGTGAAGAGGATGGAATATGGAATCTGAATCTCCATAATCACAAAGCAAACTGATCAAGTCTGTGAGTGTGGGTTTGCTCACTTTACATGCAAACCGGTTGCTGCTTTTATCCTAAGCGGACCTCTTGATTTCAAATTGAATTATTGCCTTTATAGTCTGTTTCCTTACTCTTCCTAATTTGACCAGATATAATCTTATTTTAATTAAAATATTTGGACCGCCGGTTAGCGTGCCCAGTTGGACCAAGGCTTTTAGACTTTGAAAAAGTCACTACAAATACCAGTTTGCTTAGTGTGCGAGTGTGTGATAATAGAAAAATAGTTGGCAAAAAAAAAAGATAATAGAAAAATAGAAAATTACATTAAAAGATGAGAGTAACCTCGTACCCAAGCTAAATTATAATTATATTAGTTATTTATATCTCGTACATGTATGCCAGTAATTTGTTTTGGGGTCAAAAATGTTCAAAAGCAATTAATAATTAAAATTTGAATTATATTCCACTCTTTTGACTAGAATAGTATTCTTCAATTTTGACTTCAAATGCACACTATATTCCACACCCAAGTGTCTTTCGATCTGACGCATTGTTTGACGGAATTGATCTTAGCCTTTCAGATATGATTTTGCACATTCTAGATTTGAGTTTTTTTTAATGAAAATTTTTTAAATAAAAAATTATTTTTTGAAAGAATAATAGTTAAAAACTTATTTTTATTTCAGATTCTATATCTATTTAAATAATGATTTGTTTGAAAAAAAAAGTAAACACTTTTAAAAACTCATATTTAGATCTTCTAGATAATATTTAACCGTCCAAATCTACTTAACTCTCCTTACAAAGCTTTTTGCTTAGTAGGAGAACTATGTCCTGAAATTAACTCGTTATAGCTAGCTGGCTAGTTGTTGTACGAAAATAACATATGTTTTGAATAGAGGAGTATTTTGCAATAATATAAAAATTCTTCAATAACTTCTTTGACCATCAATTTTAAATGTTTGCATTCAAACTTAGTTATGTAACAATCAAATTGAATAATGAATGTCACAGTCATGTATAATCTCCCTAGATAGGAAATAATGAGGAAGTTTTAGGAAATATGTGATTTTGTTATGCCTTATAATACCTTTCATCACACTTAAAAACCATGAAATATAATAAATTCGAATAATGAAACAAGATATTCGCTGGAAATTAATTATATTTTTTCTTAAAAAATCAAAGGTAGTTTTAAAATTTCCAATATTGAATTAAAAAATATGCAACTCACTTGAATTATTTTTTTAATATAGTTAATATGTGAGTATTAAAATTTAGGGAAAATCCAAAAAAAAAAAAGACAAGGGAAATATGAGAATGATAATTTATAGCGCCAAGATTCAGAAATGGCAAATCAGTCTTTTTTGTTTTTTTTTTGTGTAATTATAAAAATGCCACTAAATTTTTAACAACACGAATATCGTAATTCATAACACAAGTATCTCAATTAACAACAACAGGACAAACAACTTACAGCATAAATACGTAATACCTAAATGCTTTTGTTGTTGTTAATTTAGATACTCGTGTCAGGAATTATGATACTTGTGTTGTTAAAAATTTAGTAGCATTTTTATAATTATGCAAAAAAAAGTACAACAAAACTGATTTGTTATTTCCGAATCTTGATACTCTAAATTGTCATTTTCATACTTTTCTTGTCTTTTTTTTAGAATTTTCTCTAAAATTTAATTTAATTTGCGGCGTGCTTCCACTAATCTTATGCCTATCATCTTTGTTTGATTCAAGGAAGTCCACTATCCCTCATGTTCTTTTTGTCACTTATGCATATATTTATATGTATTCTTAGAGTTTGGGTCATTTGGGATGCGTATATTCCTCGTATGGCATTAAAAAAATTGTGTGTGGAAATTAGAAAGTATGATTTATTAGAAGAAAGAGGTTGAATCTTGCTTAAGAAACTAGAATGACATCATTACTTTTCCTTTTTTTTTTTTTTGGGCCGTAGAAATTTTAAAAATTAAATGTTCAAAAGTTAATAATAATGAAAGATAACTGTTTTTTATTGGCACATATTGCTGGACGGCATCTTTCTACGTGGGTTAGCAAGATTACAGATCGTTTATGATTAAATAAAAAAAAATACTTAAGTCAAGTTTCATATATCTATTTCGTCAGGTTCTTCAATTAAATGTGGTCATGTGTTCTATGTTTAAATTATTATCATTTAATTAAAAATATAAATATAATAAATAGGACACATGAGCACATGTAATTGAAAATCCTGACAAAATAGATATAAGGAATTTGATGTAATAATTGTTTTTAAATAAAAGTGAAGCAGCGACCGCTAATATATAATAATGGAATTTTGGCTGAAATACAAAATCAGAAGCACGCAGCCATAACTTAAATTAAACTTCAAGTCAATGTACGCAGTGTTTATTTATTACTATTTAAAATTTTATGAATTATTTATGAAAAAAAGAATGAAGAAGCCGCCCCCAAATATAATATACTAATTGATTAAATCGATGACAATAAACAAAAACCGAAAGCATCATAATTTAAAAATATAAATATTTTATATATTTATTAGACTATCCAGGCTTTAATTTTGCCTGCAAAAAAAAAACAGAATTTAATTGGATTTTCTTATTATTATATTTCTTAGTATTATTTTATATTTTATTTATTTTAAATAAAATAGAATATTTAGGTCATATAAATGATTCGATTATCTATGTTTCTTTTAAGATTATATTAGGGCTTGAATTATTATCATTTTAATATTTTAGAACTTTAAAAATAGTCTTTCATAAAAAAGAACTTTAAAACTAATGGTAGGATTTCTTTTCTTTTTTAATAATAACGGCAAAACATAAAGGCAAACCAGCACATATTCTCTTCATCTCTCTTTCTTTGTCTCTCTTCACAATTATTCTCCAAGCCAGCGACAAAATTTTCCCCCATTTATATAATTTATATCATATTTCAGAATTTTTAAATGATTCAATGTTTCCGGCCATATATACGTTTTGTTAAAAGTTCAAGATATAATTCATCTGGCGGCTTCACTCTGAAAGATATTTTTTAAAAAAAACATTGTGGCCTTAATTCCAAAGATATTTTGTTTGTTTGAAGGACCGATTTGTGAGGGCAACGCGTGCATGGCTGTTTCTTCATTTAATATGTGTGTGTGTGTGTGTCTTATGCGTAAGAATTTCAAAAGTGTTTTTGATACCTTGTTTGGATGTTCCAACAATTTTTTTACTATATATGCCTGGTTGATTCAACTTGCAGGAAATTATTTTATTTTTTTTATAGAATTATTTTCTCCTCAAAACTCAAGTAAAACAAAGATCCTTAAAACTCTTGCTTTAAATTTCTTTCACTCTTTATTTATGGAGGAGGAAGGAACTGACAAATTGAAAGATTGTTCGGTGACATATCTTATCATCAAAAAAAGTGATCTTCAGAAGTTGGGGGCACATTTAAGTGATGAGGAAATAAAATGTGCCATTAGTTCTATAAGTGCTCTAAAATCCTAGGATCGGATGGGCTTAATGCTTTATTCTTTCAGAGTCAATGGTCTCACGTTGGTGAATCAGTTTGTAGCTTTTTAAAAGAAGTTTGTGAAGATCATGATAAAGTGAAGAGCGAGTAGGGGTGAGCAACAGGCGGGCGGGGCTGCCCCGTGGGTGGACCCATTACCCGCCCGTTTAACCTTAAACTGGTACGGGCTGCTCGTACTCGTGGAAGACCCCATTCGGCCCCTATAAAACGGGGTGGGTCATAAATGGGGCGGGTTGCCCTGTTTATGCTCCTGCCCCAAAAAAAAAAAAAAGCTGTTGCGCTCTGTTGGCTGAAAGGAGGTTGGGTAATTGGGTTAGTGTGATATATGTATATGAGGAATAATGAAGAATAAGTTAACCAAGTGCCAAAACTTTACTCATTTAGTTAAGGAAATATACATATTTTACAATTTCACTGTCCAAAGTAGGTAGAATGAGAAAATGTGCAATAGTACAATTTATGTTATAAACATATTAAAAAATTCCGCAATTCTATGGAGATGCCATTGAATGGGTTTCAATGAAAATTATGAAAAAGTATATTGAAAATTATATCAAGTCATAATATCACTAGCTATGAATAGTGGAGCTCATTCTTTAAATTCATATCAATGCACAAAATCCATACCCAATTAACATGAAATGATGACATTTATTTAATTAGCAAAATAATGTCAGACACAAGCGTGGATGAATATTGTGGCGACTTGGTAGGTAAAAAGGACATTCTCCAAATTCAGTAAAACAACCAATTGAACATCTCATATCTCAGCTTTGCGACTGATAATCACTTAAAAGAAAAAGAAATGCCTAACAGATAGAGAATAAAATAAATATATATCCATATTAATAACTAACCTATTATAAGTACTAAATACTAACATATGAAGTTCAAACTTAAAACAACACAAATTCAGAAATTTCAGCATGCATTCAGAAAATTCAGAAATTTCAAACTTAGGAGTTAAGACAACACAAATTTAGAAAATTCCAAGTAACAAAACAACATCCATTCATCATCTTCAATTAATCATCAGTCCGCATCTCATCATGTTCAAACTTGACATATAAAATCTTCACTCATCTGAATCACCAAGTGTAGATGTAACTATCCCTGCTGCTGCATCTCCCTCTACAAAACAAATAAAAATAAATCATATTAATTATTATGTATTCTAAATAAAAGATGAAATTAGACACTAGAACTTAACAAACAAAATTGAAAATGCAAATAATATACCAATAGCAATTGCTTCATTCTTATCAAAATGATCAATATCTAAGTCATTGGCGTTCGGGGGTTTCATTGATAGCTAGTTTTGTGCACATATGAGTGCCTCAGCTATCTTTAGCGATAAAGAGCTTCTGAAAGCATCTAATACTCGACCCCCAGTACTAAAAGCTGCTTCTGAAGCTACTGTGGAGACATGTGAAGCCAACAAATCACGTGCCATCAAACTTAACACCTTGTACTTAGAAGCATTCCCTTTCCACCAGGCCAAAATGTCAAATTTTGAGTCACGGTAACCAACTAATTCAGCTTGGAGTTATTGATTAATTTTTGAAATTTTCTCTACAAACTTCTCTGCATCAGCCGTGGCAAAAAACTTTTGCATTGTAACATCAAAAGATGCCAAAGCCATTTCAGGCTGGCTCTCTAGTAACCCACACCAGTATTGTCTTCTTACTCTATTGAGTTTGGCTAAGATGAAGATGTTTCACCAACACCAGCTAAATAATGCTCATATAAACGATACAAGACATCCATAGTTTTCCTCAACATAGCCTCACGCTTTGATACTTCAGAGTAAAGATCATTGAAAGCAACTTTGACATATGTCAATTTGTATCGGGGATCGGGTATCACAGAAACAACTAACAACAAATTCATTTTCTCAGCTGCTCCCCAGTATTTGTTAAACTTGGACATCACTCTTCTTTCCATATCATTCAAAAGAGAATAAGAGCTATTTGCACTTAACGTAAGGGCCATCTGGATTGAAACTATGTGCTGAAAACAAGTATTACTTGTAATATAGTTTGATCTAGAAAATTTCAATGTTATGTTGTAGAAAAGCCCTAAAAATTGAAGAAACTCTATCACAGTGCTCCAATCATATTCACTTGGAGGTGAGATTGTATTGTCCGGAATCATCCTTCTTCTTGTATCATCCAAGGGATCATCAAAACCTTCACGATAATCAACCAAGGTGTACATATCTCAACTTGAATCTAATCTTACTTTCTTCTTGAAGTATTCTTTATATTCTCCATCCTCCTCTTCCATCCTAGTAAACACTTTGACGAATTTAACATCACTCTCAAGCATCAGGTATGTCGAATTCCACCTACAAATGAAAAAAAAACAATTAAACATCAAGCAAGCCATCATATCAAAGTAAAGATCAAACTAATTATAAATTACACATAACAATTTGAATTACCTCGTAGGACAATCAAAGGTAAGTAGGCTTTTGATTCAACTCTCTCTCTTTCAGCCAACATCATGAACTTACGCTTCCTTGATGGAGAAAACTTGACATATTTCACTGCATGGCGAATAAGCTCAATGGACTTGTTCATCTCTTTGAGACCTTCAGAAACAACCAAATTTAATATGTGAGCTGCACACCACATTTGCAAGAAATCACCATCACATACCAAACCATCCCAACTCCTAAAACACTTTTTTAAGATTGCAATCGCAGAAGCATTATCAACTGTGATTGTAAACACTTTATCAATGCCCCAATGAAATAAGCAATCCTCAATTTGCTTGGCAATTGACTCCCCTCTATGATTCTTAATCTCACCAAAATTCAAAATGCGTTTATGCAAAGTCCAATTATCATCAATCCAATAGCTAGTCAAACACATGCAATAATTGTTTTGTACAGATGCCCAACAATCAGTGGTGAATGACACACAAACTTTAGAAGTATTGAAATATTTTCTCAAGATTTATGCTTCTTCTAGATACATGTTGTAACAATCTCTAGCAACTATCCATCTTGATGGAACTACAAATTTGGACTGAAACTCTTACATAAGTTCTGTAAAAGCCTTCTTTTCCACTGCTCGGAAAGGCACCTCATCCTTTATAATGTACTTCGCAATAGCTTTCCTACCTCTCTCTTGACTAAACAAGTGATGAGTCAATGTTTTACTTATCGTAGCCGCAAACAAACTTTGACCCTTACTTGCTTTGTTAGGATTCTTTGGACACTTTTCAAAATGTCGCCATAATTGTTTAGTGCCATCATTCGAAGGATGACTTGCATAGGTTAGACCGCAATAGTTGCACTTTGACCTATGTTTGCCTTTAGTTTCTAAAAGTGGCATCCTTGTAAAATGCTTCCAAATGTCAGATGTAGCCTTCTTTTTCTTCTTAGGTTGTGTTTCTATGTCATTACTTTCATGAGTTTCATCTACTTCTCCCTCACTATTAGTTTCATTCCTATCATGTGAATCATTCCCTAATATTGGGACACTACTTTGAACCTCAATTTCTCCTTCAACAATTGAATTTGAACCACCTTGGTCTTGCATATTCCTTGCTCTTACATATACCAAATTTCCAATTAGCATTTATCAAATATTGTGATACATAGAAAATATATAGCTGCCTATATAATCAAATGTGCATGGGCAAACAACAAACAAGCATCAAGCCATCAATACATTGAAAAACCAGCAACGAGCAACTACCAATAGTCCAATACCATGACAAATTACACAGATAGTATACAAATCAAATGGTATGTAGGTGATCAAATTGATCCTAGCCTTCCTATCAAAGTATTTTAATCGATTGCAAGTTCTACACTCCAAGAAAATGTATCAAAATGTACCAGCAATTCCAGGACCTACTTTTAACAAACAATCATCAGTAATTGCAAGTTCAACACTCCAAGTCGAATATATGGCTAACTAATATTCATTTTTCGCCACAACGTAGACAGTTCAGCATATATAGTTCACTTTCTCAGTGTTTCAAAATTCATAAACAAGAAAGGAAACGAGGCAGAGAAGCTGCCAGCAACGCATAAAAGAGGAGCATCCATCATTAATATCTACAATGATTTTAAATTGAAAGATGGTGGTGGACTTTAAATAAAGACATTAGTTTCTTTCACCTTATTGCAAAATGTAAGCAGAGGACTCCAACTCACTCTCATGTCAAATTCAAGCTTAGAATCTAACATTCCCTAGCTGAATCGATACTTAAATCAAATCCTTCTCTGATCTACTGAAAACCAACAATGACAGAATGAAAAAATATTTAATACCTCTGACGATTATATGACAAAAATGAAATGAAGGAGTGGGGAAAAACGCACGAACACAGCTATGAGCACAGGGGAAATCTCGAGTGTGGTTGTCGTATGTGTGGAATCGAGTTCAAGCGGGTGTTGTGTGCGCGCGCACCGTGGACGAGTGGCGTCACCGCGTCGGTGTGGTTTGCAACATCTCAATTTTTGGGTAAACTCTTCAAATTATAATAAGATTAAAATCTTATTATTTTACGTACATTTTTGGGGTGAAATATGAAGATGAATTTCTAGGAATTTCTATCTAGAATTTTTCAGTAAAAGCTTAAATTCAGAGAAATTCTAGAAAAAAAAAATAATCTATGGAATTAATGACTAAGAATGATTGGGGAATACTTTTGGATTGTTTAAAGACTAATGACAGTCTGATTGGAATTTTTAGAGAAGTCAAGATATTGGCTTTACTGAAAATCCATCTGACCTGTCACACTTTTTCATGGAATTAAAGTTAACTGAGATGACAAAGATGCAGTTAAAAATATGGGGAATAATATTTGAGGCTAAAGGGTATTATTTTCCTACATGTACACTAGAAATTATTGTACATTGGATACGTCATTTTTAATTCCCTATATTCCCACGTATTCCAAGCAAAGAATAGAGTAAAGTGAAGCAATGAATATCCATTGGTTTCAAGGCATTCAATTGGAAGTAATGGCATTTCAATTCATTGTCTTCGGTTTTCAAAGAAGAGCAAAGGGGAGAGCTTCGGTTCTCCAAAGAAAAACATAAGAGAGAGTCAGAGAACATAGAGAGCAACCTTCGGTTGAAAGAAGAGGGAAACCAAAAGAGAGAGCAAATCGCAAGCCATAGCCACGCAAAAACCATTTGCACGGTGAAGAGAAAATCAAAATCGAAGGGA
>JBAGKO010000012.1:17944754-17967260 GCA_037177275.1 Acacia concinna
GGTGTTTCACATCAAGTCTTCCACTGCTGCTCTTGTAGAATTCACATACGGTATTTATATATCATTAATTGGATTATTCCAACAAAACTACGTTCCGAAAGTGGTTTGAATGTGAAACCTTTACTCTTTAAGTGTATTTTATTAGAATCACCATTTGAGCCCCAAAAAAATTTGGCACATCTTGAATCAATTTGTCTACCAATGTAATCAGGAAGCTTGATGCAAGAGAGAACATGTAAGTTGACCCTAGATAAAATTCCGCGTACAAGAGATGAGATACAGGTTGAGCATTATTTGAGATTTTGATTCCTCTAAGTTGACCTGAATGCTCAAACTTGTTAAGGATGCAGGAAAGCACATTGGCCGCAAGGATGTAGTTAGTGTTCTTGATATTTGACCATTACAGATTACTTGATATCCTACAATTGTAACACACTGCATAATCATTGAAATCCACTTGTCTGGGAAGTTCATTGATTTCAGAACATAGATGAAATTCCAAGATAGAGTCAAATGCTCTGGAAGAGTCTACATTCAGAGCCATGAGTCCGTCTACCCAATCTTGCAGAGTGAATTTGATTCATGAGGTCAGAGGCTAAGAGGACATTATCAGTAATCACATGACTTCCAAAAACGCACAAGGAAGAGGTGCAATGTAGATTTCCAGGATTTTCGTCAATCTTAAATATAACACAGTCGATAAAATATTATAAATTACATTGCAAAGACTTGCTGGACGTAAATCTTTGAAAGTTTGTACCTAATATAATTTGGGAATAAGGATGATATTTGTCTTATTAAAAGACTTCAAGATGAATTATAATTTCCAAAATGAATGTATCACAACAAAAAGGTAATCTTTTACCTGTTCCCAATACTTCTAAAAAAAATTAGCATGTATTCCATTTGGACCCCAGATCACTATTTTTTGGAAGGGGAAAAATAGCTTCCTTAATTTTCCCTAAAGAATGGTGCTAAGAGATAATTGAAACCGTCTCACAGATAAAGTAGGAATTGAGATTCCTTGTAGCTTAGAAATCAGTTCCGAACATGATAATAATTCTTCAGAACAATAAACTTGTTCAAAACGAGTTATGGTCATAGAGGCTAGCTATCTTATCTAAATTACTTGTCCATGATTCATCAGCTCTTTTAATGCTTTTGATCTTTTTTTTAAAAAAAAAAAAAATTCCTTTTCAAAACAGTGGCATGAAAAAAGTAGTGTTTCTTTCACCTTCCCTTAACCATCTGAGTTTTGCTCTTTGACACCAAAGGTTGTTCTCGCACTCATAATAGAGAATCTCATATTTCAACTTCTTGATTTTTTTTATATTAATAATATATAGATAAAAAATGTGCTCATCATTTACATTTTTCAACATAAACAAGAATAAATATGGGAAAATTCCATTCAGCTCTTATGGAAGAGACTTGACTTCAGTTAACCCCCAAAAAGAATCTGAATTTTTACTGTACTCCTGAGGCTAAATTAAAATCAAGTTTTGCAAGTGAAAAGATAAAAAATTTGAGAACAGTTTATCTTTTCAAAACTTATTTTGTGAACAAATTTTTTTGTTTGGTAACCTATTTTGAAAACATTTTTTTTTGTTTTTAAAAACAAAAAAATAAAAAAATTGTTTGGAGCCCTATTTTTAAATAATTTTTTTTTTTAAAAAAATAATCTTTTATTTTTAAAAACAGAAAAGAGAGAACAATTTTTAGATATTTTTGAAACCTATTTTTAAAAATAAAAACCCAAAATCCAGAACCCGATCCTATTGATCGCCTCATTCTTCTTCTCCTGCTGTTGCTCAGAGGCCTAAGTCCTTAGAGCTCGTTGTCTTCTCTTCTCCGCTCGTTGCTCGCCGCCTTCTCGGTTCGGTGGCTGCTTCACCCTCTTAATTGCCGTCGCCTCATGGAGGTCTCAGTGTTCATTTCTCATCGTCTTCTCAGCTCGGCGGTTGCCATCTCCTTCCTCCCTCTTCAGCCCTCAACCGGTGAGCATCTTCTCTTTCTCTCTCTCTTTGTGATTGATTTGTTGGGGATGGAGGAGGATAAAATAGTAAATCTGAGAAACGATGGATTGGGACTTTGATTAATGGGCTTGCAATTAATATCTTCATTCGTTCCTTGGGGAGGCATTTTGATTTAAAGATTCTTAATTAATAAATTGGTTGACTATTAGTAAAAAAAATTAGAATGTGTTACAAATATCTGAAATCTAAAGTCTTCTCTTGCCCCCCTCTATTGCTGGATTCATCGTGCACCTTGGAACTAGCTAGAATAGAACAAAATATCTTCGTATATAATTATGTAGGCATTTAAAAAAGTAAGAAAGATGGTCAATAATTTCTTGAGGAGGTTTAGATTTAAAGCATCTTAATTAATAAATTAGTTGACTATTAGTAACAATTTTGTAAGTGTGTTTTCCTTTTGAAACTAGATTTGGGTTTGCTTATGGAAAACAGCTTTTGAAGAGAGGGAAAAGAAAAGGAATAAATAATATGGCCAATATATATATATATATATATAGGCCTACTGTAAGTTTCAAAATGGCCTCTCCATTAGACAAAATTTGGAGTTCCTACATGGGCTTGCAAATGCAGACATAATGTATGTTCTTCTTCCCCTGCCTTTACTGTGCTCTGCTGGAGTGGATAATTATTCTTTGCGTTCTGAATCTGATAGCAGGTAAACCATTATCCTTAGAGTAATTCACAAATTAGATCTGACTATGCACAACCATGATATGTGATATGACATGATTTCCTAACCAAATTCTGAGTGATCTTAGTTTTAGTCTTATCAGCCCAATACATCGAGTTCCTTGTGGACTTGGTGGTGGTGGTGGTCTTATCTCCCCATGCTGATCTTACACAGAATAGTGAAGTTGATTCAGGATCTTGCAAAGTTGCTTGGAAATTCTGTGAATTGTTGGTTCTTAAAAACTTGCCATTCACAACTGCTTTGATTTTAATCTGCATTGCCATTAATCATAGCTTAATTCTTGGGTTGAACTGCATCAGTTGTGCTTACTTTGTTTACTTTCATTCAATTCAAGCTCATTTTGCTGGCACTATGTGTTCACTAAATTTCTCGGCCCATTTGGCTTTAGCTTGAAAAAAAGTAATAATGAGAAATAATAATAAGGAAGAAGAGAAGTAGGGGGAGAGGTAGCTTTATATATGAGAGGCAGAAAAAAATGAGATACTGGGCGCATGTTGCCTGGTGTTTGGTGGTGGTGCTAGCTGTCGAAAAAGAGTGGTAAGTGTCAAAGGCCAAGGGAGTCAGATTCCAACACCACCATTAACCCCCTCCTTTTACTTCCCATTCTTTCGTCCCTTTAACAATTCCTGAAAGTTGGAATCATCCCCCAACTCTCTCTGACATATATACATATATATACCTCATCACTCTCAATATATATCCTGGAGCTTTTGAACTTGCAAAAGTCAAATAGTCGTTCAAATAGGTATGCATGATCGATGTAGCTGTAGATGGCACATTGTGGTATTTTAAAGTTGGTGTATTATTTTTGTTGTATGCTGTCAAAGCTATATCTGTCTCTAGTATTTGTTTGGAAAATTCATTGTGCAATTGGCCTAGACTTTGGTTACTATTCCACTTTCACTGGTTTATATCCTTTTTATAGACTTTGTTTGGAAACTGTTTCATTGATATAATGGCGGAAGAAGTAGAAGTTTTACCCTTTTATAGCATTATTATTTGGCTTCTCTTAAAAGTTTGCTTGATTTTTAAGAGAACACTTCCATTTGCCAAGGAAAATGAGATATAATCTTATATTGCTAAGAACAAAGCTCGTACCCACCTCAAAATTGTTGCCATTTGCAGGCTATCATCTCCTTCATGCATTATGATCCAATTAAGTACAACAACAAAGCCTTAATCTTATTAGGTGGGGTCGCTATATGAATCGCACGTCATTATGTTCTATCAAAAACTATATCTTTGGATATGTTATGCAATTAAATCAGTTCAAAAAATTGAAACCATGAAATTGACAGTTTTATTATGAATCTCCCCTCGTGCACTACGTTATCAAGTGATCTCTTTCAAAGGCTGAACAAATGCTAGTATTCTACTTAGACCTAGTCTGCCTGCTCCATTCAGGATGAAGCAATATGAGCAAATCGAATAATAAATAAAATTCTGTCAAAGAACGCAGGTTTGCTTATTATTATCACTAGGACAAAATGAGGCTTTCCCTTTTGATACACTACCATCTTCATGACTCTGCAATTTTGAGCTTTAGTTAGTTTTATTAGTTTTGGATCAAAGAGTATGGGTTGTAATTTTGATCGCTCTTGTTTTGCTATACTTTTTAACTAAATTGCATATTGTTTAACTTTTACCTATTTAAATGGAATTTTGTTGCATGTCTGATGGCTCTTCTGGTGCTAAATCTGCTGCATTTGTTCATTTCAGTTCTTTTCTATTGTTTGTTTCAAATTGCAACCAGTGCAAAAGCAGAACAATTAGAACAATCAATTTGGCCAAAGTATATCATCAAATGGTATATTGATATAATGGGAGAAGAAGTAATCAAAGGAGATATGAAAAATGGTGTGTTTTCACCCAAAGTTTGGAAAAGCATGTTAGAAAAGTTGAATGCAAAGAGTCAACGCACTTTTACTTTGGTCTAAGTCAAGCAAAAATTCATTAGGTTGCGAACAAAGTATAGAGAATTTTCTCAATTGTTACAACACACTAGGTTTGGTTGAGATGCTGAAATAAATACAATTACTACCAATGAGGAGGTTTGGAACAACTATATTGTGGTATATAATCATTGTGATTTATTTGATTAGATAGTTTGGATACTTTTGTTTCTAAATTTTTGAAATTGAGAAACTTCGCAATTCAAAAAGCATGAGCTAGAATATTACAAAATACTAGTCATAATATTTAATAGAAGCATTGCAACAAAGGTACTTCATGATGCATCTACACAAGATGCACTAAATTTTGATGAAGATGTTCGACTTAACAATGAATACCTCAATTTGGGAGGTTCATGTGAACCTAGATAAAGATGAAGAAAATGACGTTCGTAATATAATTGAGCATATTACACATAGTAGAA
Source organism: Acacia concinna (assembly GCA_037177275.1). Classification (NCBI taxonomy): domain Eukaryota; kingdom Viridiplantae; phylum Streptophyta; class Magnoliopsida; order Fabales; family Fabaceae; genus Acacia; species Acacia concinna. Next base: position 17,949,859 of record JBAGKO010000012.1, read on the forward strand.
AGTGGAGTATTGAATTTTCTTATCCAAAGAAAAGGAAAAAATATAGTTCTATGCAAATCGGTGAAACAATTAAAGCATTTATTGAGGTATTTAAGCTAGGGCAGAAGCTCAACTTGTTAAGGCCGAGAGGCGGAGGTCAAAGAATGAAGCTAGTGTTGGAACCCCAGCATCTAATAGTTATTTCATTTCTGCATGTGTTGCTATTGTAAATGAAATGGATCTTTCTGACAATATTTATATTAAGGCAATGAACCATGTTATAGACCATATTAAAATGGAGTTGTTTATGATATTGCCTTTAGAAAGAAAGAGGACTTGGTTGGAAAAGCTATAAATGATGAACTATTAGTTTTTAAATTAGTTATTATGAGCTATACTTTGTTATCATATTCTATTTAAATTTTAATAATATTATTTTTAGTAATAGAAAAATCATTTTGTGTTATTTATTGATGATTTTTATTTGATTTTTTATTAAAATAGGTTATTTATTATAATAATATATTATTTAATTATAAAAATTAAATAATACTTATATTAATTATATAAAAGACCTAAACGAATCCAAATAGACTTTTTATTTTTAAAAATTGTTTTAAGAAACAATTATATAAAGAAGTTTTCTTTTTAAAACTTGTTTTTAAAAACAGTTATTTAAATAAGTTTTTTGTGTTTTTTAAAAACCTAATTTTAAAAATAATATATCCAAACAATTTTTTTTGTTTTCAAAAATCGTTTTATAAAACAGTTTTTGAGAAAAAAATAGAAAATAGAATTAAATAAGCCCTAAATATTCTTAGAATGAAGGGAAAAAGAGGGCATAATGTAGACTTTGTTGTGCATTTAATACTGTATTTATTATTATTTGTAAATTGTGTTTTCATTTCTTTGTCTGTTCATATTCCGTATATGAAATACAATTATATAATTGTTATACACTCGTACTTAGTCAAGGATTTGCCGTATATCAAATACTGTTTTAGTCAGGGCCAATCCCTGCGTGTTTGTGTAAGATGTTCTAATGCCAAATCAACTTTTCACTGGGGGGAAAAGCAAGCGGCAAAATTCATAGTTTATATATGACACGGCGGCTAAACAAAAGAATGGTATTTTCTAAAATAATGCAGAGTTATGTATAAATTAATTGCCTATTCTTTGTTTCGTATTTTAAAAATTGGCATAATTATATATACATTTGTAATAAACACCTGTATTGTAGAACTATTTGTTGTCCTTGTGTATTTTGTTTTTCCTGCTTTTTCTTGTGATTGTATAAGAGCTAGTTTTAACTTTTTTAATATCATTAAATTATATATCAATTTATAATTAAGTAATTTAATTTTTTTAAAAATGATAATATAAATACTTTAACTAATTATAATTTATTTAGCTTTCTCATTGAAGGATTACTAAACGATAAGCTTATATTAATTTTGAAGGTAAAAAAATTATTGGCAATTCCTAGACATGACAAGTTTTTTTTTTTTTTCCCCTTGGGTAAAGGGGTAAAATTACTTGGAAGTATTACTCTAAGGGCAATTTTATCTTGAAAGTTTTAGAAGTGAGGCTCTGTCATTAATTGACCGTTATATGTTGAGCTGGCAATCTACAGGTCACCCACTGTATTTTTGCTAAGATGAAAATTTGTACCGGAACTTTTAAAAAGATGAATTAGATGACAGATAGACTTGTAAGACAAATTTTCAGCTTAACAAAAATAAACTGGATGACATGCGGACTACCAGTTTAACACATTTGGTCAATTAATGATTAAAGCTAACGATTTTAAAAGTTTCAGGGCAAATTTTCACCTTAACAAAAATAAAGTGAATGACCTATAAACTACCAACTCAACATATTTGGTCAACTGACGGCAGGGGCAAAATTGCCCTACTTCTGAAACTTCTAGGGTAAATTTGCCCCTTATCAGACTTTCAGGACAAAATTGCTCCTAGGGTAATACTTCTAGAACAATTTTGCCTTTTTACCCTTTTTTCTTTTTGTCACTTTAAACGTTGGATTTGGTTAGGAGTTAAGGGGTAAAATTGCGCAAAAGTTTACACTGAGGAGCAATTTTACTCTAAAAGTTTTTAAAGTGGGGCAAAATTCCCAATGTTGTTATCCCCATTAATTTTGATCATTATTTGATCAAATATGTTAAATTAGTACTTCACACGTTATCCACTTTATTTTTATTAAGGTTAAAATTTACCCTAAAAATTTTAAATCTAACTTTTAAAAAAGATGAATTAAATGACATATAGATTTCTAGGACAAAGTTTCACCTTAATAAAAATAAAATTGACGACATCTAGACTGTCAGCTCAATATATTTAATCAAGTAACAATTAGAATTAATGAAGATAACTAACTACAAGAGCAAGCTTACCCCATTTTTAAAATTTCTATGATAAAATTGCCCCTTCTCTAACTTCCAGACAATTTTGTCCATTACCCCTTTAGCTAATTGCAACTTCAATAAGGACACTTATAACAAGGTATCTTAGCTACTATAACAAGGTATCTTAGTTACAAGTAAATAAATTTCACCATTGTTTCATCATTACCAACACTTGATGGTATAGTTGATAGACACGTCTTCCCGACAAGAATTTGAAGATTTCAGCCAATACCAACATTCTTTTGGACATTTACCTTGTGAGATTTTAGCCATTTCCACTACCCCAACTTCGGTTAATAATATATTTCTTTTTCCACACAAACGTCCTTATGCTCAATTGAACCATCCCAAATGATCACATCTTCACGAAAGCGAATAGTTATACACTCGTACTAATTGATTAGCTCATCAAGCCCGTTTTGATCTTTTCCAAACAAAATTATACCAATCTGTCAGCTCATCAAGCTCATGTTGACAATTTCAACGCAAACCTCTGCGATGATCCACCACTAGGGTGGAGCCGGAAGAGCCATCATGTTAAGTAATCTAATTGTTTTAATTTTTACTAGGTATGCTGGTAGCAGTAACTAATCCCCTTAGATTTTAATTAAAAAATAAAATAAAAAGCGAAGCAAGTAGTCTCAATTCGAGTTAGCTTAAGGAAGGAAACGAAAGAGAAAAATAATTGAACTGAACATAAAATACTGCTGGCTATTATTTTTATAATTTCTTGCTCGTCTGAATGACCAAGATTAACCTAAATCATCACAGGAAAATTCCTAGTCTGAAAGATAATTAAAAAAAGAAAGAAAGAAAGAAAGAGAAAGAAAAGAGAGAAGAAACTGCACGGGTAAATATGAACCTATCCATCGACTGCATATGAAACCAAGGAAAGATAGCACTGCTTTGCAATGAGACAAGCTAGAGCTATCACATATCAGCATCGAGCTCTCTTGTTACTGCATGATGGGCATTTGTAATGCTTGATATGCTCTGCCCTTGCAGGGGTAATCTTCACACATTTGCCATGGAACCAAACTTCACAGCTATCACAGCAAATCCAGAACTCATTAGTACCGCCAGTCTCGCCGCAAGCTCCGCAAGCGGCATCCACATGTTCATCATCTTCTTCATCTTGCTCCTCTGGAACTTCATCCTCATCTTTTGGTTGCACCAACTTCGATTGTCTACCCTGAACTTCTGAAGCTCTCTGCTCCAGAAGCACATAAATATATGAGGAAACGGACTAACTCAGATAAGTGTATAAACTCTTGACACACAAGTACCCATCAGCACCAACAAGTTTTCCATCCATTTAAACAAGCATCTTGACAAGGATTCATTTAGTGGATAACCACTAAACATAGCCAATTGTTTTCAGGGTTATACACATATTCATATGACACCAATTCCTACCTCAGAAATGTACAGTTTCAAACCTCAATACATGCATAAAGCAAACTTATCCCAAATTTTGTAAACGTCTCTATTTCTAGACTAAAAACCCCAGATCCAAATCAACTCATTGACCTTGGTGCATAATTATAAATAAGGCCTTCATCTAAAATAGATAGCGCCCAAGACCAACCAGGGTTCCTTCACAACAAAAGTACACAATTATTAAACAAGTTTTACTTCAGACGTGCAACCAGAAGAAAATTATATTTACCGTCTTAGAACCAGACTTGGATTTATTGCCACCTTGATTCGAAGGCTTCTCCTTCACTTCTTTTTTTGCTGTACCAGTAACAACTTCAAAAATTGTTGGCAGATCATTGATCATATTGAAAAGTCGTCTCCTGCATGGAGAACCCGATGTTGAAGGGTAAACAAAAAACTTATATATCGTACAAGCATTTTCAACTAACAAAATTTATATGGTGGCTACAGGAAATTTGAATCATGGTTGCTAGATCAAGAGACAAATGTAATAGGAATGTTAATATTAATTATCAAGAATAAGAAAGTCCTTCCTTGCTCCACTTAACATGAGTCAAAATATATGAAAATGTTACATATATCATTCTACAGATAAACATCTATCAAGGATTAACATTTTGGCTTCCTAAGGTAAGCCCTAAACCAAGATATCTCATTTAATGACTTCTTTATCCAGTGTCAATAAGCATATATAAAATGCCATTTTAAATCTGGCAGCCAGGATCTAAGATCCCAAAGTACTTTCCTGAAATTAAGTTTCGATAGCCAACTCAATACAAGTCCCCAAAAAAAATCAAAAACCATACAAGTTAATGTGAGATAAAAGTTATGCAGTTATGCCTTGAATACAAAATTACCTGTCAGCTCTATCAAACCCAAATCTGGCTCCAAAATAGAAGGCCACAGAAAGTAACCATGTATCACTGTGGACTGCGACTAAAGATAACCAGTCTTTTTCTTGCATGCCATCTCTGGCAAAATTAATTCCCAGAACAGGCTCAGGAAGCTCTGGAGGAACTTCTTCAGCAGGTAGGTTCACTTCCCACTGCTCACTAGGAAGTCCATACAAGCACAAATTCTCCTTCTCTAAAAGAACAATGTAATCATAAACAAAAAGAATAGAAAAGATACAGATAAAGGAAGTATGAGCAAGGCCGAGACCTACTTCTGATTATAAAATACAGTGCACTAATCTATCAATGCAAGCAATGCAATAAGCAAAAAAGGGCTATAAAATACATTATTCACTAACTCCTGCACTTAAAAGGAAAGAATTAAATTGGAGAAAGTGCATAACAGGATTCAAATTATATCATGAATCAAAAGATGAAATGTCTTAAAATTCTTACAGAAAGCATCAGAGAAAATTGCACCAACTAAAAACTCATAAATTCACAAATTGGAGATGCAAAAATATTTGCACACAGTGATTTTACCACCACAAACAATATCATCACACATCAGCAACTTGGCAAAGAATTTTGCAGAAAAGAAATAAATGAATGGAGAACTAAGGACATTCCAACTAACCAGGGTCACATTGGTTGTAAAAATCTTCAACCTCTGCAACAGCATAACCAACAAAGAAATAATCAGCAAGAAAGTTTTTGCAAGTCATGTAAATGAAATATTCAATGACAAAATAATCAATAAATTAAATTTAAAACAAACATAGACACGATAATACTGTTTGGTTTGCCCACACTCAGCACAGAACAGAAGAAGAACAATATCTGTCATCTATAATTCTTCCACAGCATTACTCAGGGCTATTGTAACATTTAAACTCAGAACTCATATTACTTATTTCCCTTTCCTTATCCTATTTCATCCAATAACCATCAAAATGAAAATTCATACCCAAGTACTGAAAATATTTTTAGGGAGAAAGTTGAAAAGGGAAAGAAATCAAGATTTCAGAAACAAGTTCCTTCACAAAAGAATGAAACACAGAATTAAAAACTCCTCACAAGAAACCTTCTGCAATTTCTTTACAGCAGGGACCCACTTTTCTAATCGACCAATAATTGCGATCAACACCCAGTGAAATAGTTACGTATCCCAAATTGAGCCTTTCACTGGTTATAACCAATGCTGGCACCTAAACCCATCAAACAAGAGGGAGCAATTGCTTTGCTATTCCGTCAGCTATTACACAACAATTTTATTGATACAATTAAAGAGATAAGTTTATCTTGAAGAGCTATAAGGTAAAAGTTAACCACGAAAAAGGTCCTCCGGTATATCTTAGAGAATAGATAAAAGCTGAGGTTATTAAAAATTTAAGCAACTACCATTTGTATCAGAAAAAACACTGGTGGGTGGGAGAATTTCTGCTTCTCCTCACTCATGAGTAGGATAAGAAACAATTGAAGTTACAGGACAGTCTTATCAAGAAGAAACGCAGAATTCAACAATCACTCATGAGTAACATGGATGCTAACTCTACCGCACTCACTCCAATTTACCCACTAGGAAAGCAAAACTAACGAAAATATATAATAAATGAATGAATAAATATATAAACCCTAGGTGGCAAAGAATGTAAAACACCGAATTAAAAACCTCCCCCTCTCCGTTTTGTTCCAGGGTAGCCTCGCGGTCAAATATCAATGACCCAAAATAGACGAAATAAAAAAGCAAGAACAGAGAAACGAAAATGCGAGAAGCATGTACCCGATGTGAGGGCTTTAATCATTGCAGCTCTTCGGCCCTTGAAATCCCTGAAAACCTCTTCAACAGTGCGAGGATTACTATTCGCTCGCGAGTCCATTACTTCCTCTTTCCCCCTCTGACTGTCTTTAAGAAGAAAAATCGGAAACAATGGCAACCTCTGTGTACCAAACAGAGGATAACGTGAACCAGGTCGTTTAGCGGGAGGAGGAATTTCTGGTCACAAGGTGAAAGGCTTTGGCCTTGAGAAATTCAGAGAAAGGAGAGAAGAACGCTGTGAGGATGATTGTGGTGGTGGGGAATTTCAAGGAAGGTATAATTGACTTGGGCTTTGATATTGATATTAGGTTTCTGCTTTATGTTTAAATTAAATTGAATTTAGTTGGCAAAAAACAAAAAATTAAATTGAATTTAGATAACGTGCAGAAATTTTGAATTTGTAGACAAATGCAAATATATAAGTGATTTGATTTTTATAACGATATCAAATCTAAAAAGTTCCATGTTGATTTTAATTTTATATATAGTGTTGGTTAGTTTTAAAATTTACACATTGATCGTATTTTATTTAAAAATCAATGTGCATGTGTATTTTCTCTCCCTATAATATCTTTTTTTGGCAAATGTAATATCTTTATATTTAATTCAAATAATTGTTTTAAAATTTTTATACATAAAATAATATAGTAATTTTTTTTTGTAATTTCTGTGTATCTACTGGTTTTAAAATTTTATATTACTCCAACGAAATTAATGTAGCAGGAAAAAAAAGAAAGAAAAGAAGTTATTTTAGCGCACATATACTGCAAGAAGAGAAGTAAAGATGTTGGCCAAAAAAAAAACACAAGAAAAAGAAGAGGAGGAGGAGAAGTAAAGATAATTTTTTTTAATAAAAAAGATAATATATTTTTTTGTTTGGCCAAGGAGAAGTAAAGATAATGAAAAATAAACAGTGCACGTAATGGGGATGGATAAATGATTATAAGTGATTTGATTTTTCATATCAATGTCAAATGAAAAATAGATAATAAAAATATTGATTCTAATTTTATTCATAGTGTTTATTAATGGAAGAATTACATTGAGGTCTTAAGTAAATAAATTAAAAAAAAGTTCTTATTAATAAGTGATGAGCTATTATTGACAAGTTGAAGAATTATATTAATAAATTGAGAAGCTAACTGAAACTTGTCAAAAAATTAATTTCATTGGATGTAACTCTCTCTTTATTAATTATAAGATCATAAGATTTATACATTTATCGTATTTTATTTAAAAAAAAACGTATCTGTGGTTACTCCCCATAATCTCTTTATATTTAATTCAAGTCCTTTTGCATCGCTAATCCTTTCCAAATTTTTTTAAATTTTATATTATAAACACAATATAATAATTATAACTTTAATATTTGTGTATCTAATGGTTTTTTTTCCTGAAAATTTCATCCCGGTGAGCTCTATTCCCAATGATAAAATATAAAAATTTAAATTTTATATTGCTCTTTAAAAGTTATTGTGACACACATGCTGCATCAAGAGAAGTAAAGATAATAAAAATCGAAATTATTGTGTATTTGTGTGTGTGTGTGAATTATTTTTAAAAAAAAGTCACGTTATTTTCTGTGCTTCCAAAGCTATACATACAAGTGTATTGAAGATATACATTTATTGTAATTAACTTTTCCATGATAATAAAAATATATTATAAGATAACACTGTATGGTTATTTTCTAAATATATACTCCATAAGTATATAGTCATTCACTCCCTATAACGTGCGCTTTTTAAAAGCAATTCTAGATAAAGAAAACACTTGATGAGAAACCTTTTATGTTTTTTGTCTTAGCTTGGAACTTTTTTTCTTTCCTATTTTGCATCTAAAATATTTATATATATATATATATGGAATGTAAATGAATCAGTATATTTGCATGATATTTGAGATGACCAATGTTGCCCATAACTCAGGGCAATGTGGCTCTTTACAATTTTTAATTTTGTATAGATACACCAATTATTATATTTTTGTAATCAAGATCTTTATTTTAAACAAGACTTTTTATATGGACTTTTTGTTGACAAAGCTTGCATATTCCAAGTAGAGAACTTGGCAGCTAAGATACAAGAAAATAGGAAAAATATCACTCAAGTCCCATGCAATAATAAAATATAAAGAAGTTTGCATTGTATATTCCTCTATCATAGAAGTTCTTATGAACTTTAATAATAAAAATTATAAATGTAAACTTACCTTTATAATAAATGTATGTGAATATATTAACAAATCAAAAAATGACTATTAACAATATTATATATATTAACTAAAGCAACTCATGTTTTGTGTAAATATATTCAAAAGTCAAAGAGTAAAAAAAAAGTAATAGAATAGTCATTGACAAATTCATTCATGTTAACTAAGCCAACTCTTGTGTATCACTATATTAATAAGTTATAGAGTATTAATTAACAACTCATTTATATTAATTAAAACAGCTTATGTTGATAAATGTATAACTATATTGACAAATTATAAAATGGTCATCAACAAGCTTATATATGTCAATAAGATAATTATGAGATTTTTTTTTATAGAGAAATGAGATTTTCTAAAAAAAAGTTAGAAAAATCTACAATGAAACTTTTTCTAATATTTTTTTCTAAAGAAAATACAAGTATAAAGAATATATATATATATATATATATATAAATTGGGATCCCAAATTGAGGTAAAGAATGCTTAAATTTGATTCAAAACAACAATACCAACTATTTTATAGTTGTATAAAAAGAGAAATACAAGTAATTCAAATCCTTTGACAAATGCATAAAATTAATATTACTTATTAGCTTTCACCCAAATGTTCCTACAAAACACACACATTCAAACATATCCTGGTTTTATTAAAATCTAATTCCGACACACGCCTACATTACTAAAAAAAAATCCCTCCTTTAAACACATCAGTAGTAGAAAATTAGGAATACTCAAAACATAAAAATGAGCCAAGGATGACTTCCCAAGGGATTAAAGCAGTGATCTTTTTCCAACTGAAAGATGAAACAAGAGTAACTGCTTTAACTTCCCTTCTTAAATGTTGTCGCATGAAGACAGAAAGACTCTGCTTATTCTCATCACCACCACTCTAATCAAATGAGAAACTTTGCATATTGCTTTTAATGTGAGAAGGATATCTTCCACACAAACTCGAATTCGATTCATGTTGCTGCTGGAAGATGTTGTCGCTGAGAGAAGCACTCGTCACATCCGAGCCGTCTCGGAAGTTTTTAAACCCGAGGAATTCAGATTCTGGTGAAGTAACAGTCAGATGATTCAATGTCCGTACACACTGGCTTGTTGGAGGTCGTTCTGATGATAATTCTTGGAGCTTTTTGGAGTTAAGAAAGCGTCCACCGGAACCTCTGGCTCTCTTCAGTGCATGTAGGTGACGAGACTCATGAAGATATGGCTGCAGAATCTAACAATCTCAATGTGCTCAAAAGGAAAAAGTGATGGATGTTGAAGGAAGAACAAGAAGGAAAGAAGGGAAATGAAGAATGCGCTTACTTTCCGAGTTTTCTTGAGCTTGTTCTGTGATTCGAGCTTTGATCGATACTGTCTTCGCCTCAAAATTGCATGATATTGTTTTGCATTCACAAATATGGGTTCTTCTGTGAAGTCAAGTGGAAGTGGAACTCGAAGTGGAGGAGCCATTCCCATAAGCTGAGCATGATGAATAAGGTGAGATATATATATATATATAAAAGGGACATGTTTCAGACAAAGGAAACTCATTGCGTCACTATTGCTGCCTTTATGCCTTTAACTCATGTTTCATGGCTTTACAGAAATCTTCAGCTCATAACTCAACTTTACAAACAGAATATAACAGAAGGAGAATCTGAAGTGTAAAAGGCTGAAATGTACAACCCTATTACAGATAGATAGCCCACTTTCTTTCTTCATAAACTATCCATTTGGTATCTCAGCAAGAAAGAGGGATTCCCTCAACAGTTTTTTTTTTTTAAACAGTTTTTTTTGGGTCAAAGACAGGGAACAATATCCCCACCGAGATGGATTATTTTGCTAAATTAAGTAAAGTAATGAATGAACGAGAGCAAAGGAGATGCAAAGGAAGAAATAAAATGCCTATTATAAAATGAAAAAGTTACTTAATAGGCCTTCTTTATAAAGAATTGAGAATCTGTAAGGCTGGACAATAGTATGTAGCACAATATATCTTTTAAAAAAAAAAGTTATTATAAATAACAAGCTGAAACATGTAGACAGTTGATTGACCATTTAAAGTAGCACAGAGCCAGTAGCCACACAAACAATTAGTAGATTCAACTATTTCATAACTTACTCCTCAAAATACAAATTCATTGGGAAGTCTTTTGCATAGAGGCTTCGCTCATAATTTGTTTCCCCGTTTCAGAACTAAGTTTTACGAGCTAACATGCTTTTTTCCAACAGAAGCTTTCACTCTGACTTAGTTCATTTAAGGGTGGGATCATTTCGGTTGAAAGCGATGAGTCAGGGATGAAAAGAGGGGGAAAATTTTGTTGTGTAATGCTAATATTATGTTATTGTTATTCAACAATATTTGTCTTTGTATATGCATTAGAATAAGGGGTATGAAGTCATTCCACACCCTACCTACCACTTGTTTTCACTTTCTACTCCCTTCATCTTCTTTTCACCATACCTAAGGTGCCCTTAGGATGAGTTTGGATTGAGAAGAACTGGAGGAAGGGAAGAGAAATCAAACTTTGTTTTGATTTTCTTTTATTTAAATTTAAATCTGAAATCTTTTTTCTTGAAATAAGTATGGATTGAGGAGAGTAAATGGAAGGATATAAAACTATCAAAAGTAAAATTTCATTTCCCTTCCCTTCCCTTCAATCCAAACCATAACCTTAATAACAAAGCCAAAAAATCATTCTCAGAACAATCATAAAAACCAATATCAACAATTTTGATTCCACCAAACAATAGCATACAAAAATTTTCAACTATGTATTATACTGCTGGTCACAAATCACCGGAAACAAGGAGACACGAATGTACTAATCAAAGAAAAGAACACACTAATATCTTAGACTGTAATTCACATGCAGCAGTTAAAAGATGACCATATCATGAGTTGGGTTTATGGGATGCAATATGCACATGAAATTAGATGTACCTATCTTACATGAACCAAACACTAACACAAGTATGTGTTCACTTACAATTGATTTGTTGCGATCCAGAAGTGAAGAAGGGAAGGCGAAATCCTGCCTCCCTACAGGCGAGTGGATTACAGCTTCGAAGAACTTTTCATCCGCAGGACCTATTATAGGGAGCATGGAAAACATCAATTAATATGAATTAAAACCATGCAATTGAAAATATCTGTTTGATACTGACTAAGCCATCTCAGATCATTTTAAGAAATATATGATATATTATAGATGTCATTATTCTACAAGAGTTGATGCTAAGTAAGAAGATATTATGCAGCAACTAGAATGTTATTGTGTATTTGTGTTACTTCTTTGTGTCTTTTTTTGGGTATCCACGATTCTTCTGGAGCTTCACCATAGAAATATTGTACAGCAATAGCAGAAAACCAGTTGGTAACTAAGTAATTTCAAATTTACAGATACTGAACAGAATTTCATACCAAATAGCAATACCTGAGTTAGCCGAAACACCTTTAGGATAAGATTGATCAATTGGTTGGGTTGAGGATGAGTCCTGTTCTTGAAATGGAAAACTAAACAGCTTAGTATGAAGACACTGTTGAGGAAGAACTCCCATTTTTAAGCTCAAACTTTTGGATATAGGTGATTCTTTTTGTCCATGAAATCCAGATGAAGTTTTCCAAGATGAGCATCCAAGAAAATCAGGGGATGCTGAATGAGAAGAACATTAGACAAAATCTTCCTTGCATGAACACTTCATTATACTTCACTATGGTTCAACCATTACCTGTTAAAGTTACAGACTAACTGAAGCTCAAACATAAAATGAGGTAGATAACATGGATTTGGATACATCTTTCTCAATTTTCATGAGTCTGAACAGTATACCTAGCAACTTGCCATTGTAGTAACTATTAGCAGAACTAATAGAATGAACTTGAGCCTGAACTAATCTGAAAATTCCAAACCAGAGATAAGCATGAAAAACAAAAAGGAAAAGAAAGAAACTTTTAAAGGTACAAACAAGTTCACACGTGCACGTGTCTAAAACATTGTTCATTATATTTGCAGGAGAAAGAAACCATTGTTGAGGTGTTCCTGGCATTCCTCCGTCTGATTAACAAACAACTGTACGGCTGAAGAGAACAAGGGGGAATGTTTCAGCAAAAACATAGTTAACTAATCAAAAACCAAAAAACTCCTGTTTTGTAAACACTCTTATCGGACCATCCTGCCATGAACTGTATCATCGGTGACCCAAAATTACAAAGGAAGGCCAATAACAATATTGAGAACTAGGAATTGATCTCTTACAATTCGAATTCAGACGATGAGAAAAATAAAGGAGATAAGGAACAGAATACAGAGTATCATACATATGAATCGTTCAAGGGGAAAGAATTCCTCAAATGAACACTGCAAATAAGAAAAGGAAAACAAAAAAGCAAGAAGTTCCAGAAAAGAATTCCCCACCTTCAATACTTTAAAATCATAAAATCACACCCACCAGAAAAGGAAAAGCTTTTTCATAAATGGCAGACACCCACAATATGCAAACAACAAGAAACAAAAAAAAACAAGAAGAAGCTCAGTATATCAATTTTTCGTCGGCATGATCAAATAAACTTCAAACTTTCCAACCCAGAAGAAGATCATCTCCAACATCTTGAGCTTCATAAAACATAAAACAGTACACGTCATCTTCATCCAGAGAATAAAACGAACTCACCAACTGGTTGTATCAGAACAGCACAGCTTCTGCTCCTTTTTGCCTTGGTCTGTATTTAGGGGACGTCTCCTAAAACGATGGATTCATCAGCATTAATACAAGTGTGCAGCTCTCACAAGACACAACCCCACGTCCACTTTCTCGGCTTTCTAGTTTTTAATTATTTGCATTTTATCAGGAGGAAATATCTGTTATAAAAAAGTCTCTCTTTTTACGGGTGTTATCTTTGTCCTTTTCACCTGTTTTTTTTGGAGTGCCTTGATAATTATATTTTGGCTCCATAGTAAAAGATTCGGGATATGCTGAATTTCGCATTTGATTCACATTCTGATTTCTGATCGATGCCTTTTGCATTATGAGTTAATGGTTTTTCTATGTGATTTACAAGTGGTGTCCTAGTTTAAGTAAGTAGTAATAAGAATTATATTTATATGAGAATTAAGAAGCATGAAAAAAATTTATGATTTCACCTTAATAGATTTTATTCTGCTAAAAATACTACTATTTTACTGAAGGAAAAAATTTAATATTTTTTTAAGATTTGATTTTATGATATATATGGGTATCATTTTGATGAGTCATAAATAGTTTATATATAAACTCCTAGTTGGCAAATATATATATATAAACTTCTATAATTTATTATTTAAATTGAAAAAGTATTAAAGACATAATATGTTGCATTGGCTTTTCTTACCTGGAATATATTGCATTGATTTATACTTTATAATATATACTATAAAATTAAATATAGTACGCCTCTAATGTTGATCTCAAAGGCACCAATAATGAATATACCGTTAGTGGATAACTAGACATGTCCTCCAATATTTAAATTTTACTTTTTGTTTTCATTATTTGATCTTATCATGAATAGTCCATGTTTGATTAAATCTAGAGAGTAAATATTTTAACTCCATCTTTAGCCTTTCATGGTCTAAAAAACTCTATCCTTATGTGGCCTCGCATTATTATTTATTAATTACTACCTCTCTCATGATACGTTGAGTCTCTGTTTTTTTTTTTTTTTTTCAAGTTTTGATACCCAAGGAAAGAGCAAAAGTAGGACATGAACCAATCAAAAGTAAAAATACATGCAAAAAAAAAAAAACTGTAAAACTACATTGAGTCTCTTTTATTGATTCTTTTGTTGTCTATTATTTTTCTAGTGTAAGTGTTCTTTCTACACCTCTTTAATCAAAGAAAAATGAGCTATGAGAATCTAAAAATTTTGATCTTGTTTAGGTTAATGTTGGCGAAAATGATTTTTATTTCAATTGGATTTTTAAAATTAAAATTAGGATAAAAATTTATTAATGTAACTGGATTTATATTTAGATAGACTTTTTTAAGGGGGAAAAACAGTCAATTTAACATAAATTTATTTGGATGATATATTAAAATATTAATTTCCAAAAAAAAAATCAGTTATAAAGCAAATGTCAGTTTACAAAAACACAAAAATTCACATATAAAGAAAAGTTAAAAGTGAAAAGTCAGGAAAAGTTAAGCTTCAACTTGACTTTTATCCAAAAGGTTTTTTCTTTAGAAGCTATCTCAAACATTATACGTAGAGGAAAAATGTTATTCACGATAAAAAAAGTCAATTTGACATCCTATAATGTAATGCCAAACAACCATTACATCTATTTGGCAATTTGTTCTATATAATATTATGAAAACCCCACATAACCAAACACAATTGAAATATTACAATTAGCCCTAATTTAGATCATATCAACCATAAGACAAGTTTGGCATCTTCATGAAGTAAAGAAATTAGAAGACAAATTAGAGGGCCCCATTTAGAGTTTGGAGCTGACAGAGCTTATCACTATCATATGTCCTGTTTTCATATATAAAACAAGGGTTTTGGTAATGATTATTGTCAAGTATTGTGATTAGGATGTCATATATTTCATAAATTATACCAATTATTATCATCATCATCATCATTAATTATTGGTGAGTTTATTTGTAACTTTGTAATTTAGATGGTATATAACAATATACTGATAAAACAGATTGTATATAAATATCTTTTAATCTTTAAAGCTTGACAATTAGTGTTTTTAACTTCAAAATTTACTATTATACACCGTTTGTGGATTATTACTAATGCCTCATAAACAATAACTACTCTCTTAAATTTTAAATTTTACCCTTGTTAACTCATGACCTCTCTGGGTATCCTTCCAATTTTAGTCCCCGACCTCTTTAAACTTTACCATAAGTGAAGTAACAAGTTAATTAACATAATGAGTTATCCATATAAATTTACAAAAAAAAAAAAACCTTATTCTCAAATGTTGAAGGATGAAAGAACTGGCTATGCATAACTTAATTGAAAATAAGTACTATATGTCATTTAAAGGGTAATTGTTGCTTTCACTTCCAAATCAAACTACATTGGATTTACTAATCTCGTATATCACTCAACTTATATGTCACTGATTGATTTTAAACGAAACACAAACACCTACTTACGGCTAAGTATTGTTTTTAATTGAGACTGATCAATAAATGTCATTTTTCTAGTCTGCATTATTTATTTATTAGATGCAAAGTATACTATACTAACACACACACGTGTGTGTGTGTAGAGGACAAATTAGGATGTTTTGTTCTATTAACTAATTATTATTTTTGTTGTATAAAGACAACTTCGTAGCATTGTTCAATTTGGATTAATGTTCCAAGGAAGCAAGAAGTGTTGCTTCAGATAATAAGCACTAATTTATTTTTCTCGTGGTGAAATTTTAAAGAAAATCCAAACTTTTGTTTGCATAAGAACTATCTCAAAGGAGACAATACATCAAACCGATCAAGCAAATATAACCTTCGTCAATCATTGTATGAATAAAAGGTGGGCGTTAATCAAGGAGCCAAAAGTTATGGTTCATTTTATGACAGTATTTTGCTAATTGATTGCCAACAGTTATAGTCTCCCTAATATAAGGCCAATCCAAATTATTTGTATATTCACATAAAACATTTCATTGATGATAGCATTTTTTTTTAAAAAAAAAAACCCTTTTAGTCTTTAATGCAAGACTGTATTGGGAGTTAATTATGGTCATGCAAGTTGCAAGACTTATTCATCATATTTATCATTTTTTTTAAATTACCCCTGTTAATATTCATTTAACAATAATCAAGATGGGAAGAGAATTAAGTACCTTCTTTAATATAATTAAATGGGAAATTTACAATGAGGTCCAAAATAAAAGACTTTATATCAAATAGATCCCATGAAATCACGTATTTACAGTCAGGTCCCAGGTTTCAGGAATTTATTACTGTTAAGTCCCAATTAACAATCCCGAAGTTGTTAATTGCGCAGGAGGTTGTAATTAACAACCCCAGCAGCGCAATTAACAACTTTGGGACCTAACTGTAAATACACAATTTCACGAGACCTATTTGACGTAAAGCCCCTTATTTGGGACCTCATTGTAAATTTCTCTAATTAAATTAGTTAAATAAGTATTACATGAAGGACCAAAAGAGTAGTAGGGATCAAATCTGGCAAAATGGATCAATCATACCAAAATTCATATGGCCACTAGAAAAAGATATTCATGTTTAGTTTTTGACAATATCTCAAATATGATTAACTCTAATACTCAATAAAAAGATATTCATGCCTAGCATTGTTGGGCACTCCACATAGAAAGTAACAAAACCCTTTCTAAAAGGCTGCTACACCTTACATATTCCTCTAGATGAAGAATTATTCCCTACAATGTTTATGTGAAACAGATACTATGAATTTCACTTCAAGTCAAAGGAAAAGGGAGAACATAAAGTCTACCTCTGATATGTGGATCTTACTGCTCCCTTCTCCTAATCTCACTTGAAATGAAAACAAAGAATCTATGTAGTTATGCTCCTCTTTACAACGAATTTGATTTACTCAATTTTTGTAAGCAGGGTCCACTTAACTCATATATATATATATATATATATATAT
>JBAGKO010000012.1:17967360-17979420 GCA_037177275.1 Acacia concinna
ATACATATATTTTTTTCTTTTTTTTTTACTACAGCAGAAACGGGTGTCATCACAAGATGAAGCATGGCAAGCGGATAAATGAATTCTAGCAATTAAACAGTGGAAGAAATACAATCAAACCAAAAAAAAAAAAATTGCATAAAAAATTAAGGGTAAAAAGAGTCAAACAAACTGAAGTTACAAGAAGACAGAAACTGAAACCTGTGTATTGATTAAATAAAGGTCATAGAATTATATATCCCTGAACAAGTCCTGGATGTACAAGACCTATGTATATATAAGATTCCCATAGACGGCACATATCTTTCCTTCAGAACTCTTTCAAGCCATCGACAGAAATTATTCTTCAGGAATGAAGCAGAAGACTAGCAGAGAACTATATCAACCAAGTCCCTAATAATCCCGCCCCCTATACTGCGTTTCCTGTAAGATATCAAATTGAAGAGTTTGTAAGTTTCCCAGAAGGAGATAATGATGGCCAACATTGTTTGAATTATGATGTGTAAAAGAAGAAAGCATTAAGCATATATAAATAATTTTAATTTTAAGAAAAATTTATCTCCCTACATTTCTGAGAGGAGGTGTGATTTATAACAATGCAGCAACACCTATGATGCCTTCTGACCACAGCGAAGAAAAACGTGCAAGGGGTTTTTTAAATTGATATAAAAGAAAAGGTAAAATTAATATTATCCATATAAAAAAAAAAAAAACTACTCCCGGAAAAATAAAATTCAAATCAAACAACTGGCATGCCAAATGTGAGCGCTTACAGGTATGTATCCAGGCGGCATGTACATGACTTGCCTGGGATGACCAACAAGCTGCCCATACTGTAATTAGATTAAAACTGTTTATTATTTGTAGCAAACAACTTAAGGCCGATAAAAGGAGATGAAGCAACCAACACGTTACCTGTGGTCCATTTGGATGAAAATATGTTAATGGCATTTGTGCTACCTGTGGATTATACATGACCTGTTGTGGCCCCGAAAATGTGGGTCCCATCTGAACCATATGAAAACTCATCATGGTTACAAACATAAGTAAAGCAGAGAAGAAATAATAGTTTTTGGGAAAAAAATGTGTAAAATTATATAAATTATAGTATAAACCAAAAGACCGCCAAACAAATGCCTAGGAGTTGACAAAATATCCTAGCATAACCATGAAACCTACGCCAATCTCACAGATGAATGACAGGTAAAAACAATATCCTTTAACTAGGTAAAAACAATCAAATAACTTGACAGAACACATTTTCTCCTTCACTGGAGATACAAGCATATATAAACATGGAATACTTACCCCAACACCAATGGACATGGTTGGCATATGAGGCATACTAGTTACATTAGGTGGGAAATAGAATGAAGCATCAGACACTGGGGAGGGAGGTCTAATAGGTGGTTGAGATGGAACAAAACTCCTTGCATTTGGGTTGAGCTTGAATTCCTGACATCAAGAGTAAAACAAGAATGGGGAAGCTCAGTTGCATATGAATGTAACTTAAAAAGCCGGAAACAGTGCAATTGTATGTTTGAACATGCCAACCTTGAACTTTTATTAGTTTATACCTTTGCATTGGGATTCAGAGTTGATCTTTCAGAAGATAATGAACCAACTGAAGAACTTGGTGAGAGACCAGGAACAGAAGATGCCGTTAAACCTCCCACACCCACACGCTCTGAAGCAGATGACGCAGAACTATCCGGTCTTCCATGGGAGTTCTCAGACTTCATATCCACATTCACTTTGCCAGAAGCTGAATTATCAACTATATCTCCAGGTGACCCTGACTTTTCTTGGGTGCTTGATAAAACATCAGACGAAGGAGCACAAGAGGAGGCATTTAATTCCCCTTTATCAGAGCCATCTTTCTTCAAGTTGAGCAATGACTCTGAATCTGCACTAAGAGTTGCATGATCAGAGGAATACATATATAACTGAAAAATCAAACATCAACCACTATGACAAAGTTTCAACCATAGGAAACTTCTGCTATGCAAAAAGCCGGCAAGTACTACTACAGATTTAATTTTTCAAGCAGATTAATTTTAGCCATAATGCTTTTAATTAAGTCACTTTCCAGGGGTTCAAAAAAGAAACTTCACATACCCTCAGATTTTGACGGTTGATCATCCTCAGCCTGCTGAATCAATTAAACAAAACAAAACAAAGAAAATTGGGAGTTACTCATGTCCGAAATAGCCATATTTAATTAAATACTTATGTATGCGTGAATCAGAAGTTAATAACATAGGAACTTCAACTCACTATCTGATTTTCTTCCTTGCTATTATCGTTTGCTCCATATTGATCAACGATTGAATCCTGAACCCTGTAAGTTTGGTGGATTTGAAATTTAATTACAAAGTCAGTACTGAAGTTTTATTTCCTAAAACCTATCACAATATCATTGCAGAGCAGACAAGTAACCATATACAGAACAAGAAATTGCAAGCAAAAACCTTTCTCCATCCAAAGATGTGTAACTTTTGGTAGGGAATTCAGATGCTAACTGTTTAGCAGGATCATAAGAATTAGAGCGGCTTACATCCATGCCAACATTTGACTGAGATGAGCGAGGGAGATCCTACACACCCATATAAACAAGATGTTATATTGAAATTAAGAAATAATAACAAGTAGTGGGTCCAGTATCTAACACAACTCAAGTATAAAAGGCAGAATAACTCAAAAAATCAAGGAAAGAAGAAGGAGTCGCATGGCTTCCCTACTCAATTCAGAGTATTGTTCATTGAATGCTCGTGAACAACACATGATGCTTGTGCGTCTATATGTCTATGCACAAACAAACAAATTTGAGAAGTGGAGGTGGAGGCAGCAATAACTTCAAGAAATTTTGATACCATTATTTTTTCGACACTCAATTTAAAAATCTTTAAGCACAATGGTATTATGCGATCCACATAACCAACCCCTTAAATATTAAAACTGTACTGATTTCAAAAGCACAGACCCTGATCACAATGACAGTACTAATAAGGACGAAAGCAGAAAAACTATATACGAACATCCAAAACAAGATCTATAGACAAATATTATTCAATCACGTTCCAAGCAAAATAACAGCAAGCTAGTTTCCTCCAAGGGGACACATTATATACTTGTTAAAATCTAACATACTAATTAAATATGTGATTGATAAAATACCATAATGGAGGAATCTGATGATAATCGAGCTCCATCATTGTCTTCTCCAGTGGCTAAATCACTGGATTTCTCGATGACTGAAGCAAGCATACCACCAAATGTTTCAGAATTCATGGAATCTATTAGTACATCCTCTCTTTCATCATGTCCACTGTCATCAGCCCCTTTACCTCTGCAGACTGACGAGAATCTGGTCTCTTCATCAATATCGAAGTCTTCATGAAGGTGTATACCTCTTTCCTGTGGAAAAATTGATAAACATACACATATATCCATATATATATATATATATATATCGTTCAAGGAATAAAAAAATATTACATTAATAAGATACATTTTGAAAGGGGAAAAGAAAAATAGAGACAAGGAAAGCATTCAAGCCACACTAACCTCTGCTAAATGAAGATCCCGGGTTTCCTCGCCCTCAATTTCCCTTGCTATTCTTAAAGCTTGTTTTTCCAACTCTCTCGTATGAGGCCCTCTTTCAAGCTTTGTTGTATATAATTCCTCATCGAATGTGCTCTTCACACCGAACAATGCTTCATTTGTCTCAAATTGATCCCATACTCTTAAAAAAAGAGCCAAAAACTAATCATAATCTCAAACAAAACCGAGGACCTGTAGGGAACTTGCAAAATGGAAAGCAAAACTAATAAAACACCAGGACATGGATAATTTATCTAAAAGGATGCACCCTGCTTTCTCCCCACTCCCCCTCTTTCATTTTATGTAAAGAGGCACATCTTTCATTATATTTTTCCCTCTAGCAATTCTGTTCCATCACAACTATAACAATCAGAAATATGAAGGAATTATTAGTGTGTTTTAACTTTCTTACATACCATACACCCCTTGTATAAATCATAATCATAAAAAGGAATGGCTAGAAATACATGGACACCAAATGTTATGTGTATGTGATGAAGCCCACTACTCATTATTCAACGACAAAAATCCAGGCAGTGTAATCCTAAGCTAGAATAGCAACAAGTTTCTGGAACATAGAAGAATAAGGCAAAAACTCACGCGCAAGCGCGCATCGATTCCCTAGAGCGGATTGGGCTTCCCCCCACAATACTCACCATCTGCTTGCTTAAACCCCTTCCTAATCCTCCATTTACAACACATACTCCCCAACATCGCCCACCCCCACATACAACCAAAAAACAAAACACCCCTCCTCTCTCACAACCCATAGCCCATATAGCTGTAATATTCTTGGCCCATTAGTTATAGGCCCATCAGTTTGATATGAGCAATCAACATGTGTTGGACACTAACATAACTCCTCAATTGAACCATCCATGCTTTGTAGAGGAGAAGGAAGCCAACAGTCCGTACTTCACAATCATTCCAACATCACCACATACCCATGGACTAGGATTTTAGAGCAGTCGCCCATTATGAAATCAGACTACACAAATCACATTCTATAGTTTCTCAGCCTACTTCAAATACTTAGGTGGGCCAATAATCACGTTTCAAAAGTAGACATAATTCTTTTGTTCATAAAAGTAAATTATACATTGCAGAAAGACAGAGATATAATGGATTAGCAACCTATTCCGTGGGCGGCCATCAAATATATTTTCCAGTTCAGGGCACTGTGAATCATCTCCATCAGGTACCCAGGGTAATAATTCTCTCTCCACCTCGACATGACGAGATTGAGATATTGCTGAATCTACCATAATATCCTGATTGATTTCACGGTGAGCCTCACCACAAAGATCATCCCGAGTAACAGCAACATCCTACCATAGTTGAAAAGCCCATCAATCTCAATAAGAAACAATTTGGCAATATTTTCACAGCAACTGGATCCAAATCTAGATTCTTTTTTTATTTGATTAATTACCACAAAATTCCTGCATAAAGGCCAATAGGATTGAAGACTTTAAAATGAATGCCAAAATTTTCCCAGTAAATAGACCGCTTTTACAGCCATTAAATATTGACTACCTTTGCCATGATTTGTACAAGATCTTTGCCAGATATAATTAATGTCTTCGATGGAGCTTGGCTCTTCCCTCGAATAGAATTATCCTTCATCAAGCGAGCCATCTTCAAGACGATTCCTAAGGAAGACAAATAATAATGATGAAAGCAGTTAACAATGAAATTTTTTTCTATATCTCATACTAACTAAATGAAAAACGTAAACAGAAACCTATTAACTATTCAGCTTTTCAGCTATTCCACTTTAATGTCACCAGAATCAACTAGAAGAGTCAGTATGAAGTACCAAAATCTTTGTCAGCATTTGCTGCATGGAAAATTCCAGAGTATATGGATCCACTTTTCACATGGACTTCAACCTGTTGCCCAATGAAGCAAGTTGCTATATACAAGAATCGATCACGTGAAGGACTCTCTTGGTTATCACCTTTAATGCCAGTCACTGCGCCAGTAAATACATATATAAGCAAAGTAAACTAAATTGAACTAATAAAAAATAAAGGCAAAAAGTTCACCTGTATTTGCTAATCTGCTGGCATTTGATTTTCCAGACTGATTCTTATTCTCTGACCTAAATGATCCATCTCTTTCAGATCTTCGGCGGCCATATCCATTATAAGATTTGGGCTGTCCAACTTGTTGCAAATTCATGTTTATTATCAGCCAATCAAACCTAGAATAGTTATAAAGTCAATATACAATGGTACATTCTTGCAAAGATGGCAATATAGGATAATCATAATTTCTAACTAGGGTTAATCTCTCTCGGAGTTTCATTTTAGATCAAAGTCATATACTAGAACAAAAGAAATTAATTAATCAAGCAAGGCAGCAATATGTCAAGTGAAATAAGCAGTGCCAATCCAATCAAGCAACCCGAAGAAAAGGAAAGTTCATAAATATTGAAAATAAAAAACTTCTAAATATAATACAAAAAACCACTCAGTAACCCGATTTGCAGCGGTCATTCATAGCCATGTATAACCGTAAGTATGCCACCACGGGATTAAAAGTCAACCTTGGAAAACAAAATATCATCCTGGGACCATTTCATTTCTCCCCACCCAGTCAGAAACAAAGAGAAGAGCAAGAATAATTGATTAATAACACACAAGAAGAAGAATTCGAGTAAGCAAGAAATATGACAAGCAACGCATAGCACATCAAGGAAACAAGTTCTGAACAATTTGGCTACCTCTATGAGCTTGATCACAGGCCAATTGTTTGATTCCACTTCCAAGTTAAACAGATAAGCTGAAACAAAACTCTTCCTTCTAGGGATTGGAATTATTGGGAGTTGCTGCAAGTTGAAGATAGAGTAGTACAAGAAGACGAACCAAACACGAATCACAGAAGCGGAGGAGCTCAAGAGAAGTGGGTTCTGTTCTGATGTGATCAAGAGGGAGAACAAGAGAGGTTTATGAGACTTTGATTTGAAGGGAAAAGCAAAGAGAGAGCGCTTTGAAGCAGAAGCCCCCAAAATGAAATTAGAATTTATATGGTGCGTCCGAGTGCACTCAGGTGTTTCATCTTTGGTGAATCGGTGCCTTTTTTTATTTTTAATTTTTTTTCCCATCATTGCATGCATGTGCCGTCTTGCATTTATTAATTTAGAGACATTTTATAGTTTCTACCAAAGTAGATAATAGGGAGAATTTAAAAAAAAAATATTTTTAAAATTTAAAATGTTAAATCAGTGATTTTTTATAAAATTGGATTGTGAAAACCATTACTCTTATGGGTAAGAGAATTGATTTGAGATTTTAAATTTTAAAAGGTATTTATTTAAATAGAATTCTTCCTATTATAGTACTATAAAAGGTGTTTAATTTTCGATACAATTTAGACATTTTTTTATAATGACATAAATATCTCAATTGATTTAAGAATTGTTAGAGCGCAATCCAAGCCTAAAATTAATAAATTAAAATAATGAAAAATTTAATCGATGCTAATATTATGAGATTAATTGCAAAAGTCGAATATTAAATGTTTATAAAAACAAACGTTTATTAGATTAATTTATATAATTAAACCTTAAGCAACAAAATCGTTGGTATCGTGTGAAGTTGAAAAGCGTAGGGCATAAAATGAGAAGGATCCCATTCTCCGTCTATATTCTATCTTTAGTATCCTAAAAATGTTAAATTAGTCAAAATGGTATTATTATGCTTTATGATTTACGAATAATAACATGAATATTCTTTCTTTCATTTTTTAATACGGCTCATTCAATTAGGTTTAATCTATCAGTCAAAAAGTGCCTTGATCAAATTACACAATGAGCCGTGTATGAATGAAGAAAACTAATTCTTTCTTTTCAAAGTATAATTCATGATTAAATAAAACTATAAATTTACGTAACCTAATAGAACATGACATGCTAATAAATTGACATAATATTACAATTCATAGCGAAGAGGTTCCACTTCATCTTCACATTATTAGTCGAAATAATTATATGTTATTACTAATATAGAACAGCGTGTATATTAATTAAATGTTGGCAGAAAAAAAGAGTGCAGAACGCTTTAAAAGTAAAGCCCTACTCGTGTTATATTATCGGTTAACTATTACTCCCTCTGATTCTAATTATAAGAACCGTTGACTTGTTTTTAGAGAATTCTAGAAAAATCTTAAAAAAACTAATTACATTACTTAATTATATCATATATTGTGTTTTATTACATTATATATTAATTCATAAGTCAAATAATATAATTTAAAGAAAAACGACAAATTTTAATTAATTTTCTTAAGATTCTCTGAAAATGTCAACTAATCATTATAATTAGGACCAAAGAGAGTAATAATTAATATTAATTAATCTTTTGAGGATAAGTGAAACTAATTCTACGTCACTTTGCAGGAGCCAACCAATTAATCCCACTCATTTTTTTTTCATAGTTTTAATATATGCGTGTGTGTCCAGATCGAGCAACAAGCAAGGTTCGAGTCACGTAAAAGGGTGTATACGTAAGACATAAAGACAAATAAGCTCAATGTAATTCACGTCACAACAAAATAATAAGGTAAAAAGGGTCCAAAAACAAGTCTAGGTCACTTTATGAGAAATTAAATTAAATAGGAGTAATAACAAAATCTTATCCAATCCTATTATTCTATTTGTAACTCACTTCCATTTGTTTGCTTTTCAATCTTTTGCAACTTTTCCTGTGAAAAAGCCCTCACCTTTCACATTCTGCAAAAGGCACAGACGATGTCTAAGAAGCCATTAGACGCAGCAGGCCATGTGTTTGTGAGAACATCCTGTTATATTAACATTTAAAGCCAAAATTATGGCATTCATTATCACATTAATTCAATTTTTCCCTAAACACAATCCATACCTTTGGTGAGAAGTAGATTAGTACTCTGATTGAATTTTGTGCCACCTTCTACAGCAGTAGGATGAAAACTTGATCCTTCCCGAATAAATCTTCTTTTTATGTGGCTATCTGGCTTAATTAGATTTGAGTATTGTTATGTCAATTAGGGATAGTTCTCCTAAAAGAGTTTTTTTTGTGTTCATAGGGATTCAAACTCGAGACCAAACAGTTAAAACTCCTTTTATCAGAAACCATGCCTATTGGTCCAAATAAATCTTCCCACGCTTGCATTGATTTTGTTTGCCAACTGCAAAGACACGAACCTGCTGATCCACCTAAATCCAACTCCTTCCTGCATGTTCTCTCAATCTCCTTTGTTTCATTAGGCTTCTGATTTCAGATGCTTCAGTCCATAAACCATTTCTTGCATAGATATGTGCTAGTGTTATATAAGGTATTGCATTACTCGGTTCCATCTTTATGAGCTGATCAGCAGCCTCCCTTCCAAGCTCTACTTCTCCATGGATTTTGCAGGAATTCATAATGGAACTCCAGATTACTTGGTTTGGTTCATAAGGCATTTCTTCCACTAAAGCCCTTGCCTTCCTTAGATTCCCATTTCTTGCATAAAGATCTATCAAACAAGCATAGTGATCTAGAATAGGAGATAGCCCATAGTTTGTTCTCATTTGGTTGAAGTACTCAACCCCTTTGTCAAGCAATCCTGCATGGTTACAAGCTGTTAGAACAGCAATAAAGCAAACATGATCAGGAAAGAAACCTTTTTCAGTCAATAGACTATCAAAAAGCACTAAAGCATCTGAACTTCTCCCACATTGAGAATAACCCATGATCAGGGAAGTCCACAGAACAGTATTTTTCTCAGAAGTTTGATCCAACACACGACGAGCCTCATCGATGTTGCCACACTTAGAATACATATCAATCAAAGCACTGGCTACAAACACATTGCTTTCAGAACCAATTTTAATAATCAGTGAGTGCAACTGTCTCCCTTGAAGGAGTACAGTAAGGCTGCCACAAGCATTCAAAATGCTACTCAAAATATGATCAGAAGGAGTTAAATTATTTTTCCTCATTTCTGAAAAAAGTTCTAGTGCATCCTTGTTATACCGGTTTTGAGAATACCCACTGATCATCGAAGCATACACAATAGTATCCTTCTCTGATGTTTCACTAAATAATAATACAACATCTTTGAGTTGTCCCCATTTTGCATAACAATCAATTAAAGAGCTTATCACATAATTGCTACTATCAAATCCTTGTCTGATAACATGAGCATGGAGGGTTGAACACTGTTTAGGGGCTTCCTTTTGCTCCACACATGAACTTATAACACTTGTATAGGTAAAACAATTTGGCTTAACTTGAGCATTTAGCATCTCTTTAAATAACAACAGGGCATCCCTTCCTTTCCCATTAAGCGAGAATCCAGCAATAAGTGAAGTCCAAGACACTTGATCATGTGATTTCATGCCACTAAATACTTTCTTTGCATCCCCAATAGCATTGCATTTTGCATAGAAATCAACAAGTGCACTACTAAGAAACAAATTATCTTCATATCCAGAACGAATCAAATAAGCATGGATATTAATTCCCAATTTCCAATTTTGGGTTTTTGCACAAGAGCTGAGTCCATTACAAAGAATAACCTTCTTAGGTTTTGCTCCAAACTCATTTGCTTGGCTTGTCAACTCTAGTGTTTCATTGGGAGTTACATTTTTAACATGCTTACTTTTTTGGTCAAGGAATCTCTGCATCAACCCATCAGCAACATAACTTTTAAAATATGAATCACGTAATTTTGTTCAAACGAGCAATGCATGGCAAGAAAAGTGATCTGCAATTCCACATACTAACAAGACACCTTGAAGGGTTCACAATCTTTTTTAGGGCTAGCATTAACTCATAAAAGTTTAGGGGGAAGAAACAAACTAAAGCTATTGGGCATGTTGATATCCTCACTTTTTCAATACTCCAAAACCAATTATAAAACATTAGTGCTTCACACATACACACCGACATCATCCCTACATTACTAAGGGCATAAAAGAACACATTTTGATAAAATTTCCATATTTGTTATGTCTAGACATATAAATTGGGTTTCCATGCAATTGGGAAATCAATTATCCTTGTACCATAGAGCATCTTATTTCAAAATTTAGCAATGAAAAATCAATCCAGCAAATTCTCAATACAAAGTAGATGCTTACCCAGTTCATCCTTTTCATGAAATTTGAGAGGTATGGGGACCAAACAACTTCCTATCTCGGTTGATTTTTCAGTGATATCGCCGTCGTTTTTATCTCTTTGGGTCTGAACCACCATAGTACATGACCAAAAACTGTCGATGAATGGAAATGGGGGACAATCGCTCTTTTCTTTTTGTCATTTAAATGAGTCTGCACAAGAGCACCCATTGCAAAACACTACGATATATCCCTGAAACGCCCGATAACAGAGAAGTCGGTAATTATGTAAAAGAAATATTACATGCATTGTACAGGGAATCTGATGCCAACGAGAAATGACTAATTGCAGAAGAAAAGTGAAGAAAAGTCGGGGATAGGAATTAGGTAAAAGCCACTCCCGCCCAGACAGAGGACA
Organism: Acacia concinna; assembly: GCA_037177275.1. NCBI lineage: Eukaryota > Viridiplantae > Streptophyta > Magnoliopsida > Fabales > Fabaceae > Acacia > Acacia concinna. The sequence goes on from JBAGKO010000012.1 coordinate 17,978,463, forward strand.
TACAGGTTTAGTATTGGGTACTTTTCCCACGTTTGTTTCGTGTCCCCACAATAACCTAAATTTTTGAGAAAATCTGAGAAAAAAAGACTATAGAAAGATATAAAAGAAATTTCAGTTGAGTTTGTTGGTACAAATATAGAATTTTTGAATTTTAAAATTTATAAAATTACATAAATACCCTTATATTTTTACAACAAGAATATTTTAAGTCATAGTAACTTAAATACATATTACCTAAATGCTTATATTATTATGAATGATATACATTTATTGTAAAAATCCAAGAGTATTTACGCAACTTCATAAAATTTTAAAATTCAAAAATTTCAAAGTCTTACCCACACATTGAATGAGAATTTGCTGATTTCGGAATTATGAACCGTCCTTTATATATTTTTATAGTCTTTTTCTAGAATTTTTCCTAAATTTTTTGTTATATATATATATAAACTTCAATTTTTAGGCACATGACAAGATTATTTTTAATAAAATGCTACATGTAACCAATAGGATTAGTTTTAGACTTTTAATGGGAGAGACTAATCCTTCACAATGAGGCGAATAAAGGTTTGACTCGTAGTTAAAAGAGGTATGGGACAATTAAATAATAAAATTGCTTTCAATAAGAGGTTACATGTACTTAGAAAAAAAAATATGAAATAGAAATAAATAAGAAGATGGTAGCCCCAATGACAATATTGACATAACTTTTTTTTAAGGTAAATAATTTAAAATAAAGATAATCTCTTAATTTTTTTTTTAAACCTTAAAGGACTAAAACTATCAAATATGAAATGTAAAAAGCATGGAACAAAAAACCGGACCAGACCGGCCAGATCAATTGGTCCGACCAGGAACCGGCCCATGGTCCGGTCTAATCATATAGATAACTGTTGACCGGTTCGACCTGGTTAACGACTGGTCAAATCGGCTGGTCCGGTTTTTAAAAAAAACAAAA
>JBAGKO010000012.1:17988699-18007088 GCA_037177275.1 Acacia concinna
TCGAGCTGCTGTCAATACAGGCCTCCAAAGTCTCATGGAAGCAAGTAAGAAATTATCCACTCCTCAAAACTTAGGTAGCTCTATTTTCAAAGTGAGTGAAAAATGGGAACCTCCTCTTGCTGATTGGATTAAGGTAAATACGGATGATGCTTATTCCCCATCCACCCCTGGTTGTGCATGTGGTGGGTCATTCGTGATGAGTGGGGTAATTTCATTCAGGCTTTTATGTTTAAAGGATATGAGGGTAATAGCCTTACTTCTGATCTATGGGGCTGCTTCCATAGACATAAACTTTCTTGGGATTTAGGCTTTAGGAAGGCAATGCTTGAGGGAGGTTTAACTACAGCCATTGAGTTATTAAAGAATGAAGTTGGTATAACGCATGCGGATAAAGATCTTCTTGTTTCCATCAAGCAATTGATTGCAAGTGACTGGAATGTTAATATTCTATACATTCAGAGATGTTTCAAAAGGCCTGCAAATTACTTAGCTAAATTTGGTTTGTCGGCTTAGCTAGGAGTTCACATTATTTCTCAAATTTCTTTGAATTTAGACCAGTTGCTTCTCATAGATAAGATCTTTTAGTTGAGTTTCTCCTGTTTTTGTATTAAAAAAAAGTGCATATATATTTGTTCCCTCACCAATATAACAAACGGAAGCAAAATCAATTACTCATGCCAGACGTTATTTTTCATGGTAAAGGAAAAGCCTCCTCATGTTATCACGCATTCATGCTATTCACCCAATGGTCATACTAAAAAAAGGAGAAAATTTAGGTTCGGTACTTGATATAATGAATATACAATTCCCCAACTAGAAAACTATCATATAGATTTTTAAACACATAAGCAAAACGCATGTTTTCCTTAAGGATCGCTATTTTCTAAGAACCAAAAAAAAAAAAAACCAATTTTCCGCCAAATTCCCCCAAATCCCAAATGAACCTAGCCACCCTTTCCTCATCATCGTTTACTATGTTCTCATTAGAACTACCATATGTGATGTGTATATGAACTACTAAGCTCATGAGCCAAAAACTTGTGGAAATGACTCAATGAAAAACTATCCCTTCTATATCTAAGATATAGAAATAATGTAATATCTTAGAATTTTTCTAGACCGGAAAAGTGGTATTTTGACCAAAAAGTTGTTTTTCGGCCAAACCAATGGTCTTACCCTAATATTTTTTGGAGCTTAGATGAGGTATTCTAGATGAACCAAGGGCCTTAGTTTGTAGAGGATTGAGAGATCTCACAACAATTAAAGTGAAACTTTGGGAGGGACCTTTGTGGAAAAAGAGAAAGTTCTGTAAAGTTTCGGAATGAAATGCGGACAGGTCTAAGAATCCAAAAATTCCCATAAAATCCCAAAAAATAGTAAAGGATGCCTTGAATATTATGGTGAAGAAAGAATGTCATTTTGAGGTCTAAGGAATTTATTAGGTATTTTTGAACATTTTCAAAAATATTTTGTCAGGTCGGGTCTTTGACTATAACAAATATTTTAGGACATCAATGTTCTGGAAAGGGACTTGAAAAATTTAGTATGTTATTTTGGAAGAATTATAAAGTTAGTAAGAGGCCAAGAAAAAGTCTAAAAATATCAGCTGAAATTGTTGAAATCGGCTAATTGCCCGAAAAGGGATTTTTGGATAAATTTATTCTGAGAGTTCTAGACATTCAAAAATTATAAAATTTCAATGGGAGTCTCCTAGTATTTTTAGAGATTCTTTGTGAAATTTTCAGAATATTTTTAGGAATTTTCTAGTTTTCAGACCGATCAAACAAAATTATTAGTATAATTTGAGACTGACAGACCGCTGGGACCCACCCAATATGACTGCCACTAGCATGTGAAAAAATGGAAGAATGTGGAAGGAGGACACATGTCAAAAAAGAAAAAGTCTTTTTGGGTAAATTACACTTAAAGACCCAAAAATAACTGCAAATTGACCCTTTCCTTCTACCTATAAATAAGAGCTCCCTCCTTCCCTTTTTCTTTCATCCCCAAAACTATGTTCCCTCCCTCTCTTGAAGTGCTCTCTCACCCTCTCTTAAAGAAGCCTCTTCCGGTAGAAATTCTAGCGATTCTAGCCTGACCTTCGATCCAAGTAAGTTTTGGATCCTTCCCTCCTGTGAATTCCTTTATTTTCCAGTAATTATTAGAGTAGTTAGGAGGAGGTTCTGTCCAATTGGGCAGGCTTAGATAGTGAACCTAAGGGAAGGTTCTGTCCAACTATCTAGGCCAAAATAATCCTTCATAAGGAGAAGTGTTTCCCAATTGTTCTAGACCATGATATCCTTTCCTAGGAGAGGTGTTGTCCAATGGTCCAAGACTAAGATTGCATTTCCTTGAGGGAGGTGCTGTCCAACTATCCTAGACAGAAGTAGGAATTTCTATGGGAGGTGCTATCCAATAGTCGAGAGGTCTAGTGGGCACATCTAATAGGAGATACTGTTCAATTGTCCTAGCCAAAATAGTGAAGGCGGGCCAGCACCAGGGACCTAGGGCTATACAGGGTGGACAACAGAGGGATACCGATAGGTGATGGGTACACTACAAGAAAGGAAAAGACCCAATCCAGTTAGTAGAGAACTAGAACCTTAGGAGATATAGGAAAGGAAGGGCGGTACTATATCGATAGGGGCATATGGTAACAAGAATTTATTGTGGTCTGTATAGGTGTAATAGAGAGATGATCTAGAGACTCATATGTGCCAGAAACAATGAGATATCACACCTACACTGTACGAGAATATTGGTAGCTAGAATTTCTACCATTAACTTGTATTTGATCTGTTTCTCTGTTGTTTGTTTATGGCTTATATTCTGTATTTTGGTTAAGCTAGTATGTATATATGAGATGTTTGATTCTTTGTTTATGCCTTGGCTACTAAGTAGATAAAGTCACATGCATGCTCCTGGTATATGATAAGTGCCGAGAGAGATGGCACTAGAGGGGAAATATGACATTTGCATATAGCATGGCATGCATTGCATTACATTGTTATTATTATGATTCTGTTACTAAGGTTTTTCCATAACCCTTACCCTCTCCACAATACAGGTGAATGATCTACAGGGGGCAGAGGAAAGCAGCGCATTTAGCCATAAATAGTCTGTTTCCTGTGTTTCTGGCATGTATCTATGAATAATGATAGTATTGTACATTCTAAATATTGTACAAGTAATAGAAAGTGAGTTTCTGGTTTATTTAAGTTTGAAAATTTTTATTTTCTCTGTTTCGCCATTCCAACACCTTGGTGGTTGCAAGGGCCACCTTGAGGGAAGGTAATATAATAAAAGTAAGGTGTTATAAGTAAGGGACGTGTTGCTTATGTGTTAAGAAATCCATATGGCTATATTTTAGTTGGAAGTATTGGATCAAAGTTTTCTCATGTTAAAATTAAAATATGTAGTCTAGTTTAGCATAGTTTTCCAAGTAAATTATATATAATTTTCAATATTCAATGCTCGACTAATCACGTGTAGTTTGATTATACTAGTTTGATATATACATTAAAATAATATGAGATATAATAGAAGATTTAGTTAGAGATAGACAACAGGAGATTTAGTAAGTTCCCTATTAATCAAATTAATTCATTCATCAATTAAAATGAATAAAGCTTTTGATGGATATAAATTCACTAGCACATGTGAAATCAAGGAGTAATATAAATAATAAAATAACAAATACTATTTTAATTTCAAACAGCAAATAAAATAAGATAAAATAAACCGCATGGTTAATTTAATTGACGCGACACAAGTAACCCATGGTAATCAAAACCAATTTGATCCATACATGTCTTTTCCTCCAGATTTATTCCAAACTCCATGGAACATGAAAATATCTAACTATTGCTTTGCAATTAATTATATATTATTTTTCAAAATAGAAAAATAAAATAACTAACATGCAGAAAATACTAGAGGAAATAGTGGCTTTGATGCCACATTTAAAGAACTTAATACATAATTCCATAAAACATAACAATAAATGAGTAATATAGTGGAAGGTTTGTATATCTCTTGCCATAAAGATTCTCTAATTATTATATTTCACAATCTCTAAGAACTCAAGAAGAAAAGAATAGAATTGTTTATTCACCATCGCCCGTTAGAGAACGCTTTATGTGAATAAACAACTAAATATATCATGTCTATTATTAGCCCCAGTTTGAGCCATTTATAGTCTCATATCAAGACTAGTCATTCATAATCTCAATGTGAGCCCTTTATAGTCTCACCCATCATGACTTTTCCCGTTTGAATATATAACCTTAAACAATTCTTTATTTAAATACCATTGCGGGACATAACCAGTGAGATATTTTAACTAAATTATATTAACCTAATAGTATAATATCCAAAATATAATCCATAATAACTAACCAATATATATATATATATATGTATAATATCTAACAGAACCTTTATAATGGGAAGAATATTTGGAAAATATAGTTTTGGTCATGGTTGATCTGCTGATTCCCCGTGCCCCATATTCCAATGGTTCTAGCCTTTTTCAAACAAAAATTCAATATCTGTGCAGTTGTCTGTGATACCTGATTCCTTTTGATTCAGCAGGGGGGTACTTATGATTCAATTTCCGCAATATGTCTTTGACAATCTGTTTAATCATCTCAGATTCGTCCCTAACAAATGGAAAATAAAAGGAAAAAAAGGAAAAGCATAATTAAGCAAACAAAAGTTGATTTATGAAAGACAAGAGATTAAAGATAAATAAGCAGAGGATAAATTTAATATAGTATATATCCCAGGTAGACATAAAAATATTTATCAGAAATTGACATAGATGAGTTGATTATTTGATCCATCACGTATGTAAGCCTTTGCCAACCCCATAATTTGTGAATAGAAGAAAATTGAGGGATTCATGAATTACCTGAACGTATGAGAGTCATAACCAGCTAAGTTTGAAGCTTCATGAAGAGCTCGCTTCCACATCTGTATCTTGCGTTCGGCAAACTTGGGATCTCTCTCATATCTCTCAAAGGCTGCCCTGTAAGGGCCAGCCTGATTGCGTACATGAGATGGCTCAACTTTATAGAAGATAGGAATAACAATCAGTCCTTGTTCCCTTTTGCAATGGAGTATATGGATGAGTTCATCCAAGCACCATCTTGAACAAGCATAGTTTTGAGAGAACACCACCAAAGATAGATATGAATCCTCGATCGCTTGGAGAAGTGATTGTGAGATCTCATCTCCCTTTGGGAGTTGGTCGTCTATGTAGGTTCTGATGTGCTTTCTGCAGAGAGCATCATAAAGATGGCTAGTGAAGTTGGAGCGAGTGTCCTCACCCCTAAAATTGATGAAAACATCATACTTCTTGGGGAGGTATTGTGAAGAGGAAGAGGATGAAGCAGCAACAAGTGCCATATCTATGCGATCGAGAAGCAAGGAGATTAACAAATCCGAAAATCAGAGGTCAAAGAATACAGAGCAGTATCAGAAGTTATAGACAAGTGGAAGACGAAGCAACCCATGCGACACCTATTTTGGCAAGGAGAGCGCTGCGTTTTATTGAGAAATTTAAAAATAAATCAGAGATGGAGAATTAGACGGTGGATATTATTTTAAGATTATTTAGATAAAGTATTATTAGATTTGATTATTTCATATTTAGGATTAGATTTATATTTTATCTTAATTAGTTTGGTTTATTTATGATTAGATTTAGATAAAATTAGATTCTAAGTTTTTTTATATAAAGGTAATATGTACATGATTTTACTTAAGGTTTCATAATAATATTTCAGAGGTTCTTATTTCCTCTGCATTTATATATGATCCTTCAAATTTCAATAAGAACTTTCCAATAGCTTCTGTGATAGCACATAATTCTCAAACATAAACAGATTGACCCTCCATCCTTGGTGATAGTTTCTTTGAGAAGAATGCGAATTGTTCTGGCTCAAGACAACACCTATACCCATACGGGATGCATCTGTATCGAGAGTGAAAGGCTTTTGGAAGTTAGGTGGTGTGAGGATAGGTACTTCTGTGAGGGCTTTCTTAAGGGCCTCAATTGCTGATTGTGCTATCAGGAACCACTGGAAGGCATCTTTTCTAAGTAAGTCTATTAGCGGACCTGCTATCTTAGCGTATTGACGTATAAATAGGCGATAATAACCACTTAAGCCTAGAAACCTTCTGAGTTGGCTAACGGTGTGTAGGACAGCCCAATCTTGCATTGCCTGAGTCTTCTCCTTATCTACCTCCACTCCTTGAGCTGAAATAGCATAACCCAAATAATCAATTTTAGTTTTTCCAAAAGCACACATACTAAGTTTGGCAAACAGTTGATGTCGTGTAAGTTGCTCTAGCACTTCTGACACACGCTTTATGTGTAAATCCCACATGCCGCTGTCAATCAATATGTCATCAAAAAATATTAGCACAAACCAATGAAGGTATGGTTGGAAGATGGAATTCATAAGAGCTTGGAAGGTTGCAGGAGCATTTGTTAATCCAAAGGACGTTACGAGCCACTCATGTAGTCCTTGGTGTGCTCTAAATGCCGTTTTTTCTCGGTCTTCTTCTTTCATCAATATTTGGTGGTAGCCCAATTTGAGGTCTAATTTCGAGTAGAAAATATACCCATGGAGTTCATCCAATAGCTCATCCACAGTAGGCATCGGAAAAGCGTCCTTTATGGTTACAGCATTAAGTGCTCAGAAGTCTACACAAAAATGCCATGTTCCATCCTTCTTTTTTACTAGTAGGACGGGTGCAGAGAATGGGCTTGTACTTAGTTGAAGAAGACCTTCGTGAAGGAGTTCATATACAATCTTTTCAATTTCAGTTTTCTAGCTTACTGGGTATTGGTAAGGTTAGACTTTGACAGGTTCTATTCCATGTTTTAATTCAATTCGATGCTCCTGTGTTTTACGAGAGGGCAACCCGTGGAGTATAGTGAAGATGGAACTATACTGATGTAAAATCCCATGAAGGTCTTCGGTAGCATCTGATGGTAGCTCATGTGTCATTTCTGGTTGGTCAATAGTGTCAATCAAGAAGCATACTGCGATGGCATCAACATGCGTGAGACGTACTAGCTGGTGACATAGCGGTATTAGAGTGGTGGTGCCTCAGTACCCTTGCAAAGTTATAAAATTATCATTTAAGTAGAACTTTACTATCAAGATGCTGTAGTCAGTGACGTGGGCCCAATGTTTACAACCAAGTAGCTCCTATCACTATGTCCACCACTGCGACAGATAACACAAATATGGTTACAGGTATGACATAACCACATATTTGAATTGGTACATCAATCACTCGTTCACTGCTGTTCAAGATTTTACCTGTGCCTCTGAGAACTCGAATGGTAGAAGCATGCTCCACTGGTAGTCCCAAATGCTTTACTATTCTTGGGTGTAAGAAGTTATCTGAACTTCTGCCATCAAGAAGGATTTGAACTTGGGTGCTGTAAATGGATCCGCTAAAACGGATTGTTGCAGCCCCGTAGGTACCTCGCAACACATGTTATTAACATTAAATTGAGTTATTTATATTTTCTGTTCACTTGTAATTAGGAAAATAAATGTGTAACAAAGTTTGTTAGCTTGTAATGATTTAGTTACAAGTTTGTTAGCTTGTAATGATTTTAGTTACGAGTTTGCCACCTGTCATGCAACATTAGCTATATGTCATGTAGTATAAAGAAGAGACACTGTACATGCTTTGACTCAATTAATCAATTTGAGATATTTTTCCTTCTCTCATCTGTTTCTCTTTCCTTTGGTTCTATGAGTTTCTGTATCCATTTACAGAGCATATTTTCTTCATTTGATTTGTAAATCTCTCTTGTTCAGAGAGATTGTTGTTCAGTTCAATTGCAATATTTGTCACATGGTATCAGAGTGCAAGTGAGAAGTGTTTATCATGGCTGCTTCTGGTTCTTCGTCTGCATATGTTTCTTTAATCAACGCCGATGCTGTTCAAAATCCATCAAATCCCTACTACATCCATCTTAATGAAAATCCGTCATTAGTTCTTGTCTCTCCGGTTTTGAGTGGTCCCAATTATCATTCCTGGTCCCGTGCTATGAAGACGGCCCTTCAATCAAAGAATAAATTTCACTTCATTTATGGCACAATCCAGTCACCTTCACCAGTAGATCCCCTTTTTCTAATTTGGGAACAGTGCAACACAATGGTTGTCACATGGCTTACCAGATCGATTTCTCCAACAATCGCACAGAGTATATTACGGATTGACAAAGCCGTGGATATTTGGGAAGATTTGTGTGGGTGTTTTTCTCAATACGATCTCTTCCAGATTGTTGACCTACAAGATGATCTTTATTCGATTAATCAAGGGGATTTGACTGTCAATGAGTATTTTACTAAACTCAAGATTCTTTGGGATAAATTAGTCAATCTTTGGCCATTTCCTGTTTCTAACTATGAATCTCGTTGTTCATGTGGTGTTTTCGAGAAAATTTATAGCTATCAATAGCAAGACTATGTTATTAGATTTTTGAAAGGACTGAATGATCATTTTTCTACAGTCAAGTCTCAGATCCTGCTTATAAACCCTCTACCATCTATCATACGTGTTGTTTCCTTAGTTTGAAAACAAGAAAGAGAGATGAGAATGATGCCAATTTCTTCGGATAGCACTGTTCTTTTGGCTAAGTCTGGTCGTTTTCCTTTGTCATCTGCTTCTTAGGACAATAATATTAAATTTTGTTCGTACTGCAAAAAGGCTAGACATACTATAGAGTCCTGCTATAAATTGCACGGGTATCCCCCAAGATTCAAGTTTTGTACTAATCAACATTCTTCTACAAAGGCTTCCACTATTAATAATGTTTCGCAATTGGTGGATAACAAAGAAAATCAAGTTCCATATGTTTTTGTGCCAATTTTGCAGATACCTAGTTCTGCTCCTCATCTTGGTTTCACAGCTAAGAAGTATCAAAAGTTGCTCCAATTGGTTTAGACTGATCCTCCTTCTTCTAAACACACTATCAATAATGTTGCATCAGGCAACCAATCTTCACTTATTCCATTTTCTGTTAAAAACTTCTGGATATTAGATACAGGAGCCTTAGATCATATTTGTTCTTTACCTTCTATGTTTCTTTCTCTTCATTCAATTTCTCCTATTACAATTAGTCTACCTAATGGTTCTTCTGTCACTGCAACAAAATCTAGTTTTGTTCAGATTTCCAATTCTCTTGTTATTCATAATGTTCTATATATACCACATTTTCATTTTCACATCATCTCCATTTTAAAACTTACTAGTACTACCTTCTGTTGTGCTATTTTCTAGAGCAATTTTTGCTTCCTAATGAGCACATCCCAATGGAAGATGATTGGTTTAGATGAAGAGAGAAATGGGATTTATTTTCTCCTTAACTTCAAGGTTGCTCGTTTCTTTCCAGCTTCTGCCGTGCCTTCACCAAATACACATTATGACTCTTCATTTGATTTGTGGCATTTTCGCTTAGGTCACCTTTCTGATTCTGTTTTTAAATGTACACAGTAGTTGCATTGATATGTTGCCAATAAAACTTTTACACATTGTGATTCATGTCATTTGGCCAAACAAAAGCTCCTTCCATTTCCTGTTAGTATCAATCATTCCAATGAAATACTTTCTTTGTTACATGTTGATTTGCGGGGTCCTTATCATATTGCTTCAATTTATGGCCACAAATATTTTATGACTATTGTTGATGATAAATCTCACTATACTTGGATTATTTTGCTGGAAAATAAAGGGAGAATTACATTGAGATCCCAAGTAAGGAAATTTATTTTTTGACAAGTCCCAGCTAGCTCTTCAGGTTGTCAATATAACTCCTCAGCTTGTCAATAATAGCTCCTCAACTTGTCATAGGGACCTTTCTAATATTAATTTCTTTACTTGGGACCTCAATGTAATTCTCCCAAAAATAAATCTGATTCTTGACAGGCTTTACAGAATTTTATCATTTTTTCTGAAAACCATTTTCAAACTAAAGTTCAAACTGTTCGAACAAATAATGGACTAGAATTTGTAATGCCTGCTTTTTATACTTCCAAAGGGATTTGTTAGCTTGTAATGATGTAGTTACAAGTTTGTTAGCTTGTAATGATTTTAGTTACGAGTTTGCCACCTATCATGTAACATTAGCTATCTGTCATATAGTATAAAGAAGAGATATTGTACATGCTTTGACTCAATTAATCAATTTGAGATATTTTTCCTTCTCTCATTTGTTTCTCTTTCCTTTCATTCTCTTAGTTTCTGTCTCCATTTACAAAGCATATTTTCTTAAGTTGATTTGTAAATCTCTCTTGTTAAGAGAGATTGTTGTTCAGAGAGATTGCAATATTTGTCACACGTGTAAGGATAAGTGGTGTAACGTAGCCTCTGTTTCTTCTTATATGATCTTCGTGGACTCATCGCCTTCCACATCTTTACGCTGTAATAGTATCAATTGTCTGTTTCGGCAACAATGAGATGGAGAGAACTTTACATTACAAGTGTAGCACAACCCCTTTTCTCCTTAGATCTGCATTTTTGCCGAGGTCATTCTTTTAACGTTCAGAGTCAGTAATAATGGTGGAAGGTTGGTCTTTCCACCGTCGGTGTTGGTTGCTGATATAGTTGCATTGGGAGTGATCGAACCGAGATTGTCGCCTAAATCAGTCTGTTAGAATGGTTGCACCAATAATATAGTATAGGGCAACCAGTCATTCCTCTCAAGGAGCTCTATTTGGAATTCATAAGCAATGAATTGGTTAATTAGGGGGTTTTTAAGGTGCAACTAACTAAACTAAACTAAACTAAATCTTTTTGGGGTTTTAGGGTTTTGAACATATTTTTGGTGAGTTAAAGTTCTTATGTTGGACTAGTATCTCGGTAATGTTCACTTGGCTATCCTCGCTCTCTCAAAAGATATTGGGAGTTCTAATTCTCTAAGTTCAATTTTAAAAACCCTAAGCAATCACTTAGGTCCAATGGTTCAATTAATGAAAATTGTTCCTTGAATCCAAGGTTTAATTAACTTTAATTAAAACATTGTTTTAGCCCCTTAAAGTGCACTTAAGGATGAATGAATGAATGAATTCTTGAATTTTCAATCAACAATCCGAGGGTTATGCGCGAGAAGAAATATATCATACTCGTGGCAATTAATCTCACACATAAAAGTCTTAAACTCATATAATCATTACACTAATAAATCAAACATCATCCATATGCATAGAAATTCAGATATCATAAATTACAATCGTAATCTAGAATTCAAATATAGCAAAACTTCCTAAATCTAGGGAATTTTAGAAGACGAAGAAGAAAAAGAGCTAAATTAAATCTACTCCCTTGGTTATTTCGTTGAGCTCAAACCTCGCTTTCCATCACCGAGAGGCTAAGGTGTTTAGCCTCCCATTCCTTCAAATCTCCCACTAACACGTTCGATCTTCGAATCCATGAGATACTGTTGAGGGATTGGTGAGGAATTGGGTAGATTAGGGTTATGGTGGTTGGATGTGGTGCACTTTTGGTGGATTTGAGGTTAGGGTTATGTATTAGGGTTAATGAATTGAGAGAATTTGGGGAATTAGGGTTTTAGGCTTCCTTACTCTGAGATCTCACGAGTAATCACCGTCCTTAATTGCAATCTAACTCCCCTTTTATATGCTAATTAAGATCCCTAATCCAAAACACAACTTTGAAGATTACGCACTCAAGTCGCGACCTGGCTTTAGGAGAAATCCTTTCAGGCTTGACTTTGCTCCAAAACGCACAGCTTCATTAGACTTCTCAAGTCGCGACCTCAGGTGGCAGATCACTATTCTCCATCTTGGGCTCTAATTTCTCCTGTGCTTGCCTGAAAACATAACAAAAAATACTTTTGCCAAGGCAAGTGAAGAATTACATAAAAGAGATAAAATAATTCTATTTTTACCCTTAAATCATCAAATGCAATGTCTGAACATTTAATCCCAAAACTATAAATACAAAAATATTGAGGGTAAATATGTGCAATTTAGATATAAAACACCCAAGAAAACCATATAAATATTGTGTTTTATTAGGAAACGACATAAGGGACTATCACTTTACTAGTGGGGGTGTAGTGCGGGTCTTTGTTTCGGTCGTTGTGGTGAGTCCTGGGTTTGGTGCTACTGCTCCTCCGAAAAGTCAAGCATGGGCCATGTGATAGATGTACAAATAATAATCATTTAGATAATGGGTAGTTAGACAATTTGTTACACATAAGTTGGAAAGTCAAAGTAGTTCATTATTCTGTTTTGCTTTAGTTATGACTAAAGATGTATATAAAGTGTGTAAGTGTACATATTACTTCCAGCATAATAGAATACAAATTTTCCCAATATTTTGATGTTTTCACTTTATTTCTCTGTATCGATTTCTTTCCTTCTTCTTCCATAATCTTCACTGGTTCTTGATCTTTATTTCCAGGTTTAGACGATCACATGGTATCAGAGCATTGATCATTGTTATGGCTAGTTCTTCATTTGTCAATACGAGGTAGTCTACAGATATGTCACAGAAATTTTCAAGTCCCTATTATCTTCACCCAAATGAAAGTCTGGTATTGTTCTTGTTACTTTGGCATTAGCGTGACCAAATTATCATACCTACTCTCGAGCTATGAAAGTCGTACTTCAATCAAAGAATAAGCTTGCGTTTGTCGATGGAACGATTCAGACGCTAGAAATCTCAAATCTGATTTACCCTACTTGGCTTTGCTGTAATGCAATGGTTTGTACCTGGATTACCAGATCTCTCTCTTCAACAATAGTTTAGAGCATCTTATGGCTCGATAAGGCCTATGACATATGGTCTAATCTCAAAGCTTGATTTTCCCAAAGTAATGTGTTTCGAGTTGCAAAACTCCATGCTGAAATATTTTTTCTCAAGCAAGGTGATCTTTCAGTGAGTGAGTATTACACTCGATTGAAAATTCTATGGGACGAATACATCATTCTTAGACCTATTACTCGATGTCCTTGCAATTTCAATTGTTCTTGTACTATTTATGTGAGTATTACACTCGATTGAAAATTCTATGGGACGAATACATCATTCTTAGACCTATTACTTGATGTCCTTGCAATTTCAATTGTTCTTGTACTATTTATCGTGATCAAGTTTATGCCCTACGATTCTTGAAAGGTCTGAATGATAGGTTTGTCTCAGTTAAATCTCATATAATGTTGCTTGATCCTTTACCTTCGATGCATAAGGTTTTCTCATTAATCTTACAACAAGAACGTGAAATGAAACATGAAGTTGAACCTGTTGTTTTGTTTAACAAAGGACCATTGAAATTTCCAAACTCAAATTAAAGTCCTACTGTGAAGAGTTCTGGTTCACATGGCTCTACTAAGTTCTGCACATATTGCCACCATCCTCATCATATTGAGGAGACATGCTACAAAAAACATGGTTTTAAGTTTCGTTTACTTGGCTTTAAGTTTTGTTCTTAAGGTTCCTCATCGGTTCATAATTTCCAAGTTCAAGATTCTAGTTCTACTTTAGTAATAGCACCTTCTTCTAGTTCCCATGTCATCTTACCAACATCATCACCATAATTTACACCATAACAGTACCAGAAACTCCTTGCTCTTGTTTAGAATAACAATACTTCTGTGTCTGCCTCTACTTCTACTCCTGCTCCTGCTATTCATAATCTCAATTCTCTTTCATCTTCTCACCAAAATTTAGGTGATTGTTCATTCCTTTTCTTTTCTTCTAAGTCTTCTTGGATTTTGGATACTAGAGCTACGGATCATGTTTGTCATGATTTGTCATCATTTTCCACTTATTAACATATTTTCCTTGTTTCTATTAAATTTCCTAATCAAAGTTATATTTCATCTCAGATCTCTGGTATAGTTCATCTTTCAAATTCCTTGTTTCTTCATAATGTCTTTTACATTCCTGATTTCGCATTTAACATTCTTTTAGTTTCTCAATTGACTAAATCCTTTCCCTGTTGCTTTATCTTCTTATCATTTGTCTGTCATATTCAGGAAACTTCTTATTGGAAGACAATTGGTACAGCTGAAGTATTTGAAGGTCTATATTTTCTCAATCCTACAAAGCATGTTTCTCATATGGCTGTGAATTCTTCTTTGTTAACACCGGTTTTTACTAGTTCTCCTCGACTTGATACATGTTATCCTAATGAATCTCTTTTTGATATTTGGCATCATAGGCTAGGCCATACCTCACCTTATGTCATCAAAACTTTACATCAGCAATTTCCTTTCATTACATGTAATGCAAAACTGTTCCTTGTGATGTATGCCATATGGCAAAGCAAAAGAGACTTTCATTTCTTGTAAGCAACACTACTAGCAATAAAAGTTTTTCCTTGATTCACACTGATATTTGGGGGCCTTTTGCAATTACTTATATTTGTGGTTTTAGATATTTTTTGACCATATTATTTCAGCTGTTATACTTGGGTTTATCCTATGAAAACTAAATCTGAAGTCCGAATTCATCTTCAAAACTTTATTTCTTATGTTGAAACACAACATGATACAAAGGTTTAGATTGTGCGTTTTGATAATGGTCTTAAGTTTTTTATGGAATCTTTTTATAAGTCCAAAGATATTATTCATCAAAATTCTTGCATTGATACTCCTCAACAAAATGGTGTTGTTAAAGGAAACATCAGCATGTGTTGAATGTTACACGGTCTCTTTTGTTCCAAGCTAAACTTCCAAAAATATATTAGTGTTTTGCTCTTTATCATGCTGTTTTTCTTGTTAATCATTTACCCTCTCCTCTTCTTCAGTATTCTACACCTTTTACCTTATTGTTTCATAAGGATCCATCTTATTTTGATTTGAGAGTTTTTGGTTCATTATGCTATGCATCTACCTTATCTACTCATAGGCCCAAATTTGATTCTTGTGCTTCTAAGTATGTTTTCTTGGGTTTTTCTGCTACTACCAAAGGTTATGCAGTTCTTAATCTTTCTAACAATAATATTTTTATATCTAGGGATGTTGTGTTTTATGAGTCTTATTTTCCTTTCCATCAACATACTTCACAACTTACTACAGATTCTGCATTACCTCTTCCTGTTGATACTCCACCACTTGATTTTTCTTTTCCTCATTCTCATTCTCCTTCTTCCTCTCTTGATCTTTCTTCACTTATACTTGATTCATCCTCTGTTTCTGAGTCTTCTCCCTCTCCTTCATCTGTACCTTCTCCTACACATCTTCTTTCTACCTAAATTTCTTCACGGCCCCACAAACCACCAACTTATTTGTAGGACTATTATTGCTCGGCCTTTCCTACTTCAGCTGCCACCTTCTCTTCTGGTGATAGGTATTCTTTTTCTTTTGATCTTTCTAGATCTTCTCTTTCATCTTCTTATCATAAATTTTGTCTTACTCTTTCTTGTGATGATATTCCCACTACTTATGACAAGCCTCTAAATTCAAATGTTGGCGTGATGTTGTGGACTCTGAAATCAGGGCCCTGGAACAAAATAGAACTTGGATTTTGACTCATTTACCTAATGGGAAATCTCCTACTAGTTGTAAATGAGTATTTACGAAGAAATATAAGTCTGATAGGACCCTTGACCAATACAAAGCTAGGTTAGTGGCTAAAGGTTTTACTCAAACCGAGGGAGTAAATTTTTTTGAGACCTTGTTTCCTGTGGCAAAGATGACTACTGTCAGGCTTTTACTAGTATTAGCTTCTGCCAATTATTGGCATGTTCAGCAATTGGATGTTAATAATGCTTTTCTTTATAGGGATCTTCATGAAGATATATATATATATATGTTTTTTCCTCCAGGTTTCTCTTCTCCTGATTCTTCCCTTGTTTGTAAGCATAAGAAATCCCTTTATGGTCTTAAGCAAGCTAGTAGACAGTGGTTTGAAAAGCTTTCTTTTGCTTTACTTTCTTATGGCTATATTGAATCCAAAGCTGATTATTCTCTCTTTATCAAGGCTGCTGGCTCGAAATGTACTGCCCTTTTTGTATATGTTGATGATATTTTGTTGGTTGGAAATGATATGGGTGAGATTGATTTTGTGAAGCATAATTTGGATGTTCATTTCAAGATTAGGGATCTTGGTTCTGCTAAGTATTTCTTGGGTTTTGAAATCGCTCATAGTCAGAAAGGTATCTCCCTTTTGTCAGAGAAAATTTGCTTTGGATCTTCTTACTGAAACTGGATATTTAGACAGCAAACTAGCTTTTACTCCCATGCATAAACATACCAAGCTCAGTACTAATTTGGGTACTCCTCTTTCTGACTTTACTACTTATCGTCAATTGGTTGGTAAGTTGCTTTATCTTACCACTACTAGGCCAAATATTTCATTTGCTACACAACAATTGAGCCAATGTATGGCCAAACCTACTGATTTACATTTGCAGGTAGCACTTAAGGTACTTTGGTACCTCAAATTTTGCTCCATCCAAAGGTCTTTTTTTCCCTTCTCATTCTGACTTTTGTTTGAAGGGTTTTAGTGATAGTGATTGGGCTTCATGTATTGATTCTCAACGGTCTATTACTGGCTATTGTGTGTTTCTTGATAACTCTCTTATATCCTGGAAGTCTAAGAAACAAGGCACTGTTTCTACATCTTCTTATGAGGCTAAATATCATGCTCTTGCTATGACTAGTTGTGAGCTTCAGTGGATTTATTTTTGTTACATTGATTGAACCATATTTTAACATGCCTTTTCATAATTAATTTGGGAAATTTGATGAATTTCTTAGGTCATTATCCCATAATTAAGCATGAATTTGAGAAAATAAAATACAATTGAATTAAGTCCAATTAGAGATTAAATTGTCATTATTTGTTAATTATTTATGCAAATGTTTTTTATTGGATTTTTGATTCTACCTATTGGATATTCTTGCATTGCAGGTATTTGAAGAAAGAAAAAAATATATAAAATAAAATAAAGGAAACAAATTGCAGCTCAGCCCCTCTATAATTTCAAAAGTTTGCAATTTGGTCCTTGGTCAAAACTCAACATTTTGATCAAGGAAATTAGGTTATTGGCTGAAAACAAATGAGGAGCTGAAAGATTATTTTGGAGAAATAGAAAAAAGAAAAAAAAAAGAGGCTACAGTTTCGGCGAGAGAATTGCCACGGAGAAAGATGCTACAGTTTCAGTGAATTGCATCTAAGAGCTACAGTTTTCGGTGAGCAGGAGTTACAGGTTCTATTTTAAAACGGGAAAAAGAGGTGACTGCAGAAGAGAGCCAAGAGTTGCCGCAAGATTCAAAGAGGAAGGTATGCTGAAATTGTCACCACCATCGGAAGAGGAGGGAGTTCACCGTAACCACAGATCACCACCGTCATCACCGATGACCCACCACCATTGCAGCACCGTGATCTTTAGCCGATCTTCTTTCTGATAACCATCATATCCATTTGTTCTTCACTGTGAACCAGACAACCATCACCTCCGGTTCAATTTCTCCCTCTCTCTCTAGCTCCACCGTGAAGCACCTAGAACCACCGTGAACCTCTACCCATTCTCAGATTCCACATCAGAACCATCATCTCTTCCTTTCATTCATCTCATCTCCATCACCCATTACCGCCGTCAGCCTCCATATTCTCACCGTGGTTGTACTCCTTCTCCATTTAATTGACCAGTTACTCATTTCCATGGGATCTTGGTGTCTAACCGTGGCTGTGAACATAATGATTAGCTAAATTTTTTTGAGTCCTTGGTAGTGAATAACTGGTGGGCTAGAGCTTCAATGAGCTACAAAGGGCAGTCCAGTAATTTTCATTTGCTCAATTTATGTATTACATTTTATTGGTTGAATTAATTATGGACTGATACATGATTTTGAGACTTAGATAAATGTTAATTTGTCTATGTTAGATTAAATTACTCTTGTGTTGGATTTTGTGTTAGTGCACTTGAATTTTATGTGAATTTATTTCCTTTGGATTCATGATATTATGCATTCTATGTGATTATTTGTGTGCGTTATAGATTTAATTCAATTCGAGTATCGCGATTGTGCTCTCATTAAGAGGAACCAAGTGCATTGAAATAATTTTCAAACATACATCAAGTGGTTTCTAACAATTTATTTAAGAAATGACTATGAATGCGATTGTAGGATTAGTCATCAATTAGGTAGATTGGACTCAATGCGATTGCTTGAGGTTTTTAATTTGACTTGATGTAAATTAACTCCCAAATTATTTTAGGAAGCTAGGAAAGCCACCATATTTGCTACCAAGACTTATTTCATTTATTAATCCCTCATATCCAAATCATTTTTTTATTATTTTATGAAAAATCCAAAAAGATTAGAACTAGTTTATTTTTATGCATTTTAATTTAGAGAAAGAAAACCAATTTCAAACCC
>JBAGKO010000012.1:18031706-18051784 GCA_037177275.1 Acacia concinna
TTAAAAATAATTATCTTTTTTAAAAAATATTTCATTTGCATTGTTTTATTTTATAGACTAATTAGCTAAATAAATTTGTATTGTTTTGAACTTGATACCTATTATAATTTTTTTGTACTAATTTATTTTAACTATTGACTCAATAAGATTAACTACAACTAACTCTAAACCCAAAATTTAGAGTGTTACATTTACCACCTGGGTTTTCTGTTGGAAATACATGTTCTCATCACAAGATGATGGATCATATCTCCTACCCATATTACAGAGGGTCCCCTCGTTTCGATAGTGGGCTAAGTTTGATATACGCAGGAGTGATTCCAAAGTAGTAGAACAATGGTTAAAGGAGAATCCTCAAAACCTCTACATGACAGAACAAAGCAAATTTTTGAATCAGAAGTCAAGGATCCAGTCCCTCCTGGCATCAGCTATGGATAAGACCAATATAATGAACCAACTTAGTTCTATGCTTTAGGTCCTTAAACAACAAGACCACTTTTCTCAAAGTTCCCAACAAGCATCTTCATCTACTTTAGATAAACAGAGTAAATGTGATGAAGAGGAAGAATTTCTCATAAACTTGGATGAAGACTAAAATACTAGGAGACTAAATTTAGTTTTCAATCTATTAGGTTTTCTGAAATAAACAAAAGTACTGTAACATCACATGTAATACTGTAGTGTCGACAGTACTATGCAAATACTGTTCACTGAAACTGTGCAAATAGTGCAATTCACTAACAAGTCTATGATAAAAACACTGTTTAAATAGTTATACGTCTATCTACTTAAGCATGCTTTGTCTCCCTTAAGAGGTTGGTCATAAGCGTCAGAACCAAGTGCTCTACCACTAAACTAAAAGCTTAAGTTGGTAGCTAAGGTGAGGAACTTAACCTTTAAACCATGAGCATTAGTACCAACAAGAGTCCGTTGTCTTGTAAGGCAGGGGTGGCAGCGCCTCCACGAGAGAGCAGCCCATACTAGTCTCCCGCCCCTTTATTTTTCATCCACCCTTAGGATCAAACGTGGGACCTCTGGCTCTAATACCATAAGTGTCTGGTGAACGATTTCACTTTTCTCTCTCCTCCCAAAGTGAAATAGTTTACTAGGTGTACAATTTTTGACTATCTCTCCCCTATTATTGAACAGATTGTTCTTCAGGTGAACAATTTCAGAAGAATGATTTTAGGTGTAGTATTATGGTAATATTTTTCCTTTTGTACCATTTTCTTATATTATTTTATTGTTTGCAGCATTTAAATCAAAAAGCCCCTTAATAATCCTAAATATAAGATCCAACTGAATTTTTTGTAATGGTTAAAGAAGTTAAATAAATTACTTAATTATATCATATAGTGTTTATCATAATATATAAGCCACACAAATTAGTTTGAAGAAGAAATGATAAATATAATAGTCTAAGGTAATTTATTTAATTTTTTTAACCTTTTTAAAAAAGTCAATTGAGTCCTATATATAAGATGAAATGTAATACTATTTAGGATGTGTCAAAGGTGATTTGCCCTCAATTAGAATGATTGAAGGCTGCCAAGATCTTTTGCCACATTTTTGGATCACCAAAATTATATGCTATAGAAAAAACTTAAGCGAAAAAATTGTGAGATGATATAGATGAGGAAAGTCAAAATTATGAAAGAAATACTTGAAACTTGAAAGAATATGGTAATTTTGACAAAAGAAGAAGAAGAAGAATATGGTGATTTTCTTAATTGTTTTTCAATATATTATGTAATTATAATAATTACTACCCTCTAAACGTCAGATAAGTAATTTTCAGACATTAAAAAAATTAATTTAACTAGTAATTTGTAATAAATGTGTATTATTTTTCCTAAAATACTTTCTTTAATTATGTGAATTAAAACTATAGTGTACGGTAATTCTCTTTATATGCCAATTAATAAGGATGTTTTGGGATTAAAACAAAAAAGATAACTTTGTGAAACAGAGTAGATTGAAGTTTTATGTTTAGTATTAAAGTGAACCCTTCTCAAGTTCTTATATTCATGACCTGAGTACTTATTACTTAATAATAATAGCATATTGATCTATTATTATTTTATTTGATTTTCTACATCTTTTAATTTTATTTACTTGGAAAAATCAATACCCAATCAGTTCACCTTCTATAGGCTATAGGTCATGATTGAGTAAATGTATATCGTACTATAGTATAAAGGCTCCCCACCAGGCCACCACTGCCATTAAGTCATTAACCAACCAGTGAGGTCCTGAATAAATTCCTCACCAAACATTAAAATCAGAATATAATAATAAAGCTAATAGCCCAGCCACATAGAAATAGACTAATGGGTTATATTTATTTATAAGGAAAATATAGTAAGTAGAATACTCTGCTTATTGCTTAATTAAGAATAAGAATGGTAATGCCACTCATATTGAATTGTTGATTAGTAGAGCAGAAATTTGAGGTAATATTCCTAATTAAGACAAGGATTTGCTCTCTCTTGGTGTGTACTCCTAGTACAAACATATCCTTTAAGAAATGCATTAATCATTAGTTTTCTCATGATGGTAATGTCTCTAATTTTACTTAGAATACTAATCAAAGGATGCTTCTTCACCATATATGTCACAGAACATGTGCTCACGAAACCTTTGATACCATTTTATGTATTTCATTTTCATAAGAGCTTATCATATTTGGTTGGTCCAGATTTCGATAATAATCATCTTTAAAGAGCACCGAAACCACATTTTTGTTTTCTTAAGGTTCAATCCACTAACGTGTAATAATGTTTATCCTCTCGTTATCTGGCCAATTGTCTCATTTCTAGCATTCCATAGGAAGGGACAATAAATCATCATGCACACTACTATACACCAAACTTCTCTAGCCTTACTACAATTCTGAATACTATGCAGAGCAATGCCCATATAGTTGAAGCTAAAGAGACACACCCTTTGGCTTAAATTGTTTCCTTCATTTCTGATAATATCCCTATAAGCTAACTTGATATTTCATCGTTTTGCCCCATGAACAAAAGCTCCTAATTCATAAGGAAATCAACAGAAGCCAAATAAAAGGCAACCAAAAAAAAAAATTATGAGAGCAAGAGAGATAGAGTTTGACATTGATTAAGCAAATGAGATGAAACAGAAGCTCCATATAAAACAGAGCTGGTAGTAATGAAGAAGGGGATTTCAAGTGATGTTAATTGTCATCAAAAGAGCCTTCAATTCATCAATATCATGACATGGGTTGGTAAGAGAATCACAATCAAGCTTGAGTTTCTTCAACTGAATAGCAAGTGGCTGTTGTTCTTCCACATCTCGAGGCCTCTTCTTATTCTTCTTCGCCATTTCCATTTGTGGACAGAATTTCTGACACTCCGAGGCATATAATGGACACACCCCACATTCTTTGATACCAACTACCTCGTTGATGTTTCCAACCTCGTACCCAAAACGAGGTTCTACACTGAATTTAAAGCAAAGTTTTATGTCAGTGTCTTGCTCTTCATTTCCTCTTCTTCTTTCAATCGCCTTCAGTATCTCACCAGAACCAAACTCATTATTCCATATGTACACATGATCAGAATTCATAATTGGAAGAAACAGATTATTGTATGGTAAATTTGCCATATTAATGCCTCCAAAGTAGCATGCACAGTTCAGTGCAACATAGCATGGTTTCTCTGAGTGAAACTGAAGAACCACACAGAGAGAAAAACCCAACAAATCTGCATTTTGAAGGAATTCAATAGCAACGGAGCTTTTATCTGTTCGATGTCCGAACCAGTCAGGGACTTCACTTCCATGAAAGCAAATCAAACTACGGGCAGCTCTAGCCTCTCTTTCTTGCTGAAATCTGTTGACAGCTCCATTGATTACAGAATAGGCGTCTTCTATGATACTATGAAGTGATTGTTCATTCAGTTTCACGCAATTCATAAATGAGAAGTATTTTTCGTTCTTGTTCAGTGGTCTAAAAGTTGAAACTATCTCTAATGACATGCAGTTATAGGCATCTAAGGTTGCAATGGATGGTGGAAGTTTTGGTAAAGAGCGAAGCTTCCTGCAATTCGATAGGAAGAGACATTCCAACCTTAAAAGATGTTCTGTGTTGTTGGGAAGTTCAGTTATGTGACTACAATCTGTCAAATATACTACAGTTAGAGACAGCACGCCCCCAAATAACATATGCAGCATCGAATCATCTATCACTTGACAATCAGGAAGCCTGAGCATTGTTAATGTTCTCAAGCATGATAACTGCTTTGGAATCTCCTTCAGTCTTAAGCCACACAGATCCAGCACTTCCAGATTACTTGAATTCCCTACAGACGAATGCAAATTTTCAATACCGGTGTAACATAGGTTTAACTCCTTTATTTTTTCTGATGACACCGAAAATTCCTTGAGGCTTATGCATTCTTCCACCCTAATGTATTGTAGAGATTTTAAATGAAACTCAGTTTTCAGACTCCTGAGTCTCTTGCACCCGCTTAAGTCCAATTCAACAAGCGAGTGGAGAGACAAAATAGAAGAATGCACGTAATGCAAACTTTGACAATCAACAAGAGATACTCCTTTAAGATTTAAGGCTTTAGAAAAATTTGGCAGCTCCTTCAATTGTCTGCACCCGCTAAGGTTTATCTCTTTCAATTTCACAAGATCCTATAACAATAGAGACAGAAAAATAAAATGAGAACCATCAAATTTCAAGAATGTGAAAAGCATGAGCACAAGTAATTAGGTTCATGTGTACCTGAACTCCATCCCAAAGCTTTTGAACATGGCTATTAGGCATGTGAAGCTCAACCAGATTTTCAGGACAAAAAGTTGGTGGCAGGGATTTAAGTGGGTATCCATACCACTCTAGATACTTTATTTTGATAGGGAAAAACTCAAGAACTTTTGGTAAATATACATGACTTGAGGAGTGGTTTAAATCAGAATAAAATTTGAGAAATCGCAGATTAGACATCCTTTTGAAAGTGTTGGCATTCAATTGTATATCTTTCATTTGAGACACATCTAACATTATGCCTTCAAGTTTGTTAGTTCCCTGAAAGATAAACCAAAAATGATAGTAAGCAAAACAGATAATAGATACATATTCTTTATAAAGGTGCAAGTATATACCAAGATACAAACATATTTCTCTTAATTACCTTGTTATTAGCCAAAACATCATAGATTTCTTCACAATCCCATAATCGACTCCGTCTTCCTGGTTCATTGATAGATTCTTCACGAACAATTTCCCACCCCGTCTCTTGTATCAAATCATGCATTTCTATAGGCATATGATCATCTGCCTTAATGAGAGCCTTATCATGAAGTGTTCTTATGCCAATAGCTCCATAGAAGCCATAACTGTCCAAGAGCGTGATCACACGTTCTTTCAACATTCCCTTCAAAAAGCATGCAATCTCTAGAAATATGTTCTTCTCTTCATGATTTAGTCCATCATAACTCAACCTTAACACCTTTTGAACATCTTCATGGGGAATCTTGACAAGTTTTTTTAATGCACTATTCCATTCAACTTCACTTTTGCCATGGAGATATGAACCTAAAACTTTTAAAGCCAACGGAATTCCTTTTGCATAATTAACTACCCTTTTTGTTAGCTTTTCATATCCAATCCTAGGCAAGTTAGTGTTGAAGGCATTCAAGCTGAAAAGCTTAAGGGATTGGTGGAAATCCAATTCCTTAACCTTATATATTACATCAACTCCTTTGCTAAGCACATGCTTGTCCCTAGTTGTGATGAGAATTTTACTTCCCAGCCCAAAGCATAAAGGTTCTCCAACCAAATATTCTAATTGCTCCACAGTACTGATATCATCAAGAACAACAAAAACTTTCATACCACTAAGTCTAGAAGGAACAAAAGTTGTTAAAGGATCAATATAGGGATCTTCTTTCTTCAGTAAACAGGAGATAAATTTATGTCGTAATTCAGCAAGTCCATTTACGGACTTTTCTCTAACAGTTTCCAAGAAGCAAGAGCCTTCATAATGGGAAGAGTATTTGGCAAATATAGTTTTGGCAATGGTTGATTTGCCAACGCCCCCCATGCCCCAAATTCCAATGGTTTTAAAATCTCTCAACCAAAATTCAATCTCTACACACTTGTCATCAATTCCTACGAGTCCTTTTAAATCAGCAGGTGGGTATTTGTGACTCAACTTTTGCAATATGTCTTGGACAGTCTTTTGAATCAGTTCAGATTCGTTCCTACCATACAGAAAGTAAAAGGGAAAATGGAAAAGAAAACAAAAAAGTTGGTATACCAAAGACGAAAAAGTTTTAAATAGAGAATATATTAGAGCGTATATATCAGGAACACATAAACAATATTTATTAGAAAATGATCAAGATGTTTTAGTTACTTGACCCATCACGTAAATCACTGCTAATGCCATCATTTGTGAATAGAAGAAAATTAATGAATTTATGAATTACCTGAATGTGTGAGAGTCATAACCAGCTAAGTTTGCAGCTTCATTGAGCGCATGTTTCCATATTTGTATCCTGTGTTGGTTGACCTTGGGGTCTCTCTCATAATTCTCAAATGCTTGCCTGTAAATGCCAGTCTGATTTCTTACATAAGATGGCTTAACTTTATAAAATACTGGAATAACAATCTGTTCTTGAACCCTTTTGCAATGAAGTATGTGGGCGAGTTCATCCAAGCACCATCTTGAAGAAGCAAACTTTTCTGAGAATACCACCACAGATGCATAGGAATCCTCGATTGCTTGGCTAAGTGCAACAGAGATCCCATCTCCTTTGGGAAGTTCGTAGTCAATGTATGTTCTTATTTGTTTTCTGCAGAAAGCTTCGTAAAGATGGCTTGTGAAGTTGGCACGAGTGTCTTCACCCCTAAAGCTGATAAAAACATCATATTTCTTGAGGCAAAATTTAGCAGAGGATGAAGAAGCATCAAGGGCCATGTCCTAGTGAGCTGGATGAGAACACTTGTATATTGAAAAGTTTAGTAGAAACGCAGATAGGGACGGGTAAAAGGAAGATCATATTTATACACAAGCACACAGGTGGAAGAAACAGCGCATGCAGTTCCTTTTGATAAATTTTGTACCTTCTATGATGAAGGGAACCAAATCTTTGTTTGCTAGCGACACTTTATGACTCATGTCAGGAAGTGAGGTTATCACAGATTGAATAAATAAATGAAGTCTTAAACATAAGATGAATGAAGCAGCCTTTTTGTAGCTAACAAACAAATTGACGATATAATAATAAAATACTCAAATCCCTTTTGTTGTCCCTCACTTTGTTCTCTAGTTAGTGCAAATGTAAGGTTGAGCCTCGCCTGCTTTAAACTTTTGGCATATTACAACAGCTTAAAACTGTCATCACCTCGTGAACTATGCTTTATAGCCATCAAAATAAGTTTATTCTCTGTTAGTGCGCATTCCACCGAATATCTAAGCATTAAACTTGATCCCACTCATCCAATTTTGAACTCGAACTTTTAAATATTTACAGGCAAAAGTCAGGCGCAAGTTTTGGAATTGATTTGTTATGAAGTTTCAATTAAAAAAAAAAGAAGACAAAGAGATATACTTTATTAATAAATAAGATGGGAATCTCTTGAGATAGTTCTTTTCACAAGTAATTTCTTTTAAAGAACTAGTATGATGCATGGTATAAGAAAAATGTTAAGAGATAACAATTTTACCGAAATAAATTTTGTTCTTTTGATAATTTACAATTAACATTCAACATGTTTACTCATGAGGAAGTTGTACAATGCAACAAGCAAGTCTTTGAGCAATTCCTAGTTGCCGGTCCTATACATTGCCCCTGATCGAGTCTTGGATTACCTATGATCAGGTCATACTTCAGTAAACATAAGATAGATTAATTAGTGTGTGTCAGGAGCACTAATATTTATCAGAAATTGGCCAAGATGTCTTGATAACTTGGTCCATCACGTAAATCATTACTAACATCATCTATCAAAATTAATGAATTTGTGAATTACCTGAATGTGTGAGAATCATAACCAGCTAAGTTCGCAGCTTCATTGAGAGCTTGCTTCCAGATTTGCATCTTGTGGTGGTTGACCTTGAGACTTCTCTCAAATTTCTTCAAGGCTTGCTCGTACAGCCTAATCTGATTGCATACATGAGAAGGCTTAACTTTATAAAAGACATGAATAGCACTCTGTCCATAAAACACTTCAGCAATGAAGTAAACGGGTGCATTCATCTAAGCACTTTCTTGACAAAATTTTAAGAGAATGCCATCATAGTTTGGAGAGTTGGTAGCATGTGTTCTCTGCATAAAGAGCATCATGAAGATGACTAGTGACGTTGGAGCTAGTGCCCTCACCCTTAAAACTGATGAAAAAACATCATATCTCCTGGGAGGTATTGAGCAGAGGAGGGAGATGAAGCAGCTTCAAGGGCCACGTTTATTTTATCGAGAACAAGGAGAGAACTGTATGTGTTGTATTGAGAAGTGTGAAAACCAGAGCTGGAAGTGTTCGAAGGAGTATTAGAAGCTGCACATAAGTGGAAGAAGAAGGAGGAAGAGGAGCACACTCGGGAACTCTCTGTTTAATATTTGATGGATTCTATCATACATTCACACTTTCTGAGGGCTTCAAAGTTTCCAAATTAATCAACGATCAAAGTGAAAGGGGGAGCCCACAAAGTTTAACTTCATGAATGTGACTTGGGAGTCTCTCGGCCACCAAAAAAAGAGTGACTTGGAAGTTAAAAAAGATGAATTATGCAGTGCAAACTTGTGGCTAATTAGTTAACCTTATCGCTTTTTCGAACTTGTGGCTTGACGGTGAAAGAATTTGCTTCCCCCTCCCAAACCACGAGTTCGAATTGGCAGTCTCTCTTTCTCACTCACACATAAAACTAACCCTATCGTCTCCTTCTCAAAGGTATATGTTCTTGCTTTAGTATACAGATAACTTAAAAATAACAGAAAATTTGATTGAAAATTTGTGCTAAAGAGATGCTTGTGGGTACGACCACTCCCATCGTTTCTCGCTCTGTTGTTCTTTCTTCTAGATTTTGGTTCCAATCAGGTCCGATTGACTTCAAATTACTCGGCCTCAACAAATACTCTCAGTCTATCAAGAACCCGTCATCCAATTTTGCGAGCATCAGATGGAACAGAAAGGTCAATAGTAACCGATCGGCAATGGAAACGTTCACCACACGCGCATTGGCTGAACCATTAAAGAACGCTGATGAGCTCATTGATTCCGTCGAGACTTTTATCTTCGACTGTGACGGTACAGTACACAATGAATTTTTTATGGATGCAATCTTTCTTTCTTTCTCATCACACATTTCTTTTTTAACTTAATTTGCAGGAGTTATATGGAAAGGCGATAAGTTAATAGGAGGAGTCCCAGAAACTCTTGACATGCTTCGGTCAAAGGTTTGTTCCTGCTTACTATTGTGGTCAATTGCTAGCATTTGTAAATTGTAAGCATTTGATTTCTCCCGTCTTAGTTACTGTTGCATCAGTTTATGATAGTATCAAATTTCGAATCTGGGAATTTAAAACTGTTGATAAACTTCTGTAGGGCAAAAGATTAGTTTTCGTTACTAACAACTCTACGAAGTCAAGGAAACAATATGGGAAGAAGTTTGAGACTCTTGGCCTGAATGTTAGCGAGGTCAGTTCACAGTTTTGGCTCTTCACTTTCTTGATTTGTGCAAAGATCAATAATTATAAACTTTTAATTCCTGAATCGTTTCAGGAGGAAATTTTTGCATCTTCTTTTGCAGCTGCTGCATATTTGAAATCCATTGATTTCCCGAAAGATAAAAAGGTACAAATCATTGGCAATCCTAACTATTCTTTGGGCCGATGTATGTTAGTGAATGCAAAGGGCTGATCATTGAGTTTTATTTAGGTTTATGTCATTGGAGAAGATGGCATCTTGAAGGAGCTAGAGCTTGCAGGGTATCAGTACCTTGGTGGGCCAGTATGTTTTCAGTTCTGTTATCTTCAAGCTTTACTTGTTTCTTTTTATGCTTTCAAATATGTGTGATCGCTTCGTTCTGTTATACTTCACAGTCAAGAGACTAGCTTATTTTGTTGTTGTTACTATAACTATTATTATTTAAAATCCAGTTTAACTGATATGCACAACATTTTATAGTACTGTCTGATGCATGTGCAAAGGATGTCTAGAATCACATTTCCCAACAGTTAAAGACTGTATGTGCAAATCTATTGCAGTCCAGATACGTGAATTCGAAATTTGAAACGGGATTCATATTCCATTAGGATGTTGATAGTTGTCATCTGCGAAGCATATATTAAATATGGAGTTGATATATATGAATACTCTCTCATCCTTTACATGTGTTGTTCCTTTAGGAAGATGGAGATAAAAAGATAGAGTTGAAGCCAGGATTTTTGATGGAGCATGATAAGGATGTAAGACACTAAGATTTTCATAACTTTATTAGCCATCAAAAGTTGTTATTGGTAATTCTGTATGCATTATCTTTACCTCGTTTCTACGCAGTGTATGTGCCTCCTGTTTTTTTTTCCCCCCCAATCCTCATCTGAGAAGTGTCTTCATTATTAGGTTGGAGCTGTTGTTGTTGGATTTGATCGCTACTTCAACTACTATAAAATCCAGTAAGATATCAAATGCTAATACCAGCAGATATGACATGACAATTTCATTTTACACTCTAGTTAGAATGTTAGAGACATAACTACCATGTTTTGATTTAATAAAAAAGTCTTCGTGTTTGGCATTAATATCTTTTTATAATTCCATTTCCATAGAAAGGACTATAGGAAATAGGTTCCCTTGCCTCATAAAAGGGAGGTATTTTTGAGTTTGCACTTGTTATATATATGCAAGTGCCAGGTCCCTTTTCTCTGCAAACAAAATGTAATTTGTAACAATATGTGATACCAGACATTTGTAGCTGTGTCAGTTTCTTATATTACTTGTTGCTAGTAGTTCGGAGCAAAAATCAATAAGCACATTACATAGTGTTTGGGTGGGGCTTTTTTCGAGGGCAGGGGTGTAGGAAAGTGCGTTGGTTGGAAAAATTGGAGAAAGTACCTATTTGGTCGAAAATACAAAATTCGTATTGATCACTTGCCTCTTAAGCTTGCATAGGAGCAAAAGCAGGTGGTTAGACGTTTCAAGCGGATTAACTAGTTGTATGGCATCAGTTATCATACTGTCTGTAGAAAAGGCAGAGATAATCCTGTTGCTGATGCTCTTTCAAGGAAAGAGCGTTTGGAGATAATTTCAATGCCGGAAACTTCTCACAAGGCAGCAAGGATTGCTGAAAAGAATTTGGAAGAAGTTGGCGAGCAAAGATGAAGCTTTGTGAAAGTTTTTTGTATCAGTTTCATTGTGACCCAGTAGGAGGACATTCAGGTTCGACTCCCTTACAAGATGTTGGCATCCATTGTTTTTTTGGGGGAAACGAATGACCACAGACGTTAAGAGGTATGTGCAAGGCTATGATATAGGTCAGCTATTTTTTATTGGAAAAGAATGGCCTCAGATGTTAGGAGGCATGTGTAAAGATGTGATATTTGACAGCCATTATTTAATTGGAAATGAATGGCCGATATTAGGAGGTATCTGCGAAGATGTGATATTTGCCTTAGGTACAAAAATTAGACAGTTGTTGCACGTGGAATACTTCAACCATACTAGTGGTAGTGGATAAAGTTAACAAAGGCAGCTCATTTTATCTGCTCTGTATTATCCTTTTACAGTTATTCACTTGGCACAAGCTTTATGGATAATGTTATAAAGCTCCAATTCTTGCCTCTGTCAGAAGTAACAAACAGGGATCCTATCTTCTGTGGCAAGTTATGGAGGGCACTTTTCAAGGCATACAAATTTAAGTTTTTGTATTCCTCAGTGTACAGTCCTCATAACAGATGCCTTGAGTGCTATCTAAGATGTATGAGTGGAATACAACCTAAACGGTGGAGTAAATAGTTTCTATTTGTATAATCATTCACGTTATCTAACTGGGGGATAGCGATAATGCAGTGGTAGATAGGAGTTTAAGGGATTTGGATGCTATAAGGCAGTTGCTGAGTTGTCATTTGGAGAGAACTCAATAATAAAATGCAACAGCTGGTAAAATAAAAAGATTTAGCGGAAGCTTTTAAGAAGGGGAGATTTGGTTTATCTCAAGATGCACCCATCCAGAGGGAATAAGGTGGGGCAAGTTTACGGATCCTGTAAGGTCTGAAAGAAGGTGGGGCAAGTTTCTTATTAGTTGGAGTTGACTGCAGAAAGGAAGATTGTGAGGAAAGAAGATAAACGCCTGCTATAGATGTTTATTCAATGGGAGAATTCTAATCCTGATGATGCTCCTTTGGAATCACTGGAATCTACCCTTGAGCTGTTCCTTCATTTTAACTCACTCTTTTTAGACACAAAGACAAGCTGAAGCTTGCGGTAGAAAAGCTAGGAAATCTTCCCAACTTCATTTATCTTCTAGATACATGTGAAAGCATCCATCTGACTGTTACGAAAAATGCATGACGTTTGTTTGTTTGTTTGTTTTTTTTTTTTGGGGCCTTTAGTTGGTACAAGATATTTGTGATTGTGTTTTTCTTATATGCACCTCAGGGGCCATTATATTGGTTAAGGTGTTTATTAACAGAGTAGTGTAGAATTGAGCCTTGTACCTGTATACAATAGTGTTATTTAATAGATATCTTTAATAGAAGACATTTTTCATCCTTATGAAAGGTATGGAACGCTTTGCGTACGTGAAAATCCAGGATGTCTTTTTATTGCAACAAATCGAGACGCTGTTACTCATCTCACAGATGCTCAGGAATGGGCAGGTTAATCCCCCTTCATTCCCTCTTACTGTGTTTGGATTATGCAGCATTTTGGATAATGACTGTTCCGAACTGGTCACTAGAGTACAAGATAAAGTTTCAAATAGTTCAATTACTTGGCATATTTGTTATGTTACATTTTGAAACTCATCTTGTTCAGCTTTACCTTAAGTTGCAGCATAGACATCATTAAAACTTCCTTATAAATGTGATATTTCCCCCCAGTAGTTGATAATCAATCTAATGCTCCTCTAATTGGTTTTAGGTGGGGGATCTATGGTTGGTGCTATTAGGGGATCTACTCAACGTGAGCCGCTAGTAGTTGGAAAGCCCTCAACTTTTATGATGGACTACTTAGCTAAAAAGTAAGCTTTTTAGCTTTCACTGAATGAAAGAAGTTGACATTTTGCTCAATAAGTTTCAATTGAATCTGGTGTGATATTTGCAAATGACAGGTTTGGGATTGAGAAGTCACAGATTTGCATGGTTGGGGACAGATTAGATACTGATATAATGTTCGGACAAAATGGAGGTTGCAAAACTCTTCTTGTGTTGTCAGGGGTAACCACGTTGGCCATGCTTCAGAATCCCAACAACACCATACAACCTGACTTCTATACCAACAAAATTTCAGATTTTCTTTCCTTGAAAGCTGCACCTGTATGATCACTTTATTATGTTTCAATTAATTACTTCTTTTGATGTCTTGTTATTATTTTGAAATAAGAACATGGTAATTATTCTGTGTATTCAAAAATCATTTTTATTTATTTTTATCTCCCTTGTAGAAGCCATAAATTTATAGTAATACATGTTAGTATCTCCTTTTGTTATTAGTTGCTTGAGGGTCAAATGTAAAATTTACTACAAATTATAATACAATATAGTGCAAATAACAATCCATGAATTAGAATATAATGTAGTGTAAACAATTAGGGATCACTCTCTTATCAATGAGCCTTTATTTTAAATTATATAGTTTAATTTAAGTATTAAAAACATGATTAGAAATTGAGTTTTGAATTTTTTTTAAAAAATTAAAATGCATGCAAATTCAACTATTATATTCTTTTGGCATTTTATAAAATAATGAAGAAAGAAATATTTTTGGATTAAAAGTGATATAATAAAATGAGTTTGATAGTAAAGTTGGTGGCTTTCTTAATTTCTAAAAAAATATTTGGAAGTTAAAATTACATCAAGTCTAATGAAAAAAAACTTCAAGCAATCGTATTAGGTTTAATTTATCTAATTAATGACTACTTCTATAATTACATTTATAATCATTTTTTAGATAAATTATTAAAAACTATTTGATACATATTTAAAAATAATTTTAATGCACTTGTTTTTTCTTAATAAGAGGACAATCGTGATGCTCAATTTAAAATAAATCTATCATACATACTAATAGTCATATATAATATATAATTTTGATAAATTTAAAACAGAATAGTTCCTATTTAAATTAAAAATAATTTTTACAGATTTCAGAATAAATATGTGAGGGAAAGTTTACATCAGCCTGCACAAACAACTTAAAAAAAAAAAGCGGTAAACAAACGGCCTCTAAATCTATTGAGAAAGAGGGATGGTTGCTGCCAGGTTCAGAGAATACGTGAAGTGATAATGGATAGATTGGTTTAGTGATGGAGGGAAATAAGACGACAGGGGAGAACCGTCCGTCGACAACGAAGATGATGAAAGGAGGATGGTCGTGGTCTCTCTCTCTCTCCGCCAAATCGCCGTATCTGTCTCGTGTCTCTCCTGCCGAAATTCCTCTTCAGCAGAAGCGGATGGTCGGTGGTGGCTGATGGTGGTAAGAAGGTGAAGATGGAAGATGATGGTGGTGACGACTTGCTCCTGCGTCTCCCAGGCCTGCTGAATCGCTCCTGCGTCTTGCGTCTCTGGCTTTCCGAATTGCCATACCCTCCCTGTGCTTGCGTCTCTTTTACACACACTCCATCCCGTTGATTTTAAATAAAGAATTATAAGAAAATTATAAAAAAATTAATTATATTATTTTTACACGTTAAAATTTATAGGTTTATTTTAAATTATATTATTTAATTTATCAATTAATATACAATGTAATAAAATGACATAATTAAGTAATGTAATTAATTTTTTTTAATTTTTTTTAAAAAGTTAATAAACTTTTATAATTAAAACTGGATAAAGTATTTCTTTTCCTTCTTTCTAAAAATCAGTCCAGCTTTTTTCTAATTCCCTATTTAATAAGAAAATTAATTAAATAGGTAATATCTTAACTTTCAAAAGTAAATCAATAAAAGTAAATCATAAAATATATGATATTTTTACTCTTTTTAAAATAATTTAATGCAAACAATTTTAATCAAAATCACTCATAATAAATATAATTTAAGTCAAAATATTGTGATTAATTGTCCAAATCAAATTCTACTTTAGTAGCATCCAATTGTACTCATCCTTTGTGCTGCTAATCAAAGTTGCAGAAGAAAATTAAGTTAAATGACGGCAATAATTTTAGCTCAACAGAACCTTGCTACTTGATACGTTTAAGCTGAGTTACACAGTGTCCCTTTCTTTTATCTTACTTGTAAATTTGAGTTGCAAGGGGTGACAGATGAAGTTATCACAAGATTTCTTGAATTTAGTCGTGGGTTGAGAAACAACTGAATTCTTTAGTTGCTTTGTGGGAGGGAGAAAATCTTCAACACAAATATCTGCAATCCTCTCCCTTTTCCTCTCCATTATTTCCATTTGCTCAACAAATTTCTGACATTTTGAGACATATACTGGGCACACCCCACATTCTTTGATCATTACCTTGCTAGACTCATAAATTTCAACCCAGAATTTAAAGCACAGCTTTATGTTAGTCAACAACTGTTTATTGTCTCTTCTAATTTCATCCATTATCCCTCTGTCTTCATCATTCCATGTAAAAACATGATCAGATTTCATCTTTAGAACATGTTTATAATGTTGTGATAAATATCCCCTCGCAAAACCTTCCAAGTAGCATGTGCAGTTCAAAGAAATACCAGATTCAGTTTCTGAGTGAACACCAATTACAATGCAGAAGAAGAAATCGTTGAAGTCTGAAATTTGAGGGAATTCAACAATTATGGAGCTTTTTGCTTCCCTATACTTGAACCACTTTGGTAATCTGCTTCGGGGGACATCAATCAAACCAGGATGTATGTTGTTCGTATTTTTTTGGGATTGCTAATAAATTATAGAATAGGCAGCCTCCGTGATATTGTGAAGTGATTGTTCATTCAACTGCACACAATTCAAGAATGACAAGTGTTTTGAGCCACCACTTAATGGTCTCCAAGCCGGCACAATTTCCAACAATTCACAATAATCGGCATCTAGGATCGTAATGGATGGTGGTATTCTGGTAAAGAGAGAAGCCTCCTACATTTCTGTAGTGTCAGAGATTCCAGTCCTAAAAGATGTTTAGTATTATTGGGGAGTTCAATTATGTTACAACAATTATCCAGCTTCACTTCTGTTAAAGACAGCATGCAATCAAATAAGACATGTAGCTTCGAATCATCAATAAACTCACAGTGGGAAAGCCTAAGAATCGTCAAACTTGTCAAGCAAGATAATTGGCTTGGAAGGTCCACGAGTCTTAAGCCACTAAGATCCATCTCTTCCAATTTACTTGAAAACCCTACAGACGGATGCAAAATTTCAATTCCTGTTCCACCTAAATTCAACTCTATCAGTTCATCCGATGACAATGAGAACTCCTTCAGATTCCAGCAAAGTCCCACATTAATATGTCGCAGATTTAAATGAAACTCACTTTCTAGATTTCTAAGTTTCTCACACCCAAGTAAGTCCAACATAACAAGCGACTCAAGACATAGAATTGAGGAATGAACATAGTCCAAACTTTGGCAATCACTAAGTTGTACTACTTTGAGATTCAAACATTTAGAGAGATTCGGTAGCTCCTGTAGTTGTTTGGAACCTCTAAGGTCTATCTCTTGTAAGTTCTCAAAATCCTATAACAATTAGAGATATAAAGTTCAAATCATATCATTACAAAGTTTCAATTGAATGAAAAACAAGAAACACAAATTAAGTATATGCGTACCTGCACTCCGTTCCATAGCTTTTGGAGGCGACTAGCTTTTGGAGGCGACTATTTGGCATGTAAAGCTTAACTAGTTTTTCAGCACAGAAGGCAGAGATTTATGTGGGAATCCATACCACTCTAGATAACTCATTTTGTTAGGAAGAAATTTGAGACCATGTGGAAGGTACACATGACTTGAGCCATGGTTGAAAGCAGAAAAAAATTTGAGAAATCTTATATTTGGCATCTTCTTGAAAACGTCATCTTCAAGATGTATATCTCTAATTTCAGAAACATCCAAATTTATGCCTTCAACTTTACTTGATCCCTTACTAAACCGTTATAAACAAACCGTGTCTGACTACATTTATATTATTCATAAAGTTACAAGATGAGATTAAAAATGGATTTCTTACCGCATTATTAACCAAAACACCGTAGATTTTAGTAGAATCCCATAATTGGCTACGTCTTTCAGGTTTATCAATAGATTCTTCACGAACTATTTGCAAACCCATCTCTTGTGTCAAACCATGCATTTTTAGATGCCTACCATCATCAAAACTTATGAGAGCCTTGTCATGAAGTGTTCTTATGCCAATAGCTCCATGGAAGCCAAAGCTATCTAACCACTTTATTACAAATTTTGTTAGCTCTCCCTTAAAAAAGCACACAATGTCTAGAAATATTTTCTTCTCCTCATCATCCAATCCATCATAACTTAGTATTAACCAAGGTACAAAAAACTGGACTAGATAACGAACCGGTCACGGCATGGATTCAGAGTTCAAAGTGTTCAATTGGGTCGGACCGGGGGTTGAACTGGCCATATTAAAAATATTGTAATTTAATTAACAATGATAAAATAACACTATATATATACATGAAAATTAAATAAACATATAAGTATCATTTATAATAATAAAATGGGTGACAATATATTGATATATTTTTAAAATTTCATAAATAAATGAATAATATTATTTTTTTCTGATTTTTTTTTTTTGCAAAAATCGGTTCAACTGGCCAGTTTTTCTTGTTTGACCAGCCGGTTCAACCCCTCCCCCCAGTTCTGCCTTGTTCTTGACCGGACCAGGGTCCAATTCTCGATGTTCCCTATTAGACTGGTTGGTCGAGTTTGGTTTTTGTTACCTTGGTCTTAAAACCTTTTGAATATCCTGATGAGGACTCTTCTCAAGTTTTCTTAAAGCATTGTTCCATTCAACTTCACTTCTACCACAAAGGTATGATCCCAAGACTTTTAATGCCAATGGAATTCCTTTTGCATAAGCAGCTGCTCTTTCTGTTAGCTTGCTGTATCCCATTATTGGTCGATTAGTGCTAAAGGCATATGCTTGTCCCTTGTTATAAGAATTTTACTTTTTAGACCAAAACAATTAGGTAATCCAACCAAATATTCTAATTGCTCCACGGTATTGACATCATCAAGAACAATAAAAACTTTCATACGACTAAGCCTGGACTCAAGAAAAGTGGTTGAAGTATCAATACAGAGATCTTCCTTTAGTAGACAAGAGAGAAATTTATGGCGCAATTCAACAAGTCCATTTTTAGACTTTTCCCTTACATTTTCCAAGAAGCAAGAACCTTCATAATGGGAAGAGTATTTGAAGAATATAGTTTTGGCAATTGTTGATTTGCCTATGCCCCTTATTCCAATGGTTTTAGTGTCTCTCAGTAATAATTCAATCTTTGCATAGTTGGCATCAATACCCAGAGTCCTTTTAATTCAGCAGGTGGGCATTTGTAATTCAATTTCTGCAATATGTCTTTAACAGTCTTTTGAATCATTTCAGACTCCTCCCTAACATATGAAAAGGAAAAGGAAAAAAGAAGGACAAAAAAGGACAAGCATAATCAAGAAAAAAATTTATGTAAAACAAAAGATAAATGATAAATAAACAGAGGATTAATTGAATAGAATGTGTATAAATTCATAATTTTTTCCTAACGTAATCCTATTAATTGCAAATTTGAAATGAGGGTTTTCGTTAAGAAGATAATGATTTAAGAGTGTACAACTTATTTCAAATAACCTTTTTTGCCATAATTTATCAAAAAATAATAACTAACTTAACTCATTTACTTACTTTCCATAAATTAGTAATCTAGTTCTTATACTACCTCCAATACTAGACATAAGATCCAGGTGATTATTTTAAAAAATCTTAAGAGAGTTAATTAAATTACTTTAAAGTATTTAAATTTATTGTTTTTCTTTAAACTATTTTTTTAACGTAGAAAGTAATATAGAATATAATGATATACAACATTTGATATAATTAAATATCTTATTTATTTTCTTTAATCTTTTTTAAAAAGTCAACTAAATCTTATAATTAAGGTTAGATGTATTATTTAGTAACACGTGAGTAATTTAACAAAGGATAAATTGAATAGAGAATATATATTAAGAAGACATAAAAATATCTATAAGAAATTGACCTGGATGTCTTAATTATTTGATCATCATGTAAATCACTGTCAACCCCATCATTTGATGCGAATAGAATAATATTAATGAATATATCAATTACCTGAACGTTTGAGAGTCATACCCAGCCAAGTTTGCAGCTTCATTAAGTGCTTGCTTCCACATTTGCATCTTGTGTTGGGCAACCATGAGATCTCTCTCATATCTCTCAAATGATTCCTTGTAAGGGCCATTTTGGTTGCGTGCATGAGATGGCTCAACTTATAGAAGACGGGAACAACAATCTGTCCTTGAACCCTTTTGCAATGCAATATATGGGTGAGTTCATCCAAGCACCACCTTAAAGATGCATAATTTTCAGAGAAGACCACCACAGAAATATATGAATCCTCGATAGCTTGCAGGAGTGATAGTGAGATCTCATCTCCTTTGGGAAGTTGGTAGTCTATGTAGATTGTGATGTGCTTTCTGTAGAAAGCGTCATAAAGATGGCTAGTGAAGTTGGAGAGTGTCCGCACCCCTAAAGCTTATGAAAACATCATACTTCTTAGGGAGGGATTGCTCAGAGGAAGAGGATGAAGCAACAACAATGGCCATTTCTGTGTGCTCAGGAAGCAGGGAGAGTGTAACACCTTAAACTTAGACCTTCTTTAGGTCATTTAACGTCCTTTAGAATAATTCTAAGTGCGGAAATTACGT
>JBAGKO010000012.1:18069648-18082586 GCA_037177275.1 Acacia concinna
TAGCATTTGAACAATTATTTTGAAAAGTGTAGCATTTTAATATATACTTTTATTATTTAAAGTATTTTGATAAAAAAAAAGCCCATATAAACCATATAAGTATTTAATATATTTGATAGATGCATCTATAAGATGGTTACATACAAGATTAATTTTAGTTTGCAACTTGAAGTTTGCAAGATTATTTGAATGAATGATTATTTCGTGTGTACAATTTCCAAATTATAAAATTCATAAATCAATTATTAAAATCTTCAAAAATAGCTAGATCAACACTTATGAGAACACAATTTCTATTTTAGAATCGACATATTTAATCTTACATATTGTGGCACTAATACAAGATAACAAAATTCTCCTAATAAAATTGGCTTTTGGTTAAAGCCAAATATATTTCATCTTAAAAGGTTTGAATAATGTGCATTGCTATTGATTCACCACAATGTACATAGATGGATATTTAAAGAAAGTTGGTATAAATGTTGTGTAAAAACCTCCTTCTTCTTGTTTGTCTCTAAATTAAACAAAAATATGTTTCTAATAGAAACAAATGGATTTAGAAGTCTTATACCGCAAAATTATTTGATTATCATTCGACAAAGTTTTCTTAAATTAAAATTAGGGGAGAAATTGAACAGCCGAAAAAGAGAACAAAAGAAATGTATTATTACTACCAATTAAGTATAGATCCTTAAACATAGCGGTATGAACTAGAAGTTCATTAGATTTTGCATTCATAAAATATTACATAATATTGCAAGATGCAATTATTGACCTAAATGATAATTACTAAATCTCATATTCCACTTGAAAATGCTCTTGTTAAGATAAATGAAAGTGAGACATGTCTAAAGCATGAGAAAATAATTGGTTTCAAAAGAAAAGAAAAATGAGCAAATAGTTAAGATGATTATATTAAGGAAGCATGTACTCCAGAAGAGACTAAGACATAACTAATCACAAAAACCTCAAGAGGTTTAGGTACCTAAAAGGAATAAAGAGATCTTAATGAATTATGTCATAGGAAAAATAGAACTTAAAAAGATAAAGTTGTTGACAACAGTTTTGATAATGATATTACTTGATAAAATGAGGATTTTATTCATAGATAAGTTATAAAAGTAGATACAAAGGTGATTGATTAAAAGGAAAAGTAAAAAAAGGAAAACAAATATGTGATAAATATGGACCTATAGTCCAACATTTGGAATATAAAATTATTTATCATGTATAAATTTTCATGTGAAAATAAAAATTTTCACAAAGGTCTTAAGATAATTATGGTGAAATATACCATTTTGTTAGTTGATATAATAATTAGTGCATATATTATTAGTTTGAGAGTATATGCAAACAAAATATTGCATCTATGAGATATCGTTATGCATGTATAACTATGGATAATGAAGTTTATATGATAATTCTTAAAATATCTAAAATGGTAGAATCATGTCTAAAAAAGTATTCAATATGTAAAATATTACATGGATTAAAATGATTTGAATCTGATATTTAACAAAGAATAATTTTACAAATCAAATTATTGCAAACCTTAATAATTTTAAAAATTATATATTTTTGCTATGATGATTTTTACTTAAAAATATATATTGAATTTAATGGTTCAAAAGTTCATTATATTTTACGAGAATATTTATGCTAATATTGTATTTATTATGATTATATTTGTAAAGTTTAGATGTTGCAAATATATATAAGAAGGAGGCATATATCGGTTTTTCTAACATATCCAGAAGATGTGTTAAATCAATACATTTCAACAAAACATTTGGTGACAATGCATTACTCACAGCTTAGTGGTTAAAAGAAAAATATGTTTGAAAATACATTACAAGTGATGTTATTATTAGGGGCAAAATTGATATTGCTATGAGAGGGAGTAAATACAATATTACTATGAAGGGGAGTAGACATAATGTTGTATTCTTTTTCTTAATCAATGTTTTGTCCCATTGAGTTTTCCTGATAAGGTTTTTAACGAGGCAGTTTCAATATATCTTGTGTACTCTTTTTCCTTCACTAGATTTTTGTCTCATTGGGTTTTTTCTAATAAAGTTTCAATGAGGCACAATATTTATTTTGGACATCCAAATGGGAGTGTTATAAAAATATTAGAATTGGGATGTCAATAAACTTTAACACTTAGCCTTTCATATTCTACTCTATAAACCTTCAACTCTTGATCTTACATCTTCGACATTCCATAACATCTCTAACAAATAGTCTTCATATCCGTAAATCAAAGTTACAACTTGTTTACTCAAGAGGATTGAGTTTGCTATTTAATTTATGTAACTTTTAGTTGAGATTGGCTTATAAATAAAGTATTATATGCTACATTTTATAAGTATATAAATAAATAAAATATTACCCACTCTTTCTCTCTAATTCTCTCTTCTTCTCTTTAATTTCATCTCTTGTACTTTTTTATTTTTATAACAGTTTTATACTAGTAGTTAGAAAACAAAACATGCCTCAACTAGCTCCTTCATATTACTTATATTTTTCACCTGTAAAAAGAAAAACAATAATATAAAGGAGCTAGTTGATACTAATTATAAAGATACTAATGCAACATGCAAAGAGGTGGGTGAGTGGAAGAATTGCTGGGACAGAATAATTTAGTACAAAATATTCATTTAATCCTTTAAATTTTGATGTTAAGTTTTATTTTAATCTCATAGGTTTATAACGTGTATTCTCAGTATCTTAATCTTAACATAGTTTGTCCTATTAATAAAAATGATGACTTTTCAATTAAATTTAACGAATAAAATATCAATATTATATTACATGATTAAAATTTAAGCTTACTTGGTCACCATTTAAATTCATTGAGTCTTCATTTTCTCTTAATGAAACTAATGGTATTAAAATTAAAAGACTAAAATCATCCTTTATAAACTATGACTTTTTTTAATATGACTTTTAATAGAAGTCAAATTATATAACATGATTTACGTATAAATTAGACTTTGTGACAAAAGTCAATTTTACAAATGAAAACTTATTTAGATGATTAATTTAAAAGTAAGATTGGATGTAAAATGACAGAAAAATATATGAATTTATATTAAATATATTAAAATTAAAATTGTAAAAATAAAAATGCAACCAAACACTAATAAATGCTAAAAGGGTGAATATATTATTGAGAAAAATTTGAAATACTAAACGATATGATTAAAGAAAATATGTTATTGTTATTGAATCCAAAGCGTCCCAAATCACTTGAACTTGAGCCTAATAATCTCTACTAGATTGGGAGCATTATCAAAATATTGATAATGAAATTTCATAATTTTATTTTAAAAAGTACTATTCATTGGAGAATATTATTCCTATTAAAATATAGATAAAAAATATAAAATCAAGAATAATATGCAATATAAACAAAAATGTATTGTTGATCACCACTCTCTTTGCATTCATGCACATTAATTAGTACTGGGAATTCGGGTTAGGCTGAGCCCCAATGGGTCACGGGTTACGGGCTGGACGGGTTGGGCTGAAGCAACCCAACTTCCAATGGTAGCCCAAACCCGACTAAAAAGGGCTGGCGGGCCATTCTTGGTTTTTTTTGTTCTCCTGTCCCATTCTCAGTAGTTTGATACAATAAAACGTCACATGAAAATGGAACTGAAATTGAAAATAACCCTCCCCTCAGTAGTTCTCGGTAGTTCAGACTCCATAGTGTTTTTAAGTCTTGCCAAATAAAAATAACACTGACAACAAACATAAAAGGGATCAAGGGAGTGAGTATGAGGAACACAATAATCCAATAAACCAGAAGCCCAGCACATCTTCAACCTTCAGTCTTCAGAGCATGGAGGAGATGCTCATGAGAATTTAGAAAACAAACCTGAGTGTCCGAGAGTGAGAAAACGGAGTCCGGAGGAGATGAGAGTGTTAGCGACGAAGCCACAGTGGAGGGACTCACTTATTCAGAGTCAATGCAGCACACGCGTTACACTTGTCACCAGAGGGGGAACAATAATCCTAATCCATACCAGCTTTAGTGCTTACCGCCTTCACCGCTTCAGTTCTTCGGTGACATCGTGGATCAGAGGACCATTTCGGCCTTCGTTGGGAGTAGAGGAGGCCTAACAGTAACAAACAGAGTCGCGATCTCACTCGGGGCCTGAAGAAGTGAAAAGTGGGAGAGGAAGAGGAGGAGAAATCGGCGCCAATGGTACTGGTCGAGGGCGAGTTATCTACTCCTTAGAGAAGACGAGACTCGGACTGGCGATAGGGGAAAGAATCATATCACTATTCCGAGTCTGTGATTGAGAACGTGAGAGACAATGGAATGGGTATGTGTTATAAATGTGGGAGTGAGAGGCTGAGAGTGTCGACAGATTTGAATTGGGTTAGGGTTAGAAGGGGGCAGATGGCAAAGACATGTGGTAAGAGTGAGTGGTGTCTTCCATAGTTCTAGAGATCACTTGGGGGAAAAAAAATAACTGAACCTATAATCGGGCTAACTGGTTTAACTCGTGGGTTTAACGGGTCAAACCCGTTTAGCCTAATTACAACCAAGACTCCAATTCTATAGCCTGAATCAGATTTTTTAAACGGGCTAACAGGCTTAACCCACTAGCCTAGCCCAAAATAACAGTAGCGCTAGTGATTAAAAAAAGTTAATTTTGACATATTGTATTATTTACGAATAATTAGAACATGGGTATGTTATTAAATTTATTAATTTAAAATATTTACATTATTTTATAATAATATCTTTTAACTGACATCACTATTACTGTTATAAGTAAGAACACTGCTGGATCATGTAAAAACTCAACTTTGCATGAATTCTATCAGAAACTTGACTTTTCTGGCTGAACGTAATTATTTAACTTTTGAGGTAAAAAAGTTTAGGTGCTTGCTTCAAATCACGCTTAAGAAGCACATTCGTGTAAATCGATTGGGAAGCACGTTCCTATAAACTGTAAAACAAAACAAAACTCTACTCGTATACATTTTTCTTATGTAGTAAATTATGATTAAAATTTTGTTTCAGGAAAAATGAAACACCCCGGATTTAATAGAAGCAGTCAACTGAGAAGGTCATTACTAAAGGATACTTATAATCAGTAATTTTTTCCTCTATCATCAATGAGCATAATTAATTAATTTCCTCATAACAAGCAAAAAGGAGCAGAGACCCAAAATGAACACACACACCAAATGCTAAAGTTTATATCTAATCAGTAAAGCAGATAAAATAAAACCAACATATCTTGGCTTCATGGTCTTAGTCACCAGAAGACATCCACCTTAATTTCAAGTGTAAAACAAGATGATACATTTCACAATTCTACTTTACAACAAAACTTCATCACCAGATTTAAATGTGTAAGTATGTCACCAATAAGGTTAATACAAAACCCTTTTGAGCCATCGCACTTGATAAAAATCGAAACGGAAATTTGTGGTTCATAGCAGGTAACCACAACAAATAGCATCGTAGTTCAAAATAGGTTGCTTTTGTTCACCGGAAAAAAAAAAGATAGGTTGCTTTTGGGAA
This sequence comes from Acacia concinna, assembly GCA_037177275.1. Classification (NCBI taxonomy): domain Eukaryota; kingdom Viridiplantae; phylum Streptophyta; class Magnoliopsida; order Fabales; family Fabaceae; genus Acacia; species Acacia concinna. The sequence continues at coordinate 18,075,197 of JBAGKO010000012.1, forward strand.
ACAAAATGGAAATTCATTTTAAAAGATCAAGTTCCACTAAATAAGGTTAGTGCTCGAAGAAATCACATGAAGAGGGAATAAGATTATGCAACATACCAGAAATGTATTCCGCTGCTTATCTCCAATCTGCCAGCAGAAGAGAAGAAGAACGTGTGAAAGATTTTACGAGAACTTCCATAACTGGTGTGGTGGAGGCTTGAGTTATGGACCAGGCAAATAGAAACTGGGCTAACATTCTAACCCACCTTTTTTTTTTGGTTTTATTTTCCTTTATGGGCCATATATTAGTTTTCAATATTATGCAGTTATTTGATTTTTTTTATCTCAAAATAACAATAAACAAGCAAAATAAATGCGCATGTGTTATGAATATTATTTATGTGGATGCCCATTGAGTAATATCTTAGTCAATATCTAATTGTAACACCTCCTTTTATAGCTTTTACCTTGCCTCATTAGAGCTATTGGAATCATTAGTTATGACTTCCAGTTAGGAAAACAGGGGAAAATTTTTTCACTTTATCATTATACTATTCATTCGACCCCTATTTTCGACCAACTTTGGAATATCATAACTAATTCTAGAAAAATCGAAACGCAGTGATTCCATGTTCATTTAAAAGCTCTTAGCATCCTCTATAAGGGAAAAATAATCTCACATCTTGACTGCATAGCAACAATCACGTGCAACCCCTCAAAGTTACACTATTCATATGGTTATTTTGACACTATTCATTTGGTCATTTTTATATTTTTCAAGATTTTTGGCCTAACTTTAGGAAGACATAACTTTTGTTAGAAAACTCCAAATGACGTGTTCTACCACTCCATTTGCAGCTAAAAATATTATCTATTAGCATGCAAAGGCTCGTGGTCAGACTCATTCATTTGCTCAAATCACAGCCAACATAATTTTAAGCCTAAACTAGCCAAAAATCAAGTGCCAATGTGACCATAATACTATGCATTATTACTTTTCCCTTATACCATAACTCTAACGATACTCGGACAGCATAACGGCATAGATAAAGCATTCCCATACATTACAATATGTCTCAATACATCCAGTAACAGTCCAGACCAGTTCAGTATAGTTCAATATCCAGTACAATACATCATATAGCTATCAAAATTACATAAGGAAGCATAACAAACAATCTCTCTCTACTTCCTTTCCTTGCTTCCTGAAGTTCCTTCACCTGCATTGTGGAGAGGGTAAGGTTTCTTGGGAAACCTCAGTAGTAGAACACTAACAATAACATAATAATGCAATGCAAGTCATGCTAAATTTTATGCTCGTACTTACTCATCTAGTGCCTTCTCTCTGTTGGCACTCACCATGTATAGGGAGCATGCACATGACTCTACCTCTAACATATTGCCAAGGCATATAAACAACGAGTCATACATCTCAAACACAACATGTTGCTCAACCACAACATAGTAGAAACATGCAACAACATATAGCAGACAAGCAAAGCATTAAAAGACTAGAGTTAGTAGTTTACGCTACCGATTACTCCAACGCTGCAGGTGTTTTCCCTCTGCTTTTCTGGATACTGGGCAACTCTGCTACACTACCTAGACATAACACAATGTTACTGGATCAATACATGCCATTACTACTAGCCCAAAACCCCTTCTTCCTTAAATTCGGGTTTCAAACTACCTTCCTCCTTTCACTGATCTCAGAGGCTAACTCTACACAGTTTTCGCCTTTGAATCTATCTGTGACCTCGGTTTGATCAAAATCAAACTCCTTCTACCTTCTCCCCCCCTTGGTCGAAACATCCCCTTAACTTGGGGTACCCGGTGATTTCATCGATTCAGCGTTCCGCATGCATTCTTTCTATTTTTCCTTAGGTAAAATACTGCTCTGAATGCATTGGAAGCATCAAAACAATCAAAATCACATCACATCACTCTCTTCTAGGTCTGGCCAAAACCTCCCCCTTTTACCCAAGGAAAAATAGCAACTCTATTCAAGCCTATACACTATCTACAAGCCGTTTCTAGCCCGAATAAACATTATACAACCTTAATCTCACTTTCCCCTTGCTTACTCGAACCATGGGCAGCATTTCACCCTAAGAAATGCCTCCCAAAACCATGGAAAAGAGGAGAAGAACGAAGGAAAATTCAGGCTAGAACTTACCTAAATCGCTGGCTCGGATAGCGTGGTTTGATTCTCCTTGAAAAACTGTGCTTGGGGGTCGATTTTCCAAACCGCTAGAACCTCCCCATGGGACTCCTTTCTTGCGCCAAAATGGGAGGAGTTGAGCTCTATTTATAGAACTCTCCAATGGCAAGCTTGTAATTATTGAGAACTTAAAAAATAATAAAATATTACTCCACCTCCTTATGTGTCAAGTAGACACCATTTTTGACTTATATTGGCTTCTCTTTTAAGCCAAAGATTGATGCAGGGTGCAGATGGCTCTGTGGGGCCCACCTAAGCCAGTATATCCTCATATCTGTCTTGTACTGCCTTATTTAATCCAGAGATTTCAGAAAATTCATTTTACACCGACAAATTCCGAAAATTTACTCAAAATTCAGAAAATATCCCATAAGGCTACCATAAAAATTTTAGAAGTTTTTGAGGTCTGGAACTTTGAAAAATAATTTTTCTACGAAGAAGTCCCTTATACCGGCGATAACTAATATTCTAGAATTTTCTAAAATTTCTCTGGACTTCTTCTCAACCTCCAATCAACTTTATTCATCTTCTTTTATGCTCTACTAATTTTCCCAAATCCAAGTCCAAAACAACGAGGCCTCTAGATATCTGTTGTAGTTCATTTTTTGCCAAAACCCAGTCCAGCCAAAAATTTATAAAATAATCATAAAATTACCAAAAATTCATATGGCCTCTAAAAATCATTTTGACTGTCCCATGATGTTCTAAATGCTCTAAAATAATTTTTGGGATTTTCTGGGAATTTTCGGGGCTTTCGGACCTGTCCAAAATTTAGCCTATAACTTTGCTGAATTTTTACTCTTTACATAGAGGTCCTTCCCTGGCTTTTACTTCAAAATTCAGGAGATATCTTTCTCCTCTACTGATTATGACCCTTTATCCATACCAAACCCCTCATCTACTAGGCCTCTAAAAATATCCGAGTACAACCCTCGTCTACCCGAAATCTCTATCTAGGCCTAAAAAATTTTTGGGATGTTACAATTGGCCATGTTGTAATGATGAGGATATGCTTTTACCTAGCCGTTATGCTGTCTGAGTTGCATGAACAGTGTGAGAAAAGGGAAATTGGCATTTTTAGCTTAAACTTGGGTTGGCTATCTTTTTAGCAAATGACTGAGTCTGACCACGGACCTTTGCAAGCTAATAGAAGGTATTTTTAGTTGCAAATAGAGTAGTAGAACATGTCATTTGGAGTTTTGTATAGAAAATTATGTCTTCCCAAAGTTGGGCCAAAAATCATGAAAAATTGGAAAATGACCAAATGAATAATGTCATTTTGACTATATGAATAGTGCATCTTTGAGGGCTTGCGCACGTGTGATGCAATGCGGTCAGCATATGAGATTATTTTTCCCTTAAAGAGGAAGGAAAGAGCTTTCTAACGAACTTGAAACCATGTCATTCCAATTTTTCTAGAATTAGTTATAAACTTTTAAAGTTGGTCAAAATTAAGGGGTGGGTGAATAGTAACTCGAGAAAGTGAAAAATTTATCCCCTATTTTTTTAACTTATGATCGTAACTAATGGTTCCAAAGGCTCTAGTAGGGTAAGATGAAGGTAATAAAAGTGAGGCGTGACACCTAAAGTTTGTGGTTCAAAAAGATAAATTATGGAAGGGCGGGATCCCTTCAATAGTGATCTCATAATACAATAGAACTTGGTTGATGCTGCCCCTTAGTAGTTCCAAAAAAATAAAATAAAACTAATCATGTTGATATGATGTTTATTGGTCTATCTCATATCCTTACAGGGCGAATTCATCATCGTTGCCTGATTCTACAGCTTCCATGAAGTCTATCTCATCGTCCGAGGGGATAGTCACTCCTAAGACTTCAACAAGATCTTTGGTAAGGACCTCAAAAGTAGAGCCTATCTCATCTTTATCCTTGGGCTTTAGACTTCTAATTTTTACACTAGGTTGTATTTAAAGCCCCCTTGTGCTTGTTGACTACTGGCTTCTCCTTATATATTGTTGCTTTGTTTTTGGGCAGGACCTTTAAGTTAGGCCCAATTGATCTTGTGACGGGGGTAGCTTCTTCAATGGTGATGGTCATGTGCTTTAAGGTATCAAGTATTGTAGGGGTCTTAGTGGCCTTATTGCCTAAGAGTCAAATATGGTGTCAGAAAGCGATGAGACGTAGCTCTCATGCTAATACCCCTTCCTGCTTTGGGTTCTTTTGTTGCTTGTTGACCCTGTAGATTTTTCTTTTTATTGGTTGTTCTTTAGTGGCTTGAGGGCAAGATGTGCCATGGTTTCCTGTATGCTTGATGGGACATTATTTTCTTATCCATGCTCCTTTGTGGTACTCAAGAATGCTAGCAGGTTGTAACAGTTGGCAACATTATCTCTAAGGGAAAGTTTTCTGTCCATATTGCCTCTGTTCCCTTTTCCCCTCCACCTATGAGTTAGGGCTTTCATCAATTCTCCAAGATGTTGGTCTTTGCATGCTTTTTTCTCCCATGCCCATGTTTCAATCACCGACAAAGGTTGTTGCACCACTGACTTTGCACTCATTGCTGTAGAAGAGGTTGTCAAAGTTTGTCTTTGTTGAGAATGTCTAATCGGGCATGTGACCTCCATATGACCATAACGCCCACAATGATAGAAAATCTCATACTTAACGAATTGCGTGATCCCATCTAGCTTTATTATTCACACCAAGGGTTTTGTTAGATCAATTTTGACTACCATTCTCACAAATCAAGCTTTATCACCACCTTCAATATTGTAGTCAATCTTCACAACTTTCCTAATTATATCTCCAATAGCACGCAACACTGATTTATGATAGTAGTGATAGGGTAGACATACCCAACTAAACACCTACTTATTTTTCAGGTTGGCTGGAGAGAGCATAGGAGACCAGGGATGGATTGTGAGGTAGTGACCTAGAACAACCCATGGACCTCTGAGCAAAACATTTCGATAGTCCTCATCCTCATCAAATTTCACCATGTAGTAGCCTCCTTCTAGCTCGGTTAGCTTAACATTACCCTTATGTTTCCATTGTGTTTGGACTTTATCGTGGAGTACATCTTGGCATATGAAATTGCCAAGGAGTTTGATTATAGCTGCATTGTGCATGCAATCATGCATGACTTTCTTGATCTTTGGTGAGAAAGTGATAGATGGGATCAAGCCCTCCATTTTGATTGTGACATCTTCTTTTGTAACATCAATGTCCCCTTTAGCGATGTTTGGAATATTGTTGTATATATTAGGAAATATGTATCATATATTTATTATGATAGATTAGCATATCCCCACAATCAAGGATTCTAATTATGATAGATTTATGAGCCATTACTTTGTGGCTCTCTCCTTTTGTATATATACACGTCTCTTTTTCATAATAAATATACAATTCTGATTATTAAGCTTACATGGTACTAGAGCCACTAAGTTTCTGAGTTTTTTCCTCCTTCTGGCAAGTTTTCAAATGCGGTTGGTGCCTGTTTGGTGCTTCTAGTTCATTATTACTCTGTGTTGTCTCCCCATGATATTGTGCTTTCTGGTTGAGACGCTATTAATGTGACTTCTGAATATTATTTTTATGATTTGGCCAGTAGTGTGGTGATACTTGTGATCTGTTTGAGCAAGCATTTGCTTTGTGGTTGGAAGTTTTTTGTGAAGCAACGTTTGCTTCTGTTTGGTTCTTTGTTGCTTCAAGATTATTCGGTTACATCACCTCGTTGTTTGAGTTATTATATTGTGAGTTGGTTTTTGGATTATTCCATCTGGTTTGTGTATAATACCTGGGTATTTTGCATCTTTGTTGGAGAATTGATTTGAGGATTTCAAGTTTGGTTGTTCATCCTTCTCATGTGGACATTCTTTGATGTTTTATCTTATGGCTTACTCAAAATCTGGTCCTACTCCGATGACCCAATTATGTTCATCAAGTACCCTTGCTGCAAAAAATACTCGTTCTTGTTTTGCCACTTTTTCCTCAAAGTGGATTATTGATTCAGGTGCTATCGATCATCTGATAGGTAACCATCATTTATTTTCTTTATATGCACCTTATGCCAAACCATCTTCGATATTTATAGCCAATGGATCTTCTACTCGTGTTCTTGGATTCAGTACTATTAACCCTACTCCATCTATTTCATTACCCTCTAATCTTCATGTTCTTGACCTTACATTTAATCTTTTATCTCCTAGCAAACTTACTCTATCTTTGAATTATTTTATCTTGTTTTTTCTAGTCTAATTTAGGATCTTTCAACAAAAAAGATTATTGTATTTTTGGTTAGTCAAGGGCCTACAGCCTAGCTTACATAAAGCCTAACCTATTTAGTAAATAGGCTAGGCTCAAACTCAAGCCTATTGCAAAGTCTCTTTAGATAAACAGGCCAGACCTATTTTTGCAAAGCCTAGCCTACAAGCCTACATGCCTGGCCTATTTAACTTTTTTAACTTATGTGATTATATAATAAGTATATATAACATCATATAAATAATTTGATAAATTTACCAACTTAACTATAATCCTACATTTTTTTACCTTGGCCTTAATCCTAAGTTTCACATATCATTATTATTATACTCAACCCTTAATTTTGCATAAAATATTCACTCTTACCTTTCTTACCTTCAATCACTCAGGATGACAATGCTAACTTAATTATTCCCTCTCTCCTAATTTTCAGTATCCATTATAGCGATATTATAATATTAGTAGGAGAAGTTTGTCTCAATTTATATGAGAAAAGTAAATGAAATAATATATAATTTTATATGCTTCTTGTTATGCTTGGTGAATTGTAGAACATATATTTTATTAGTCAATAAATAATTATTTTTCATTATTCTTACTTGCTTGGACAATTGTTGTCATTATACATTCTTTTATTTTCCTTATTAAACCACTATATTACGATGAGAATAAATGTTAATCTTTTGAAACATAATATATCATTGTAAATAAACAAGAAACATTGTATATAAATTTCAAGGTATAGTCATTAAAAGCTATTTAAAGATAAAAATTTTAAATAGGTTTTTAAATAGGCTTCAGGCTTTGTTAGGCCTTTTGAAGGCTCAGACTCAGGCCTAAAACAAAGCCTACATACAGGTTCAGACCTAGGTTTAGACTTCAAATCTCTATTGCAGGCCTATGTCTATTTAAGTAAAACCAAGTTAGGCCAGGCCTATTTCTATCCCTAGTATTTAACACCAAA
>JBAGKO010000012.1:18090630-18104127 GCA_037177275.1 Acacia concinna
TGAAGTAGAATTAGATAGAGCCGGTAATACGGGTTTTAATCGTAGGCCGAATCCGCTCAACCTGACAAATGGGCCGGTTTGGGTTTGGAAAAAGTGAGACTGTTTTAATGCGAGTCTTTTAGGCTCGAACCCATATGGTCCCAACCCACGACAGGTTGGCCTAACGGGTTCACGGGTTGGCCCATATGGTCTTTTTTTAAAAATATATCTATAAAATGTCAAGATCCAAGAGTCCAAAGGTAAGCTCAAAATCCTAATTTTTTTGCATGCTTCAAATTCATTTGTAAGTTTGAATTTTGAAACTTAATTTGTATCTTGTAATTTGTAAGCGGAAGTCGGCTCATTCCACATTTTCAAGAAGTGGACTTATTATTTATTAGTTGTTATAAACTTTTTTTTTATGGTTTGGTTCTATAGGAAAAAAAGTTAACATGTCTTTTTTTTTTTAAAAAAAAAAGGAAGTTTGGAAAATAGGGGAAAAAAACGGGCTAACCCGCCCAACCCGCCAACCCGGCGGTTATGGGTTGGGTTGGCCAAATATGAGCGCATATATATGAGTCTTTTAGACCCAAACCCATATAGTCCAACTCATGGTGGGCTAGCCCGAACCCTGTGGTCCGGCCTATATTATCGGCTCTAAAATTAGAGGGTCATTACTGTAATTCTCTCTCTCTGTGTTTTTTTTTGTGTGTGTTGTGGGGGAGGGGATGTTGAGGGACATGGCAACTAGCAACTGGTTAGAGGGATTCAGGAGAGATGGGGTGGAGACCTCATTAATGAATTCGAGAAACATGGATATTGGATAGATCGGAATTCGCGAGTCTCAAACATTGGGTCGAAATGTCAAAGCCTCACAGCCTATGTCAATAGACGATTTTCTTAGATTTTCTTTTTGGGCAACAATTTTAGTCCGTTTTAAAAAGGATACGTAGTTTGTATTAAGTGTATGTTTTTTTTTGCCAAAATAATTTAGGGTGTGTTTGGTATGAGGTGAGGGGAGGAGAGAGAAATTGAGGGATTTTGCTCTCCTCCCCTTATTTGAAGAACAAAAAATTTTAGAAGGGAATAAATTTTTTTTAAGATTTTCCCTTCCTCCCCCTCCTAACCCTCCTCTCCAAAATTGGGGGAATTTGGAGGGAAAGTGTTATATCTTTGTTTCTATTAATCAACATGCACATGATCTTTACTATTTTTTTAATATGTTTATGTTGTCTCCCTTTTATATTTGTGTTATACATTGTTAGTATCATACTGTATTGTATTTTTTACCGCTCTATACATAATTTTTAATAAAAAATAAATTAATACACACATTTTGAAAGTTGTAGGTAGAATCTATATATAATGTAATACTGTTCCACCAAATTTTTTGCTTACATCATCAACTCACTACGGCTTATCTCTTGAAACACTGCTCACAAGGATAAAAAATTACTATTCTCTCGTTGAAACATTGTTTCTAACAATGGAAAACAATATAATATCAATATTATAATCCAAATCACTGTTTACAAGATAAGGCTATAAGCTATTAGCGTATACGTGCATAGCACTTCGTGCAAAGTTGAATTCTTGACCAACATTTTGGAGGGCGGCAATTCACATTTGAATTTTGAAATTCAAGAGCCTGTTGTACTTGTAGGTCTAGGTCACATTTGGTACAGGTTATTAAATGCACCCCCATTTATATTCTCTCACATTCATCCTAATCTTTCTCACCGACCGGTCTCTGCTTCTATCTCCTTCCCTCAATATCTCCTTTTTCTTCTTCTTTATGAGGAATCGAGAGGCCCAAGAGATTGGGGGGATGTTAGGCCACTCTATTATTGTCATTAGCTTTTACCCTCCTTCTTGGCCATGTTTACATACTCATCACCACTTAAGGTCAGTCTCAAGTTTCAGTCTTTCTTTTTTTTTTTACTCACTTCCCTTTGTGTTCTTGCGTTTTTATTGGGTTTTATTTTCTTTGGTATCTCTCTCCTCTCCATCGATCTCTTTCTTTTTATGCCTCACGATTATCCTAGATTGAAGGGATCGTGGATAGATATGGTGAGTCTTCGTCGAATAGTAAGTGCTCAAGTTGTGGGTGATTGTGGGACAGGCGCGATAAGGATGCTTACTTAGTTTCTCTGTTTTTCAATTTTCTTTATTGTTCTTCAATTCATTTTACCTTTCCTCCTCTCATTTGGGTAATCCACAACATGTGATTTTAGTTTTTTCTTTTCGATTAAGAACCATTCACACTAAGCTGAGCCTCTGATTTTATCTCTCATCCTTTTGTTTGTAGGCATAGATTTGATTTTTCTCTATTCTGATGGTTTTTCTTGGTCTCAACACTTGGAACCCTTATTGTTTTTGATTTCTTGTTATGACAGCTTTTTTTTGGACTTAGGTTTTACATTTTTGTGTGGTTTCGTGATGATTCGATGGAGGTTATGAAAGGTCTGTTAGTAAAGAAACAAGCAAAGATGCAGTGATGAATCATAGATTTTGCGCACCAGTTAGATTGGGTGAAGGAAAAGCAAGTTGAGACCTCTAAGATTGGACAAACAGGTAAATCTCCATCATAGGTCATTTGGTTTAAGTGATGGCTTTCTCAAAGTCTTTATGGAATTAGAATAGTTTGCAACATTTTGGTGTAATTACTCTGCTTATGTCAGTCAACTCATGGAATATATCATTCACATCAATAGTTGTAAACTCAATTATATTAGATTGATTCATAGGCTTGAATGGTTAATGTTTTAGATTCAAAACATTCTTACCAATTATAATATTATGAGACTAGCTAGACGCTTGATTTTTTTAGATACACATAAAACTATAGCAGTTGGGGAAAAATAAAAACATGAATCTTTTGTTAGCTTCTGTATTTACTTCATGAATAGGAAGAGAGAGAAGAAGATAATAGTAAATAACTAACTACAAAGTTTATTTGTATATGATGTTCAAGCAATTAAAGCTAAGAGTTAGAGATAGAGGGCAAGGACAGGAGGAGCATCAGCTAATAGTAGTAGAAGTATCACAACTAAGTCAAGAACATGGCAAATTAGATCTATGTGTTTTCAATGAAGGCTATAGCCCAAATGAACGTGAGGGACAAATTAGCATATGAGTAGAGCATTCATTCACTCTATGATTTGAGAGTTAAAAAAAAAATATAGGAAGTTACATCATGAGACCTAAAAAAGTTTTGTTGAATTGAACTACTCAAAGGGTCTCTCATGTCATGCTTTTAATTGTGAATACCAACGTTTGACATATCCAAAATCCTAGAACATCAGTTTTCACGTTTCATTTCATTTTCATGTTTTTTTAATTATTTTATGGCTTGGTTTAAGCACAACACTATTTAAAATTTTCTTAGTTCATTGGGCAATGACTTTGATGGATTAATTTCTTCTTTCCTTAAGGATGTGAATAAATTGTTTTTATGGGATTTTCTTAAGTTGATGAGGGTTGTATGCATCCTGTTATACTCATTACTCATGTATTTATTGATGAATATTGGTCAAGTGAGATGACATTTAATTGATAATTAAATAGCATATTTATTCCTTATTTTGAACTATTTTAGTTATTGGCAGTTGTTATTTTCTTTTACATTTTGTAAGCTAATATCTTCTTTAGAATTGTTTGATTACTGTAAAGCCCTTTTTTTTTTTTGGAAGGGTTTGGGTCAAACTTTTCCTCCTCTTAAACTAATAAGGAATCTTGGGACATGGATATATTCACTTCATGATGTCCTCTGATAAAGAAATCTTAATGAAACTGATATAGAACCTATAGGTGCCTATGCAGAAAAAAAAATTCCTAAATATGTAACATCTAGAACTTATAGGTACATATCCAGTCATGTGGTACATCTTATTTATAGTGATAAGTGTCCTAGCTCTTGTCCAACTCATCCTCCTTCAATACTATTTAACCTTCTATGCAGTTCAACTTTTTTTCTTTGGCTTGTGTGCATTTCACTTTATTCATGTAGACGCCCAATTCTATTTTCAGAAAATATAATGTCAATACATGCAAGTGGTTTGCCATCATTGTAATTAATCCTTTTGACAATGTGGACTTTCTTGTAGTGACATCTTGATTCTAAGATTTGGGAATGGGATAAGGTAATAAATTGGAGTTTTCCTGTCATTCTAATTTACTTTTGTTACCTCTCAGCTCTTTGTGGAGGTTTGTCAAGAATAGTTAGAAAAATTATTGCTCTCCTATTTTCAATTTTCAGGAAACTATTAATGGATTTCATAAAGGATATTAAAAGAAGTAATTGCTTTTATTACTTGTATTACTCTTCTCTTAACCAATGCCATTTTTGTGATATATCGTTTCAACATTGACTTCACATCTCGCGTGAAGTATGTTATTGTCTTTGCTTGACTTCTTTTGACATAAAAAGTTGGTATAAGATGTCAACTTCTTTATTCATAATATTTGCATGACGTCTTGGCATGTTTATTAATGTGTGGGTAGGTTAATGTAGAGGACTTTATAATTCTTCTTATACTTAGTAGTAGTAGATTGTGATGATACTCTAGAGTGTTCTCCCCCCCCCCCTTAAAATTTGCTCCTCACACAACGCGTGGGGGAGTTCATACTCGTTGGCTACTAATATAATTCACACATTATGTGTTTCTCTTAAAAAAAATAAATTCCTTGATTAAGATTTCACAAATAATGAAAAAGTAAATATCGTGAAATCATTTAATTTTAGTAATATACTAGCTAATATTCAAGAGGTGACAAATCAGCTCATGAGTTATTATATTTTAAATTGTTATACTACAAATGATGTGGTAAACCTGGTTCACACAAAAATTCATCGATATAAGTTTAGTCCTTATATTAATTACTTTTAGTGAAAATCTCATATAAAGCTATCTGAATTATTGAAATCCTAAATCAAGTCCTCAAACTTAAAAGTTATTGATTAAAATAGAGTAAAATACATTAACTATCCATTTGTTTTACCTAAACTACCCACATATCTTCTCTATTTTGAAAACTTATATAGACCTCCCTTGAAATTAAAATATATGTTACAAAAACCTCCTTTACATATTTAAGATTCTATTTCCATCCATTCAACCGTTACTTGATCATTAATTTTGATAATTAAACATTTTCTTTTACCAAAATACTCATATTTCAACAAATGAATAAATATTTATATTTTCTTAAAATAATTTTTATACATACAAAAAATAATTATAATACATATATGTTCATATTACCAATATATTATAAAATTTACTTGTTTCTATTATTTTTTAAAATTTTAAATTGTCTTATTACACTTTAAATTTTTGAATTTTGTATCATACTCATTAAGACTTATTTATTTAGTAATCTTTTAAATGACTAAAAACATATTTCTTTTTTTCTTTTTTGACACAACACTTACTGTATGATTGAAAACATATTTGAAAGGTATATTTTTTATTCATCATATATTATTAATAATGTAAATTTGAGATATTATATAAATTATATTAATTCAAAATTTTAATTTTTTAAATATAGTTTTCATAAACATTTATAAATACATTTATGTAGGTATGCATCTATTAAAAGATTTAATCATATTTTTAATTAATTTCTATGTTTGCATTAATTAAATTAATTAATCCATATCTTAATATAGAAAAGAATTTAACAATTAACTATTTGCAAAAGTAAAAAATAAATTAAAAAGAAAAAGAAACTCTTAAATTACTTGAAAAAGTTTGTCTAAAATTTGGGAATCAGTGATGTTGAAGGGTAAATCAGTAAATAAAATTCATTATAACATAAATTTTCATTAAAAATAAAAATATTTAACGGAGTTAATAGTTTATATTTTAGTGTATGTTTTCAAAATAGAAAAAACGTCCATGTATGCATCAGGAAAAAAAATAAAGGTCCATGTAATTTAGGTAAAGTGTAAGAGAAATTTTTGTATGAACCTAATTTGCCACGTCATTTATAGTTTGACTAATTAAAACATAACAACTTAACTGATGATTTGGCACCACCTAAATGTTAATTGGCATATTAATAAAATTAAAAGATTTCATAAGATTCACCTTTTTATTATTTGTGAAATCAATAATAATATGAAAATTACAAACAACAAATTAGGATTAATATTTACTGACATGTTGTATTTTAATTGGCCAAACCATAAATGACGTGACGAATCAGGTTCACACAAGAATTCCTCAAAGTGTAAAGGAGGTTAAAGTATTTTATTCATTAAAATAAGATGTCAAACTATGAGTAAAATGACTTTACTACCCTCACTCATCCATCTTAAATCTCTTCTTCTCCATTAGTTTCGTGGTCTTCACCACTCCCCCTCCTCTATTCTCCGAATGCATTATAGTGTCTATTTGGTATGAGGGGAGGGGAGGGGAAGGAAATTGAGGGATTCAGCTCCTTTCCACTTGTTTGAATAACAAAAAATTTTAAAATAGAAGAGAAAATTTTTTAAGATTTTCCCTCCATTCCTCTCATAACCCTCCCCTCCAAAATTGGAGGAATTTAGAGGAAAAATATTATATTTTGGCTTCTATTAATTAACATGCACATGATTTTTACTCTTTTTTAATATGTCTAGGTTGTCTCCTTTTTAAATTTATGTTATACATTGTTAATATCATACTGTATTATATTTTTTTACCATTCTATACATATTTTTAATAAGAAAAATAAATTAATGCACACATTTTGAAAGTTGTAGGTAAATATTTTTTTATTATATGACGAATATTAATTCTCCTTTATATGCTACACTTCAAAAACTTTTACATTAACTAGTGTCTACTTTATTTTATATTGGTTATATTATGTTGTTGATTTTTTTTTACATTATTAATATCCCTCTCCTCCCCTCCTGTTCTATCCATCCAAACAAGGAAAGTTAAAACAAAATCTTTCTCAAACCGTCCATTCCCCTCCCAGTATGTTTGGCTCAATGGAGGGGAGGGGAGGAGAGGTATTTTAATGGAGGGGACGGGATGGAAGGGTTTGAGAAGGATTTTATTTTACCTTATTTGGATGGATAAAAAGAGAAGAGAGGGGGGGATTTTAGTAATGTAAAAAAATGCAATTAACAACATAAGAATATAATCAATATAAAATAAAATAGATACTAATCAATGTAAAAGTTTTTGAAATGTAGCATATAAAGGAGAATTAATATTTGCCATATGACAAAAAAATTATACCTGCAACTTTCAAATTGTGTGTATTAATTTGTTTTTCTTATTAAAAATATGTATAAATCAATAAAAAAAATACAATACAGTATGATACTAATAATGTATAACACAAATCTAAAAGAGAGACAATCTAGGCATATTAAAAAAGAGTAAATATTTTATACATATTAATTAATAAAAGCTAAAATATAACACTTTCCCTCCAAATTCTCTCAATTTTAGAGGGGAGGATTAGGAAGGAAGAGGGAAAATTTTAAAATTTTCCCTCCCCTTTTGTTATCCAAAGAAGGAGGGGGGAGTAAAATCCCCTAATTTTCCTCCCCTCCCCTCCGCTCATACCAAACAAACCCTAATAGCAAAACATGTGAACAGTGATCGGTGTCTCCTCTCACTTTAAGCCTCTCCACTGTTGAAGAAGAAGGAGTAAGGATACTCAGTGAATCAGTCACCTCTTGTTCTCAAACAAGAAGATGAAGGGATCAATCTAGTTGTCTTTTCCTTCAAACCAGTCGATGAACATGATGAACGAACATTCCCCTCCGTCGAGCAACTCTAGTTGAGGTCTCCATTCAAACACAGCGTCGTTTCTAGCCAAAGGAGAGGGAATGAATAAAATAAAAAAGTAAATGAATTACAATAAAACAAAAAATTGTTTAATTAATTAATTGTTATAACTATTTTATGTTTATTTAAAAGTAAGATCGATATTCATAATTAAACCCAACAATTCATTAAATTCATTTGGTCTTGTAAATTCCTGGAAATCTCTCAAAATAACATTGATCACTCTCCAATTATACTCTAAAATGTATTTTATATATACCAAGAATGGATTTTTATCAATATTCATAAATAAAATTGTTGCATAAATCTTGCACACTTCAGTTTTTTTTTTTTTTTAAATAACTCATGGGGCAATTTGACCCAATTTTTAAATTCTAATTTAGGTCATGTGACCTGATTATTAATTTGTTAAGTTTGATAACCTAAATTATAATTTGGGTATTTCAAATAACTTTTAAAGTGGTTTTTGCTTAATTTTTATACTAAACTAAGTCATTGATCACTTATAAATTAATATATAATTTAATAATATATGGTATGATTAACTTATTTGTTTAGCTTCTTTAATCTCTCAAAAAAGAAAAAGTCAACTAGCTCTAATATTAACAATATAAACAATAAGTACCAAAACTAGTCACACCCCATTAATTCCTACTCCCTCCGGTCCTAATTATAAGGATCCATTGACTTTTTTAGAAAATTCTACAAAAGCTAATTACATTACTTAATCATATCATATGTTATGTTTTATTATATTATATATTAACTCATAAATCAAACAACATAGTTTTAAAAAAAAACAATAAATTTTAATGTTTTAAAGTAATGTAATTAGTTTTCTTATAATTCTCCAAAAAAAAAAAAGTCAACAAGCCCTTATAATTAAGATTGGATGGAGTATTTCCTAATCTCTTAGCTCGAGACGTGGGTATCATATGATCCACCACTGTCATTGTAACCGAATAGGAAAAATTAACTCGAAAGGTAACGATGAAGTTTAATCAGAAAGTTAAAAGGATGTTGATTAGCACCTCAAGTTATCTGCCTATTGTACTTTGGCGTCTTCCCTGAAGGCTACTCAATTAGCTGGTCAAGACTCATTAATTTGTGGATATCAGAGAGTTTTGTAAAGCAAGATGCAAATGAAGATCACTCAGTACTTGCTCATGAGGAAGTAGCAGAAGAAGAATATTTGAGTGAAATGATGAATCGAAGGAACTTGGTTAAGATATCGACAGAATAGATCCTTATAGCTACAAAGGTTCAAATATGTGGAGTTCTATGCTGCTAATTAACCACCTTACTTTAGCTTTTTGTCAGCAATCTGAATTCGTTACTTGCTCTCCTGCGTGACTTTTGCTGCTTCAGTTGAAGTTATAGAATGTTAGGGAATGTTCCGCAAATCTGGTGTACTGTGATATTTGCAAATGCTCACAGATTTGCATGGGTGGGGACTGATATAATGTTTGGTCAAAATGGAGGTTGCAAAACTCTTCTTGTGCTATTAGGGATCATCCTCATTAGCCATGCTTAAGACACTATTCTATTCCACGAGGCAAATGGTTTTTTTAAATGTTTTGTCATGCTATAACTACTTACTTGTTTATATATTTCTTGCTATTTTTAAAATAAGAAAATGATAATTATTGTGTGCATATTAAAAATCATTTTTATCTCCCTTGAAGGAGGAATTTAATACTATTACATGATTTTATAGTCTTGAGAGCATATTGTGTTCTTAAAAAATAACAAAAAAATGATAACTAGAATGAAATTATAATATGTTGATAGATATAATAAATGTTTTCTATTATTTTTATTCAATCAAATGAAAATAAAAAGGTTTGCTAATAATAGTACCTATGAGATGCTCATGCCTGCAACATCTTCAAATGAAAACACTAGCTCTGAGAACTTGACAAAATTCGAAGACCATCAAGTGTACAAAATCATCAATTAATAAGTAGTTTACATTCTTAAGATCTTGGTGCAAAACCATACAATATGGTGCTCCGAATTATCAACAAAACTACTCAATTGCACAAGATTATGTCCTCAAATTAAAGCTAAGCACGCTAGTAACTAGCAAATATGCATTACTTCTTTCGCATAATTCAAAAGACTCTTCATAAACAGCAAAAGCCATGTTCAATTCTCAATTTCTCATCATGCTTCTCCATGCATGCCCTTATCTGAGACGTCACCTGCGAGAGTGTGACCCCTAAACAAAGTGAGGGGGTGACAAAAGAAGAAGAAAAGAAAAGAAAATTAATATTCTGAATTGTAATGAGAACCTGCTAATCACTCCATTAAAATTGCTGGAGATCCTGAGTCATTTACCACAAGGCACAAATCCTGCATGCAAGAGAGTTGGATGGGGTATTAAAAGAACTTGAAAAAAAAACAATATTAGGTTGGATGTACGATCGATCATTTTTATTTGAACATTGCGTTTCTTTTAGTTAGAGGGACATATACTAATGACATCCGGTTATAAATATGATCGAAAAGGCAACCTTATACTTACACGAGAACTTCCATTTAACTAAGTTACAAGGCCATTATTAAAAATAAGTTAAAAAAAAGTTAGACTAAACACTCAAACATCACAAGTCGAAATAACAATACTCCACTTAAGATTGAAGCTTAATCCACAAATTAATCGATTGTACATGGAAGAAATCAAGAGAAGATAATGGAAGATTAAGCCTTGATGGTCCTTGATGATTAGAAGCTTTAATCCGTGCCCAAAATACGCAAAAAGAATGAACCCTGACCAAGCCACAAAGTCCCTATCGGCCAAATGCTAAATTAATTTAGTTCAACCCCAGCCACACCACACCACACCACCCCCCTCCCCCAAAAAAAAAAAAAAAAGAGTAACGCCACTAACGATATTTAATTATATTATAATTAACTTTTAACCTCTTTCTCCTCCAAATTCCTTCAAAAATACCAATGAACCACTTGAATTAATCTCCTTCAATTGTAAATCCTTCATTGAACTAATCTTAAAGACTACTTGAATGTATTTTTTTCCCTTATTTTTAGCATGTTTGATGGTTTGGCCCACACTTTCATGACAAGCTCAAGAGATAGTCAAGAATAAAAAAGTGAAAATTACATAGAGATTCTAAATAAGGGAATTTATGTCAAAAAAGTCCTTATAACAGAAAAAAAATTACTATCAAGTCTCTATTAACAACATCAGGGACTGTTATAGGGTTATTATTAACAACCCCTGAGGCACTATTAACAACTCTATGAGACATGATAATAATTTTTTCTATTTTCAAGACATCTTTGACTTAAATTCCCTTACTTGGAACTTCTATGTAATTTTCCCAATAAAAAGCCCTTAATGCATGAGGAAAAAACAGAAATAGTAGGGTAAAAGAGAGATAAAACAATCATTGAGGGAAGAGCACTTACTTGCAAAAAGAAGCGAGTTCAGGTGATGTCCATTATGAAAGTAGTATAGTATTCATTACATCTATCTTGAATTTTTTAAACTGAAGAAGTGGTTGTTGATCTTCAACATCTTGAGACCTCTTCCACTTCAATTCCTCTCCATGTCCATTTGCTGAATAAATTTCTGACGTTCTGAGACATATACTGGGCACACCCCGCACTCTTTGATCATCAACTTGCTCAAATCATTAGTTTCAACGGTGAATTCAAACGAAAGCTTTATGTTAGTGAACAACTGTTGATTTCCTCTTCCAATGTTACGCATTATCGATTCCAATTCACAGCAGACATGATTCCACATAAAAACATGATCGGATTCCGTCCATATATCCACCTCGTATTCTGATCTTGCCACGTCAAAACCTTCCCAGTAGCACGTGCATTCCAAGAAAATACCATGCCTAATTACTGAGTGAAAACCAATTACAGTGCAAAAGAAGAAATCCGCTAAGTCTGAAATTTGAGGGAGTTCAACAACTACGGAGCTTTGTGCTGCCCTGTATTTGAACCACTTTGGGACTGTGCTTCCGGTGACATAAATCGAACAATGATTCCAGTGGTTCATATCTTTATGTGATACATAATACACTATAAAATAGGCAGCTTCCATAATATTATGAAGTGATTGTTCATTCAATCCTACACAATTCTCGAATGAGAAGAATTTTTGGCTACCGCTTAATCTTCTCCAAGTTCGTACTATTTCCAACGACTTGCAGTTATAGGCAGATAGGAATTCAATGGATGGTGGTAGTTCTGGTAAAGAACGTAGTCTCCTACAACTAGCTACCCAAAGCGTTTCCAAGTGTAAAAGATGTTTAGTGTTATTGGGGAATTCAATTAAGTTACAGCAATGAGACAAGTCCACTTCTCTTAAAGACAACATGCCTTTAAATAAGACATGAAGTTTCAAATCATCAATGATTTCACATTGGGAAAGCCTAAGAACTGTCAAGCTTTCCAAGCAAGATAATTCTTTTGGAGGGTCTACAAAGCTTAAGAAACTAATATCGAGCACTTTCAATTTACTTGAAAGCCCTACAGACTTGTGCAAGATTTCAACCTTTGTATTAGCTAACCTCAATTCTCTCAGTTCCTCCGATGACATTGAGAACTCCTTGAGATTCCAGCATTGGTCTACAATAATATGTTGTAGAGATTTTAAATGAAAGTTACTTTTTAGACTTCTAAGTTTCTTGCACCCAAATAAGTCCAACGAAACAAGTGAGTCAAGAGACAAAATTGAAGAATGAACATAGCACAACCTTTCGCATTCCCTAAGTTGTACTACTTTGAGATTCAAGCATTTAGAGAGATCTGGCAGCTCCCGTAGCCGTTTGGAACCACTAAGGTCTATCTCTTGTAAGCTCACAAAATCCTATGACAAAAGAGATAGATGGTTCAAATGAGATCATCAAGAGGTTTCAATTGTATGAAAAACATGAAACACAAATATATTCTTTCATACCTCCTTTCCATTCCAAAGCTTTCGTAAATGGCTATTAGGCATGGAGAGCTTAACAAGTTTTTCAGGATGGAAAGTAGATGGTAGAGATTTAAGTGGAAATCCATACCACTCAAGGTACCTCAATTTATAAGGAAGATATTTGAGACCTTTTGGAAGGTGCACACGACTTAAGTCGCAGTTGATAGTAGAATAAAATATGAGATATCTTATATCTGGCAACTTTTTAAAAGTGTCAGCTTTCAAATCTAGGTCTCTAATTTGAGAAACATTCAACTTTATGCCTTAAACTTTGTTTGATCCCTTAAAAAAGGAAAAGAAAACATAGTAAGTAAATCTTATCATATTACATTAATTTGTAATCTTCATAGAGTTATGAATGGTATAAATAAATGGATTTCTTACCATGTTATTAACCAATAGATCGTAGATTTCTTCATAGTCCAATAATCGGCTACGTCGTTCAGGTTCATCAATTGATTCTTCACGGACTACTTGTAAACCCATATCTTGTATCAAATCATGCATTTTTACATGCTTGTTAACTCCGCAAAATTCATGTCAAAATGGCACATTTACCTCTATATTCTTGCTCCTTTTGGTAACTTTATGCATATTGAAGTTCACATTTAGGAAGAAAGTGAGCATAGTTGATAATTAGGACAAAGAATCAAAATTGTTGTTATTTTGACTTTATTTAAATCTTTTTCTTTGATTAAGTTTTGTATATGATAGGATCAACTTTTGGAACCATGGAGGAAGCCCATCTCAAGCTCATGCCAATGT
>JBAGKO010000012.1:18137528-18167539 GCA_037177275.1 Acacia concinna
TCTCATGAGAAGTATGACTCCCTGTTTATGCCTTGGCTGTTTGAGTTTGAATTTAGGTCGAGTCACATGTAGGTTCCTGATACACAGTATGTGCAGAGAGAGAGGGCATTAGAGGTAAAATATGAGCATTGCTTACAGTATGACATGTATTGCATTATGTGGTTTCTGATTATGATTCTTCTATTGAGGTTTCCCAAGAAACCTTACCCTCTACATAATATAAGTGAAAATTCGGAAAGAGGCATGATAATGGAACATGCTTAGAGATAGAGTTATATTTCATGTTTCTTAGCGTGTAATCATGTACAATATGATTAGTGTATCTTATGGATTCTGGTTTTGTGTCTCTGTTAATGAGAAAATGTGTTCCTTTGTTATGTCTGTGTCAAAAATTTTAATTTCTCTATTTTGACATACGGATACGTAGTGGTTTCAAGGACCACTATGAGGGAATATAAGGATCTTGAAAAGTGGGATGCAACACTTAAAGCCTGAAAATAAAAAGGCCAACTCTAAAAGGCTAAGGCTGATGGCTAGCCTTTTAAAGCCTACAATAATTTTTTAAAAAAAATATGATTTTTTTTTCTTATTTATAAATTATTTATATCATGACTATAAATAATTATCTATATATAAATACACACACACACACAATATGTGTGTACACATACATGGGCAAAAAAATCGAGATATATAGCTTTTCAAATCATTTTACTAATATTATTGTTTAAATTCTAAATTTTGAGATTTGTTTGATTTTTTTATATTCCAAAAGTTTGAAAAAATATTATATTTCAATAAATGTCATGAAAGCATAAAGGTTGACCCTAAGCCCCATACCTAAAGGTTAAATTTCAATAATTAAATGATTTTATAGCACGCGAGTTTTTCAAATCCGAAATTTTTAAACCAAACTATACCAACTTCTTATTTGGAGTTGGATAGATGAATTTTGCAACGCTATTAACATAAGTATTAACTGATAGTCTTGGTATATACAATATACTAATACTCGACAATATGTTAGGTATTAAAGTAATAGTATTTCATATTAAAAAAATATATAAGAATAAAATGACGCAAACTCCGTTGCCCAAAAAAAAAAAGACACAAACACCTCTTTTAAATCTTTTTTTAAGTATGCGTTTAATATTATACTATTTTAAAGTGAATATCCTTTTAAATGTTTTTATTAATTATTAATAATGATACCAGCAAAAATTAATGACATAATAAATACAATTAAATGAGTAAAATTATTAACTTTATAAATGGTATTTCGGTTTTTTCTTTACTTTCCATTATAAGGAAATATATGCCAATAAAATACAATGGTAATAGCCCACAGTATACCCAAAATTCCAAATGTGCTCTCCCCCAAAGGATTTGCTGATTAAGATTCACGTGTACTTTTGTGTATATTATTGGTTATTCTTAGCAAATCATTCACTTTTTGTTACTTATTCAGTTTCAGATTGCAAAAAGTAATGGCATTTTCGTGGTTTTGACCAAACCCCAAGGGCATTTTAACTCACTAAGCACGAAATTTTCCCTCAATGGTCTCTGGGTGGTAAAACGATTTCAAAACCCTCGTCCCTCTTCCATTCTGAACTCTGAAGCCGCTTTCTAGTTTCTAGTCTCTAGTCTCTGACCTTCGAATGCGAATCCTATCCATTCTTTCTCCGTTATCTATTTTATCTAATTCAGTTTCAAGGTTCGATTTTTAGCTAGATATCTAGTTTTTGATTTTAGGTTTTATCAGTATTGCCTACTATGGTGTCTAGCTCGAGAATGGATGGTAGTACACAGACACTTCCTGCCAAAGTGCGCAAAACCATCCAATCGATCAAAGAAATTGTGGGCAACCATTCTGATGCTGATATTTATGTGGCCCTCAGGGAAACCAACATGGATCCTAACGAAACCACCCAGAAACTGCTCAACCAAGGTGGGCACGATGCTTTTGGCTGAGTTTTTAAGGGATTTGCCTTCAATTAATATATTGGGTCAATGAGTGTGTTTGGCTTCCCCTGATTTTCTGGACTGACCGGTGGTTTTTGGATAATCAAAGTAGTGCTTTAGTGGGTACTGAGGCTATCGTGTTTAAAAGTGGTCATAAATGAGCCACATTTTTCAATTGAATTTACAAAAGCAGCAATCATTATCCTAATGTTTTGGAGTTTGATCGTTCGGTTTCTGGCATCCTTTTGTTGCGGTGAAGTTTTTCTTGTACAAAAGCAATGCTCGTTGTTTGTTCATTTTTTGTTGATATTTGAATGTTTATATTTATGTAACTTAGTTTGGGCGCTGCAACTGTATATGTAGAAAGATTGATCGCTTGCATAAAATTCTTCCCTTTTAAAGAATTTATGAGGAAAGGATAGAATCATCTGTGACCTAGCATTTATGTTTGATGTGATTTTATTTTTGATTATGACTTGGAGTAATAATTCATTGATACAAATTAAAAGTTCAAAGTTTGTATTCTAAAATACATCGTGGCTTAATTGTTCAGATACATTCCATGAAGTGAAGAGAAGAAAAGACAGGAAGAAAGAGGTATAACCTCTTCTACCTTTCTTTGCTTCTTATTATATATCTGGATGCCCAGTAGAGAGTATGGTTCTTGATGAATTATTTATTGAAAAGAATTTATTGCAGCCAAGTGTTGAATACAAGGTTACATCTGAACCACAAAGGCGTGCTGACAATGTTGGTCGTGGAATGAAGTTTCATGGTCCTTCTGAACGTGCTGCTCAAAGAATAAACTATCCTCGAAATACTTTACCTGGTAATCTTCAGATTTAGCTTTTTTGGTGGGTAATCACTATTATAACTGAATTCACAGAACATGCATGGAAATCTGAACGTCTCTGAAGATTTGTAGTCTAAAATCTAATGAATTTGTTGAATAATTTTGTGGTCTATCACTGAATTTCATTGCATATTTTGTATTTATAATATTCTCTAGCAAACATTCATCTGTATAACTCCTTAAATAACTAAAGGATCATTCATTATGTTATATCTGTGTGGTCATTAGCATCGGTGTTGTAGCTGCTGATGATTGAATGCCTACTAACTGTTCAGGCGTCAGCAGAGAGTTTCGTGTTGTCAGAGACAACAGAGCAAATCATATTTATAAAGAAGTGAAGCCTCCTTCGGTTCAACCTTCAACATCCACCAATGAGCAGTTAACTTCATCGGAAAGAGGGTATATTTTAACATTCAATTGATTTGGATTCTGTTTAACTTTCTTGATTGGTCATAATCCCCTGCCTTGTGGCATGACAATTACATTTGGTTTAGGTTTTGATGTTCAGAGCTCTGTCTCTGCTTGTGGTGTCACCTTAGTTGTGAGGAAAACTTTTACCAAAGAAAGCGTCTTTTGAAGAAAGACTACAATGCATTTTATGGGCTGTATTCCATTGTGGCTTACTGTCTAGAACTGCTTTTAGTTAACTATTATATCAGTAGACGTCCTGATCCCAATATTCTTTATCCTTAGCTGATGTGACTACATTTGCCCGCAGGATTTTACTTTATAAGGAAGTTATTTGTGCCTTAATTCTGTATTATTTTTGTGGCAGCTCATCATCAGATTCCAGCAATCAAAAGTCATCTATTGCTAGGAAATCATCTCAGGTTACAAATGGTCCTTCTGAATCACATCCTAGGTATTCAGATGGTGCTGTTTCTAATGCCATTGACAGACAAGGTTCATCTGAGGAGAAGCAAGGTGTGTCTTCAAATGCAGCACTGCAGTCAGAACCAGTTAAGCCCAGCAATGTCCATCAAAATTCTGTGACGGTGGCATCAGCTAGTTCAGCTGTTGGAGTATATTCTTCTTCTACAGATCCGGTTCATGTGCCTTCTCCTGATTCCAGATCATCAGGTGCTGTTGGAGCCATTGGGCGTGAAGTAGGGGTTGTTGGTGTTCGGCGACATTCTTCGGACAACTCATCAAAACAAGCATCTGTTCCTAGCAGTTCTTATGCTAATTCATTTGTGGGAAAAGATGGTACCTCTACAAATTCATTTCAATCGTTTAATACTATCTCAAAGACTGAACAATATAGTGAAACTAATGTAACTGAACCTTCATTCCCCGGCATGCCAGTTAGCAGATCATTCTTGAACAATCAGTATAACAATAGGCAGCATCAACAACCTGCGGGACATCAGCGAGGTATATTTCTGTTTGGAGCAACTATAGTATGGTGCTCTTTCTTTTATGATCATGATTTTTTTTTTTTGGCAATGGCAAATATCTTTTCAAGGGATAGCTTCTTCTTGTTTTTTTTTGGCCTTAAGGGATAGCTTCTCTATAACGCTACTAAATTGCAAGTTTCTGTTTTGGAAGGGTCTCGTGGTTTTATGATGTGATTTTACTGATCAATAATTATGGATTATTAAGAAAGACTTGGAGTTTAACGATTTGTCATCTCTTTGGAATGTTATATCAGGATTAGGAATCTAATATGTGTGCAGGTTTCACTATGGTTTTTTGTGATTGAATTGGAATAGAATTTTTATCCGCCCTGGGCGATTACCATTTATTATGAATATGATTATATTTGGTGAAATTCTTTTCATTGTTGTTTCAAACTTCTGTAGTTGATTCTTTGGTTACGGTACTTCATCACTCTAGATTTCCTACTGACATTTATTTTTATTTTAGTTTTTTACTCTGCTTCTAACGCAGTGTCTACTCTCAAATTAGGATAACCCTTGGATTATTACTCCTTTTAATTTGTTTGTACATTTATATTTGTTGCCATTTATTCATTTTCTTTAATGAAGATGGTTTTTAACATCTAGTACTGATGTATTCTTATCCTTTCCTTTTACTGTTTTTGTTCTAAATGTTTAATTTAATAATAAATACCGGGATATGTGTCTGATCTGGATTAGTTTTGAGTTTTGATGCAGTATCACAGCACAATAAAGAGTGGAAACCTAAATCAAGCCAGAAACTAAATGTTAGCAGTCCTGGAGTGATTGGAGCACCAATAAAGCCTGTTTCACCGGCTGAAAAATCTGAAGATATAGAACCAGAAGCAGCAAAGCTTCAAGATAAACTTTCACAAGTAAATATATTTGAGAACCAAAATGTGATCATAGCAAAGCATATTCGTGTTCCAGAGACTGACCGCTGTCAGTTGACTTTCGGGACCATTGGGACTGGAGTGGATTCTTCTATGCATCAACCTAATTGTCAACCAATAGGAACTGCTGAAAATTCAAATGAGGAGTCTGTAGTAAGGTTTGGGCCTTTTTCTTTGGGGAGCCTTTTAATTGATCTCATCATTCTGAAAGCTCATTTTTGGTCGGAGAGCTGTAGGTTTTGAATTTTTGGAGTATGAAATTGAGTCTTCATGAAGTTTGTTATTCTGCTTATATTGTGGTTGAGAAGATTTTGGGATTAAGGATATAAACATGTCAAATAAGAAAAGCAATAAAATTGAATCTTTGTGATCAGATGAAATTTTATCGTGATAAGTAATGGAAAAGCATGCATAAATGAAGTTGCTTAAGCATTTCGATGGCTAGTTATGATGTGATTTGAGTTGTGATCTCAGCTTGTCAGTACCAGCTCCAGAGTTGACCAACGATGTTTCTGGAAGCAATCAGGGGGACATACAGGATGACCTCATTCAAAGTACTGGATCTGACTCACCAGCATCTGCTGCTGCTGCTGCTGAGCCACAATTACCAGACAACAAGGAATCTTCAAGACCTCACAATCTTGACAATTATGTGGATGTTGGACTGGTACAAGATAATAGAATATCTTATGCACCTTCAGAATCTCAGCAGCAGCAGCAGGATTCACATGATATGCCAGGCTTTTCGGTAAGTGTTTCTTTCAGTTTTATCAGACAGATTGGCCAGTCAGTGAAATTACCTGTTATGTTGTATTTGAATTTATCAGTTATCTGCAACAAGGGGCCTGTGCTTGAGACATGATGCTCTTATGTTGCGTGGAACTAGTTCAATATTGAAAGTGGAGATTATCACGCTTTGGGAAAGAAATTAAAATTGTAAATATGGAAGAAAATTGAAAGCATCGAATTTTGATTAAATTAGAAATTTAATGTATTTAGAGACGATTGAAATTTGGGTATCTGACACAAACCAATCGACAGATTCATGTCATTTGGAAAGAAGGTGAAAGATCTGGAATAAATCTCATAAACTACAAGTACTGATTAATATAAAGTCTCTTTGGCTTTGTTGGTAAAATAGAAGTATGAAATTGGCAAGATGTCATAAGCTTGTGCTACGTTGTCTTTACTATAACTGGTGTCTTTGTGTTGTGCTGTCTTTGCATTCTCACAAATGATTTTGCTAACAGGCATATGATCCACCGACTGGGTATGACATACCCTATTTGAGACAGACAACAGATGAAACTGTGCGAGGGCAGGGTCTGCCATCTGCTCAGGAGGTATGCTTAAATTATAAGTATAGGGGTTTTTGTCTTGGAAAAGCAGATTTTTTCTCCATATTTATGCGTGTTATATAATTAGTTCAAGGTGGCCGTGTTTTGTGGATGATAATTTGTTTTAATGCCTTCAAGCTGAATTGTTCTAGTGTTTCCCCCTCATGCGATCCCAAGTGTTGTTATATTTCGATCCTATTCACTTTTTGGGATTTATTCCTTAGCCATGATATTACCTAACCCATTTTGGGATGATTGCAGGGTTATGGCTCTCATAATTCCAATAATATTTCTGTCTCCACCATTCCCATGGTGCAACAACAACCTCCGGTGGCACAGATGTATCCACAAGTTCATGTTTCACATTTCTCTAATCTTATGCCGTTTCGTCAGTTTCTATCTCCAGTATACGTTCCACCAATGCCCATGCCTGGATATTCAAGCAATCCTGCTTACCCTCACCCATCAAATGGCAATAGTTACTTGTTGATGCCTGGAGGTGGTTCTCATCTTAATGCCAACAGCATTAAATATGGGGTTCAGCAGTTCAAACCCGTTCCTTCTGGCAGTCCTACTGGGTTTGGAAATTTTGCAAATCCAACTGGATATGCCATGAATGCCCCTGGTATGGTTGGAGGTGCAACCACACTAGATGATTCGACTCGCATCAAATACAAAGATAATCTTTACGTCCCAAATGCTCAGGTAATAATACCCTTTTGTTTATTGTCTTGACTTTGCATTAAAAACTCGTTGGGGCTTACGAAGATGAACCATTCAGTTAAATTTCTGATGTTTAGTTTGTTGAGATGTTAACTAGAGTGTCTCCTTGCTTTATATTTTTTATAAACAAGCTTTGAACGAGTTCAACCAATGGGTTAAAAAAAATAATAACAGGAAAATAGCTAATTGTATTCTGGGATTCATTCTTAGACTATCTTATACAACAAGTTCATTTGTTGATCCGATACTTTTTTCCTTGATTCCTTTTCTTTGGAGCTATAATTCATGATTGTCTTTTTTCCGTGTTTCACAGGCTGAGACATCAGAAATCTGGATACAGAACCCAAGGGAGCTTCCCAGCATGCAATCTCCACAATACTACAACATGCCTGGGCAAACACCGCACCCCGCGGCTTACATGCCGTCTCATGCCAACCATGCCTCCTTCAACGCAGCTGCAGCACAATCCTCTCACATGCAGTACCCGGCCATGTACCATGCTTCTCCGCAGCCAGCTGCCATGGCTAGTCCTCATCACCATATGGGACAAGCTATAGGCAACAATGTCGGTGTTGGACTGGCTGCGGCTGCATCGGGAGCTCAGGTTGGTGCATATCAGCAACCCCAAATGGGTCACCTCAATTGGACAACAAATTTCTGAAAGGAGAGTAAAAAAAAAAAGAGAATGTGAATCCTAACCCTTTTCGTACAAGGGCTGAAGTAGATTTAGGAAAAAAGGCAGTTTGTATTACTTAATTTCCTCTGTCCCCCACTGCATCATTGATGCATTCATATTTTTTCCTTAAATCTTATCCATCTGCGGTAGCTCTGGAAATTGTCAAGTTTTGACTTGGGAAAGTAAAGTTTCTAATATTCTCAATTGCGTAGGCCTTCAGACGAAAAAAGGAAGGGGGAAAAACATTGCCTTCTTAGACTCCCTTAAACTTCTGACGCAAAAGGCTTCACAAATTCGCATTAATCCTATCGTCAAAGGTTTATGTTGTTATGGGAGGCCCCAGAGTGATAATAGTAAATGCCGGTTTTGATTTCATAATTACCCGTCTTAAGAAATGTTTGGTGTTTATGGTGAAGCTGCATGGTTTGATGGTTAAGTTTTGTTTTTCAACAGGGTTAATATAACTTTTGATCTTCTAAATTTCACCTAATTTTGATTTTGTTCTATTAAGTTTGTAATATGTGGTTTTAGTTCTTCAAGTTTATTATATTTATACCAGTTGGTTCTTTAAGTTTGGAACATGTGGTTTTAGTTCTTTAAATTTACTTTTTTCATAATGGTTTGTTTCTTAAATTTGAAAAGGACTTGTTAATACCATAAAATAGTTTATGTGACATGTTTATTAGGATAGTTGAGAGACCGAGTTATTTAATGGTGAGCTACTAGATCATGATGATTTATGAGTAAACTATTTTAAGTTGATGGTCAACTTAAAATAATAAGTCAATTGTCTTAATAAGCATGTTATATAAACTACTTAATAGTATTAACTAGTTTTTTCAAAATTTGAAGGATAAATTGTTATGAACAAAGTAAGCTTGACAGACCAAAATCACTTTTTTCAAAATTAAAAGACCTATTGTTATGAACAGAATAAATTTGAGGGACTAGAATAATTTATTTTAAACTTGAAGGACTAAAATCAAAATTAGGGGAAACTTAAAGGACCAAAAGTTATATTAACCTATTCCAATATTACCTTCCTTTACGTACACCAAGTTGGTAAGCTTTAAATTTCAAGACACACTTTACTGTGGTAATTCATAATTTTTTACCTAATTAAAGGTATTAACTATGGTTCTGTAATATTCATGCAATAAGCTGACTTTCTTTGCCTTGTAATTGCACATGTGACAAAAATCATATATTTGAGAATAATTATACAAAAAATTGGTGATGTTAATCAGAGAATTAGCTGGGTAGTTTATACGAAGAAAGGCTATCCAAATAAATTGAAAAGTTGAAAAATACTTAAAAGTGTTATGGTAGTAAATATTTGATTATAGTATTATACCCAAAGGAAAAAAAAAAGACAAAATTTTAAATAAATTTATATGAAAATGAGTTGGAATGATATCTATCAAAAGGGAAAATTATAAGTTGTCTAAGGTGATTCCAATAGGTATAAATAATACATTTAAATGCAAGATTGAGAAAGGTAGACCAAGCAATATAAAAACTCTGAAGTAGGAGCTATCGGGTTTGGAAGGGATATATCTTTAAATTTTTAATGTCAATATTCTGGAAAAGATTATATCCTGCAGTTACTGAGCTTGTAATGCAGCCTCACCTGAAAAGAAAAGAAAAGAAAGCAAATAGTGTGAGAGGCTTTATGTGAAAGAGAGAGCAGCTTTATTGGAGCACTTGTGAAGAAGCTTTGTTCTTCATTGGGATCGGTGTAGCTTTTTCTTTTTGTATAGTATATTTGATGATTGATATTCTAATTAATTTAATACTAATTTTATGGATCTGATCATCACATCCATTTAAAGTTATCGAAGTCCCAATTCGCCCCCACGCCTTCTGGCTTCTGCGCATATCACTCGCCTCTCAGATCAGAACTTACAGTCGCCATAACGTTTTTTACTTTTCTTTTTCCCTCCTTTTCTTTATTTATATGTTTGTGTTTATAATTATAAAGGAATCCGTAGTACCAGGTTATAATGAAACAATGTTAGGGGTTTTTTTTTTTTTAATTCATACACAAGGTTGTAATCTTTAATCTGGAAATCGAATTCTTCTCCCATATATGTGTGTTTGTATCATACCTCTAACTATTGTTGTTGATAACATAAAGAGATAGTTAGTCTGAACTTGTTTTTCGTATGGCAAGTATATACATTTTGCCTTTTCCAAGATCTTGTTTTTTAAAAGGTTAATTAAGAATATGTAGAATATTCCAAGTAATTTCTTAACATTGAAGGTTGGATAATAAATCTCTCTAACTTTTAATATTACATAAATGATTTGTCAATCGTTTGGTTATGCCATTCCAAATAGGTGGTTTATCATTACATTACTTAAGTTTTAAAAAACCAACGTTTGATATATGAATATTTATGACAATTTTATATGAAATAGAAGCATAATACTATTGAGTTTGATATACAATAGTGTAATGCTTTTAATCATTGGTTTTTTTTTTTATCTCTATCCATTTACTTTTGCTTCCTAATAATTAAAACCTAATACACACGGTTCATTTAATCATTAATTAAGTTATGACTTTCTTCTTCAATTCTTGAGATCAAAGCCTACACAACCATTTGAAGAAATTAAAGCCATAAAAATGGTTGACTTTTTAACTCGGAGTTTAATTATAACCCCAATATTGAATCATTCATGCTACAAGTTAAGTATCCATAGGAATATATAATCAAGTACTCTTGCATGATCTATCAAAATTCTTATTTTATAGGGAGACTTTAACTTATACAATAGTTGTGTTTCACATCATTTAATTTACGCTGAGATTCTTACAATCTTATTATCTCATTTCCCATTTCATGATTCAATAAATGAATTATAGATGAACACACAAACACACACAAAGAGATTCAGTGATGATATGATAGCTTAACTAGCTATTTTGATCCAATTTTTAAAGTAATCTCTCTTACAATAAGTTTTAATTGTTGAATTCAGCTTCTGAAAAAAAAAAACAATAAACACAAGTCACTTAGAAAAAAAATAGTTTATTTAAATAAGTGGTTTTAAAAAAATAAGTTGGAAAAAATAACATATAAAAAAAATCACTTTTTTTACCCTCAATATAAATACAAGTCACTTCTTCTATATCTAATAAGTCAATTTTTCTACCCCAATTTAAATATAGATCACTTTTTTAAAAAATTATTATTTTTAAATCGTTTCTCATAAAACACTTAAAAAAATAAATCCCGCATTCCATTGCCCATCCAAATGGTCCAAAGGTGATTGTCAAAATGGGAAATAGAAAACTTTGATTTTTGTGAAGGGTGACCCCACAATTTGAAATGAAATTGAGCAGAAATTTCCAATGATGGAAGCATGGCCTGCCTAAATTTGGCTACTATACCCATCATCTTTTGGTGCTTGCACCTTTTGTTATAGAGGCTTGACTTTTCATATTTGAATTATTCTCTTTGGTTATTCACTTAATTTGATTAAATTAAAAAAATAATTAATTTAGTTAATATAATATGTATTTTTTAAAATACTTTAATCATTTTTCTTGATTCTCCCATTTCTTCTCCTTGATTATTGTTGAAGGAGCTAGCATTAGGAGCTATCTTAAGAAAATATTGACAATTATTCAAAAAACGTTTTATATTTAAAACTAAAATCAATTTTTCATAAATACCTGATTGATAAATTCTCTGGCTATAATCCTTTTTTTTTAAAAAAAAAAAAAGCAATTATGTACGGTGCATCATGCTAAAAACAAATGAAATGAACGATGTGTTGTGTCTATATGGGAGTGGGACGAAGAAAAAAAAGTTTCATGTTAGAAATAATAGAATTGCATATAGATATTAAGTAAAAGAAATAATATAATAAAATTTCCTATTGATAAGTGAGGAACTACCATTAACAAATGGGGGAGCTATAATTGATAAGTTAAAGAGTTACCATGGGACTTATCAATAAATTATTTGTTTTATTTGGGGCTAAAATACAATTCTCCTGTATTTGTTTTTTGATTTTTGACGCAGCGGCCGTAGGTCTTGATGAGCTATGGGGATAAAACTCTAAACTTGGTGCCACAAAGGGCACATTTTGTGCAACATGTTTTTAATTAACTTAAATAACAATTTTGTCGCCGTTTAAAATTTTAACGTCGGCTTTTTTTAACACTATTAAAATGTTATAAAAATGAGGGGAAAAAAAAGACTTGGCTTTCTTAAATGCCACATGTCAACTTAGACCTTAGGTCTAAGGAACCGTCTAATTAAAGACATCTACCAATATTTATAAAAATGCCACTCATAACACTATTTAAACCTCATCCCCTATAACTGGTTTAGAAAGAGTGGTCTAGTTATCTCTTTTTATACTAGTGATCGAGAACAAAAGATACATCCGATGGTCTTTAATAAACAAATAGGTAGTTTTAGGCAATAAGTTGTTTTTAATATATGATTGCATAACATTGTAGAAGATATAAAATTTGTATAATATGTTAAAATGGAAGCAATAAACTTTTGAAAAAGAGAGAAGAATGATATGATATGATGATACGATGTGAGTTTTACATCCACTAAAACATGTACGTGGATGCCACTCAAAATTGTCATTGTGTAGTACACACAAGGTGGCCTCAAATCAAAGCATGATAATAAACACACGCAACAAATCATGCAATCTCATCAATGTGTTTCTCCTGTTTTTAGCAATTCTATCAATTTATTGCACCAATTTGTAATCTTATAATTAATCAAACCAAAGGTATGGGAAATTAATACGTTTACCTTGCTGTACTTGGTGCCGGTAGTTTTATACTCCCTCCAATCCTAATAATAAGGCTCAATTGACTTTTTTTAGAGAATTCTAAAAAAATTAATTATATTACTTTAAAATATTAAAATTCATCTTTTTCTTGTTGTTTGACTTATGAACTAATATATAATATAATAAAACTAAATATATATGATATTATTAAGTAATGTAATTAGTTTTTTTATGATTTTTTTAAAAAAAGTCATTTGGACTTTATAATTAGGACTGAAGAGAGTACATTATTGTCAAACTTACAAGTTTACAGTTTTTATGTTTCTAGTTTATACATTTGAGTCAAGTCACAATTGGTAAACTCATGCCAATTGTAAGCTCAATTAAATTTGTGAGTTTATATATATAATTTACCACTTATACGTTTCTAACTTATAAAACTATATTAACTTGACCCGTATTAACTTTTTTGATTTGATCATACTATTTTTTACCGTCAAGATTTGATCATACTTTTTTGTGTATAATTGTATTTTGTCCAATATTGATGATGTTAGGATTATTAGTTAAGATGTAATTATCGCATACCTTTTAAGGTATATTATGATATGATTTCAAAACGGAAACATGTTATGTAATTTTGCAGAAAATGTTTACGTTGAAATAATGCCATGCTTAATGCTTCAATCAAAATCAAAGACTTGGTGTATTATTGTGTGGCCGTCTATATCACTTTATTGGCTTCTTCGAAACATCAGGCTATGGACTGCTCGATTTTCATTCACGAGCTACAAAACAAAACCATTTAATAGCAATTCTCATTATTATTTCTGTTGTTAGGTAAAAGTAACCTTTGGTTCTTTAATTTTATATAATGCTTTAGTTTAGTCTCTTAATTCTATAAAATATCTTTTCAATCCTTTAATCCTATTATTGTTCGTACTACATGATGATTTTTTTTGGTCTAAATTATTGTTATTTTAAAAAAATTAAACTTAATGTATTAGAATTTGAGAATTTTTTGTTAGACTACCTAATTCTTCTTATGGGTTTTGATGAGTTTAATTTAGTAGAACCTTTGAAACGCCGTCCTCCCTAAGAATATTTTATCAGCAGTTAAAATTTTACTGTTGGAATTTTGATATTGAAAGTAATGTTATGGTTAGAATACTTAAAAGTTAATACATTTTATAAAATTAATAGATAAAAATGAAATTATGTGAAAGTATAAAATCAAAGGTGCAGTTTTACTAAAAGCAAGGGATATGCTATCATAATTAATATTGACGAACACACACATGCAGTATTGTGCATGAACGTGTCTGTGTGTGTGTGTAGTGGAGAGTGTCTAATCTTGTTTAGTGGGATGAGTGATATAAAGTTGGTGGGGATCGAGTATTTGTACACTCGCATGGAATATATATTTCTTTTCTATACACTATTCTTAGAAGGAATTGATGAAGAACGTGGGTTTTCTCCTTTTCTTTTAAATAAATTCGATCGCTTTATTTATTTATTTTTGGCTCTTCTAAGCTAATCGTTACACATGTCATTATTATATCAAACTTAATTAGTCATTTAATTTATACATAAGGAATTGAATATTGTGACAGTATATACGTATACTGGTTCTTTGGTGAGACACTGAATCGATAATTAATGATTTGAATGGAATCTTTCGTTTCCAGAAGATTTTCTTGTCACAAAAATCTCTTATTATCACAGAAACGAATCTTAACCACTTGAATATAATGTCGCCCTTTTTCTAGTCTAAACGTTATATAGTTATATTTGATTAAACACACACACACACACACTCTCTCTCTCTCTCTCTATATATATATATATATATATATTCTTTGAAGGTCCAATATACACTTATCAGATTAGAACAACTTTGTTTTCAAGTGAAAAAGAACAAAAAAAAAAATGTGATGCTACCAAAGCTGTAAAGATTGAGAGATAAACACAATGATGATATTTACAAAATTATACTACTCCTAAAAAAGAGAGCCTTCCAATAAATTTGCCACCAATTTGTACAAAATGATATGAATTGTCTAAATCAAATAATAACATACAGCCACCATATCCGTTGTGGGCTTCCTTTTATCAAAATATATTACTCCAATTAAACAATTACTTAGCTACCAATCTCTATCGACTCTATCTAGCTAATAATTAATTTTCAAATGCTAGCTAGGGTTTCTACTTAATTTGATTTGATCAATAATTATATATAATTCATGCACTGATCAATGCACATGTATGCTAGATATAATGAAGAATCAATTAAAGTTTGTAGTGATAACGCACTTATTTTTACCATTGTTCCCATCTTAAATGGTAAATCTCTCATCTTGTTTGACAAGGAAAAAATTATTAAAAATCATTAACCTGCCTATAAGTGCTTCGTCCTCATACTTAAATATAGACGTAATAATTATTAATTAATATTTCTTACATGAAGCCAATCCATTGAAGCCTAAGAGCCCTCGTGCGTCATGATAGCATGCCATAATTGTCAAAGAAGACACTTTTGGATGTGTTATTGTGTGTATGAGATAATGGATGTGTTCGTTATTAATTATGAAATATAAACTTGTGGGTGAAGGAAAGAAAGGAATAAGACAAGGCAATGGCTTTTTTCTGAAGGTTAGAACTAAGAAGGTCAATAAAATCGATCTCATCAGTAGGATTTTGTACAGTGATTGCTTTGTTGTGATCGATGTGCCTTGTTAGGGTTAACTAAATCTCTCATAAATATTGTTAATAATTTATTATACCTTTTGCTCTTTCACGTGGTAATTAATAAAACTCCATTAACATCCCCGATCGAGAGCAATCATTGTGGAAATAAGCACAAACATGCACCCACCCCCTCCTCTTTCTTTCATTCAAATGTTTAAGTGATCATCCAATCATAATGGGAGAACAAAAATAATCATCTTGTCAATGTAATTTGAATATAAGGTACAACTTATTCTATGATGTTTAGCTTAATACAAATCAGTCCCTGAAGTTTGCCCATTTAATTTGTTGGTCTCTACACTTTATAACTTTGTAACAATTGTATTGATGAAAGAGTTAATAAACTTCAATAATTGAGTTGTAGTAGAATTTTAATTATATGGGCTAAATGATTAAGTTTTTTATTATATCACTACTACATATTTACGTATATATAATGTTTTACATATCACGGTTATTAGAACACCCACTATATATAGAGTCGGAATTAATTTAGAGACGTATATGACTGTTTATTTGTGAACCTGACATATATTATATGGGCTAAAATGATTAAGTTTAATTTTTTTATTAGATTTAGAGTACTTACAACAAAAATACTTCGAATTATACATTAAATAGGTTTTCTCATTAGCATGCAATAAGACTTTAATTCATGCCCTTTAGTGAAATACTCTCTGTTGTATATTTTATCCAATTCACCTTTTAGAAGAGTTTGATAATTTAAAATGTAATTCACATTTTGTGGTATTAATTTATTGCTTTATTTCAAAAATGTTCTTCTCATATATGTTAAAGAGAGAATATGGTTTTTCCCCAAATGCATATATAGTATGTACCAAGGAATGGAAAATTGGACCAGACCGTCCGGTCCGACCGAAAAACTGGTGAACCGAACCCCAATACGGTCCAGTTCAGTAGATGGACCGGAGAGCAATCGACTCATTTTAAACTGGAATAAATTGGTATGACTCAGTAAAAATCGGGAAAACCATTTGGTTGGCCTAGTTATCCGGGTTACATTGGAAAAAACAACTTGAGATGTAGACACGAAGAGAATAGAGGGGAAATGGAGGAATGGAGGACAATGACAAGATAAGAAGAGATATGGAGGATGGTGACGAGATTGCAAGAGATAATAATGAGAGAAACCTTTAAAGAAGAGTTTTTGATAATGGTGGAGAAATGTTACTTGAGATTACCGCGAGACAGAATCTTAATTTCACTGAGGAAAACTTAAAAGACGAAGAGCAAAGTTGTTGGCCGCGAAGATGATGGTGGGGCACTGTTGTTGTTGGAACTTGATAGCTTAATGGCGTGTCTTTCCATTTAGGGTTTTATTAGAGTGTTTGGGCTTAGGCCCTCCTCTTTTAGAATATCATAAAAATTTTGGAAAAATAAAATACTGAATGAGAAAATTATTAATAGTTTTTTAACCTTAAAAAACAATAATTTTAATTATTGAATCAAATCTCATGATTTCACTTGTAAGTATTAAGAAGAGGGAGAGTACTAGAGTAGGGGCCTCAGAAGATGGAGGCATGGTTGAGTGACACGTGGAATAAATGTTGATTGATGTGTTTTAATTGATATTTGATAGAAACATGGATGGGGTAATTGGACATTCTATTCTTATCACAATTTGGTTTGTGGGAAGCATTGCTAAATGTTTGTCATTGAAACCTTCCGACCTTTTGAATTAACGCATGCCACGTCATAAAGTTGCTCAATTATGTTTGCTCCCTCACTATTTTTTTCATTATTGCTTTTTTTTTTTTTCCTTTTCTCAAGTAACACCTCCTTATTATTAAGGAAAATCGCTTGAAACTCTTCAAGTAACACCTCCTAATCTTTGAGTGAGTGAAACTCATCTTTAACGGATATTTTAACCGTGTCACATATTATATATAATTGTAGATAGATAATATAATGCACACAAGTCTTTAAACAAATTTTGCCTTTTTTTGGACAATAAATTTGTGCAACATAATATTTTTTAACAATTTTCCCCTAATCAATTCTTCTTAAATTTTCGTGGGTATATTTTTAAGAAGTTATACAATTTTCAATTTCTCAAATCTTTCTCATGCCAAGGATTTAAAGATTTCCTCATTTTTCAATATATAGATGTTTTGCATATCCTGTATCTTTCATTTTGATTCACTAAAACGTATCAATTTTATTTTTTGAAAAAATAATTAATTTTGAATAAATGATATAAGAAAAAAATAATAATGTCTTATTAACATACATTGAGAATAATTTAGTAAATTAAAGATATCCGAGATGAGTGAGAGAATGTCAACCTTATCCAAATTATATAGGGACAAGTCAAGTGATTTTAATGATAATAATACAGTGACTAGCTGGCTTATAATTATAACGAGTTAACCTGAGTTAAATCAATTAGAGAGTTATTATGTGAGCTAATGAGGTGAGGTTAAAAAATAATATTAGTTGGGTTGAACGAAAATGATTAAATGTCCTTATGCAAACTATTAAAAATTTAAATTTTATAAATAATGAAGAAATTACGTTTATAGAGTTCCAATTTGACTTCACTAACTCGAATTTAAATTGATGTACAATACTCCATTCAATCCTAATTATAAAGTTTAGTTGAATATTTTTTAGAATCCTAATAAAGCTAATTGGATTAGTTAAGACATTAAAATTCATTATTTTTTTAAAAAATATATTGTTTGACTTATAAACTAATATATAATATAATAAAACACAACATATTATATAATTAACTAATGTAATTAGCTTTTTTAGAATTCTTAAAAAAAAAAGTCAATTAGACCGTATAATTAAAATTGGAGGGAATACTAAATATTGAGGGGACCAAAAGGATGGAAAAAAAAACCAGAGAGAGGCACGAAAAGGAAATCATAATGCAAGCAAGTTGAAAGAATGATAGCTTTAATTTAAAGAACAGTGTTTATTTATGGAGCCGTATTAGTTGAATGTATGAAGAAAATTCAAGCAGAACATATTACTTATGTAATTAACTCCTTATTTTCTTTTAAAAAATATTTATGTATATTTTGAAAATACAAGGAACGTTTAGATGAAAATATGAGTTAAAGTCAAGGGAGAATGACAAAAAAAGTACATTAAAATTGTAAAATTTTAAATCTTGTCTGTTATCAATAATTGATAAAGAAATGATGAGACTTGATAAGAAATTCATAAATTATTTTATGAAAAATATCTTATTTAAAATTTTTCAATTTCAATTTTTTTCCCCATTCCATTCTCTCTAAATTCGATAGCGGCTGTCTTTAATCTACATATGTACTTCTTTTAAAATAATTATTTAATTGTCAACTGTAAGTTGTCCCAATGTATGCATGAGTGAGTTTAATTTGTTTAAAATAAAAAATATCTAATTTCAATGCAATGAAAAATCCGTGTAACTCATGAACATGTTCTTCCAATAACATCAGAATTTTATGCGTTCAAGAAAAGCTTAGCCATGAGAGATTGACTCCACATTCCCTTCCTTACCTTATTCATTTTCCCGTATATACTAGAATCTCGAGAATTCTCCGTTTACAGTAAATAAATAGAATCTCGCAGAATTCTCGGTTTATAGTAAATAAATAAATTATTCTCAGTGATAAAAAATATAATTAAAAATTAGTTGGATTTATGTTTGTAATAATAAATATTCCCTTTAACGAGAATATAAAATAAATTTTTTGGTAAAAGTTTGAAACAAGAGTTAGTGTTTCTAATAATAAATAGGACTAAGAGAACTCTTAAAACATTCTCTTATAAAAAGAACATGATGAGAAAGTAATAACAAATATGAAATGCAATGAATGAATAATATATATTAATGGAATAATAAATTTCTAGGGTAGCTTGTCTAAAGGTAATTGATCTCTTACACAATGCTATATCGTTCTTTTTTCCTAAATAATTACATCCATATAAAAAAATAAATGCTTCCTTATCAATATTCTTCATCTTCCCACTCTCAGTTACGATTTCCTAATTCCACTATTCAGTACACCCAACTTCTCTATTACGTAGCTTGTCTCTTGTGCAATAAAAAAGTCAACAAATCATGGTCTTATAATTTTGTTTGGTAAGGTTAAAGATTTAATTTAATTGCTGCTGAAAACTAACCAATATCTTGGTAATTTTTTGGCATGCACTAAACTAAATGCAACATAAAAGGAAAACATGAACAATATCACTGTACTGTTGATGATAGAAAGTAATGAATATATCAATGAACTTATCATAGCAGAAGTGGAATCTTCCTTGCACTTAGCAGGATGAGACCCCATGTGAATTAAGCATGAAAATTTATTTTTTGAAAAAAAGCGAAATTAATTAATAATGTAATTGAAAAGAAAAACAAAACATATGGACCCATACCAAAATAGGTTGTGCTGTTAAGATCAATATCTGCTTTGCATGGCCCTACACACTAATAAATTTCCTTTCTTTTCTTATAAAAGGAAAAGTAAGGATCTAATGTCACTTCATTGTAGAGCAACAAATAT
Organism: Acacia concinna; assembly: GCA_037177275.1. NCBI lineage: Eukaryota > Viridiplantae > Streptophyta > Magnoliopsida > Fabales > Fabaceae > Acacia > Acacia concinna. The sequence goes on from JBAGKO010000012.1 coordinate 18,157,417, forward strand.
AATTAAGAAGCTAAATCCAAGCCACAATTTCTATTTATAATATATTAAAAATTTTAAAATTACTATTTTTTAGATATTATAAAAACAAATTATTGTTTATATATATATTTATATATTTAATATTATTATTCATGCTTTTAAAGACAGATTAATGAATGTGAATAATAATTTTAAGGGAAAAAATACCTCTTAAATGTTAAACTATATATTAATGTATTAATACAAATAATGTGTATTTAATTATGGTACTCCATATTAAATTGGATGGTTAGAGAATCTAATCAGCATTAAAATTAAACAACAAATTTTCCACATCATCATTAACAGCCTGGATGCCTCTAATACGTCTCCCTCAATGCTTTATAAGAGCATTCAAAAGAGGAACACTCTCAAAAACCTCTCTCCCCTCTCTCTCTTCCCACCATCTCTCTGTCTCTCTCTCTCTCTCACTCAATCATCCTTTGTTTTCTCTTCTCTTCTCAGGCGTGGAATTTGGCTTTCATTACCGTCTCTCTCTCTCTCTCTCTCTCTCTCTCTCTCTCACTATCACACTCTCTTTCTCTCTCCGAAGCCCATCATCAATGTCCCATGTTTTCTTTTCCTTTCTTTCTCCTTCTTTCTTCTTAAAACCTTGCATTCTCTGAAATACACAACCCAGACTCCTCTGTTTTATCAGAAGAGGCCAAATTATTGTCCCTTCACTTAATCATGCCATCTTACTTCCCTTAAACCTCTCCCTCTCTCTTCTCTATCTTGGACTTCTCTGAGTTCACTTGAGCTTTTTCAGTACAACTGGAAGTTTGAATCAGACAACAAAAGTCCAAGTAATTGAGAACCCTGTTTCTCTCTGTGCTCTGTCATCTTCATACCGTAGCTCCTTTTAAAAGTAAAAATAATCGAACCAAATGGACAGGTGGGATAAATCACAACGAGATCGCCACCAAGGGAATTACAGAGAGAACCCATCTTTCTCTTCTACTCTTCTCGACGCCATTTATCGATCCATCGACGAAGGAGAAACAGAGGAGAGAAAAAACCAGCTTGTGCTCTACAGAGAAACAATGAAGAAGCAGAAACAGAGCAACTTCTTCGATAACTATCATGATGACGAAGCTAAAGCTCCGAGCTTTCGTCGATCTCGAAAGGTTGAGAACTGGATGGACACAAGGGTGTGCGAGAAAGTTGATGTTCGAAGAAATTCCATACATTCTAGCTCAAGCTCCACAGATTCCAGCTCAAATGGCGGGTTTTCTTCCTCAGAGTCATCATCAGAGTTCTTAAATGGCGTCCAGAGGCTGAAGCCAATTCGAACCAGTGTCGCTCCTCCTCAAAAGCCAAACTTTGATTCTCTAAACTGTCATAGGAACTCTTCTGCTCATACCCATAAGACAAAGCAGGAAAATGTCTTTGAGAAGAAGACGAAATCGAAAGCCCTGAGACGAATTCTATACGGAGATTTGAAGAAATCGAAGCAACCTATTTCACCAGGTGCTAGACTTGCCAGTTTTCTGAATTCCCTCTTCAATTCTGGTGGTGGAAACAACAACAATGCCAAAAAGAAACCAAAGGTTGTTTCATCAAATACTCTAACACAACCTTCAACTTGTTCTTCAGCATCTTCGTTTTCAAGGTCTTGTTTGAGCAAAACGCCATCATCGTCAAAATCAGCAGCGAAGGCAAACAGGTCTGTGAGATTCTGCCCAGTTAGTGTTATAGTTGATGAAGATTGCAGGCCATGTGGGCATAAGAATCTTTATGAAGGAGAAAAGGGTTTTGAGAAATTCAGCTATATCAGCAAGAACAGTAACAATAATGAGGAGCTAAGGTTCCATGTGATGCAGGAGAGTCGAAGAGTGGAGGAGTATGCGAGAGATTTGTTGAGGAATTATCAGAAGAAGGAAGGTATTAACAAGTTTGATGAAATGATGCATTATGAAGAAGACAATGTTGTTGATGATGATGCAGCAAGTTGTTCAAGTTCTGATCTTTTTGAGTTGGAAAATCTTTCAGGAATTGGGAATATCGAGAGGTACAGAGAAGAATTACCAGTGTATGAAACTACCCATTTCAATACCAATCGGGTCATAGCCAACAACGGCTTCATGCTGTAATTTCTACTATTACCAAAAAACAAAGTTTACAGTTGGGGGTTACATTAGGGAAAATAATATCTTTCTTTTGGTTTTGTTAGTAATATAATCTTGTTTTCTTCTAGTTTCTCTATTATATGTTTGTCTCTTATGTTGTTAATATACTAGAGAAGAAGTTCTCAATCTCTTTCCCATCTCTATCTTGTTTATGATTATTATTGAGATTGCTTATGGAGTGAGCAAGGTAGGCCAAAGGTCTCAGGGCATGTGAAAACTCATTTGCAAGTTTTTTTAAGTGTACGTGAGATCAGATTATCAGTTTAATTCTGCTTATAACCTCATATCATTGATATCTACGCTTAAATTAAAAAAAAGATTGAGCAAACTAGTAAGAGTGGATCAATAAATAAATAAATGATAAAGAGTAAAAATTTGGAAAATTTACAAGAGAAATGAATGAATATTAGAAAAAGCAAGAAAAGAAAGAGGTGGATGAAGAAGATGAAGTTGAAAGGGAAGGCAGAATTTCTACATTCACTAATGGCAAGCCAAAGAAGGCTTTTGCTTTCTCTCTCGAGTATGTGGGGCCTTTTTCGCTTCAATATAACCCTATCTTTTTTAAAGATTAAAAAATTAAAAAAAAAATCTATTCTTCATGCGTCACATATGCTTGGGAGCAATAGTCAAAAAGTATCCACATGTTAATTTATTAATATGGTTGTTAATTAATTTAAATTAATTCTAAAAGAAACATTTATATATATATATATATATTATACATACACACTAATATTTTTATGGGCAAGAATGAACTAAATTAACAAGAAGTCCCAATAACAAGTAAGGCTACTAGTTATTATATGTCAAAACGACTTTTGACCATTTAGTTTGTGCATCATGCACCTATCTAGACCAGGTTCGAATTGGCAGCAAAGCAAAGAACTTGTCATTATATATCATTTGTTATTATGACTTTTTAGTAATTAAATCCCTTTCTTGAAACCTCATAGTTAGTAATTTCCATTGTATTTATTATATTATTTTGTGTTTTATAATAGACTATAATTACTCTTCATTTTTTTTAAGTTTAAAAAGGACCGACCAAATAATGGAAGCAACAAAAGGAAGTAACCGTATGTTTAATTAAGTGGAAAATAAAGGGCAGAAATATAAGGTTCTCTAAAGATGCGGACAAGTGTTCAAGATCAATTCTTGGATTCTCTAAAATCTTTGATGTTAAATTTGGCTGGCTTATTATAAAATCTAAAAGAGCTTGTCTTTGAGTAATTTGATCATTTGATGTGATATTATTCCATGTTTGCAAACATTACATATACATACACATTTAAACTTAAATAATCTTAATCAATATGTTAAGCCCTTTTTATGATGCTCTTAATCAAAACTCTTTTTTTTTTGTCTCTACTTGTCTCTTTTTTATTCAGTGCAAGCCAAATTTCTTCTTTTTTTAACCTTTAAATGTTTCAAGTTCATCTTGAACATATGTTTTCCCTTTTTCATACATTTTTTCCTTTTACCCTCTTCTTTAAAATTGAAAAGTCTAAACCTAGGGAATGCAAGCGTTCTAAATAATTTTTTATAGTATAAATTAAGAAACGAAGTCGCTTTATTTGATCCTAAAGTACTTATTTAGAACATACATAGGCTTTAGTTTTCATGACGAAAGACTAAGAACTACAATAGTACCGACTAGGGTAGAAAAATAAAAAAGGACAAAAACCCCAACTTTATGGGGATTTTTACTTTTTTTAAAAAAAAATTGAAAATGGAACTTAATAATCCATATATACTTCCATAGTTTATAAAATTGAACATTAAATGCTTTTAAAGTTATTTCTTGCAAAAATTATTAAAATAAGTTATATATTATTGGGAGAATCCCAGAAAAAGATTATCGAAATGTGTAAAGGACTATTCAGTACCTCAAAATCTGTAAATTTCATATCAGTCATTCGGGAGGAATCTTGAATTTATATATATATATATATATATAAGTGGCAAGCGTTACACTTGAAAGTTGGCCAAAAGCGTGAACTGTACAAAAAGTGAAGAAAACAAAATAGCATCAATGTCAGATTAAATCATCAAACTTTAGATCTAAACACGGAACATGAGGAATCTTAAATTTTTTAATTTTGAAAGTTTGTGAAATTATGTAAATACTCATGTATTTTTACAATAAGAGTATCTCAATTCACAACAACTCATGACTTGAATGCATATTACCTAAATGCCTCTATTATTATGAATTGAGATACTCTTATTGTGAATTGACATACTCTTGTTGTGAAAATTCGGGGGCATTATAGTAAATGCCCCTAGATTTTCACAATAAAAATATCTTAATTCACAGCAACTCACAGTTTGAATACATATTACCTAAATACCTCTATTGATGTGAATTGAAATACTCTTATTGTGAATTATGATACTCTTATTCAGGGGCATTTACGTAATTTCACAAAATTTTAAGATTAAAAAATTTCATATTCCTACGAATGACTTATTTGAAATTTGTAGATTTCGCGGTATTGAATTGTCCTTTATACATTTCAATGGTATTTTTTTGGGATTTTCCCTATATTATTAGTGCTTTCTAAAATTAATATTTATTCTTCTTGAAGTTATAATGTAATTATTTCTAAATAAAAGTATTTGGATTTGTGGTAAAAATAAATAAATAAAGGGAAAAAGATAAATAAATACCCCATAAATATAAAAAACCTAAAAAGATGACTTAAATTTTGTAAATGACAAATGAAGAGCAAAAAATTTGTCAGTTTTAGTTATTTTCTGTTAAGTTTTAATTATTTTTTATTGAGTTTTAGTCATTATCTGCTAAATTTTAATTATTCTCTATTAAGTTTTATTTAAAGCCCCTCATTTATCATTTATCAAATTTGAGTCATTTTTAAAGATTTTTAATGTTTAGAGGGTATTTATTTATTTTTTCCCCATAAATAAAAGTTTTTGAAGAGTGCTGTGCAAGCCATAACTAGACTTTGAACACAGTGAATCATAACAGTACGAAATGCTCATTAATTAGTCGTTAATTGAAGATTTTTATAAAACATAGTTTAATTAAATTCAAAATAATGGAACATTCAAAGCTGGCTATAACTTGGAACAATAAGGAAAAAAAAAGGCTATAAGCTTGCTGTTCCTTAAAAGTTTCATAGGGCATTTGATGATGATAATACTAAACATTAAGGAATCGATTAGCGGACATCTCAACTAACAATTTTATAACTTTTAATATATATGCTTAATCAAACAATCTGTTAAATTTGAAACGACATGTTTGTTACTGTTTTTATATGCATTATCATGGTTGGTAAAGTTGGGGAGGCTCGCCACAATAATGGGAATTTTTAGGTAGCGTCGTAAACAATAATTAACCAATCAAACTTTTTAAAATTTAATAATTAAATAATTATTTTTAATAATGACATCATTAGATTAAAAAAATTAGTTGTAACGCACTCACGGCGCCTATCCATATTTATAATCCCTTCGATTCTGGTTATTATAGCCACAGTAATGACATTGGAGTTTCCTTTCCAAACAGCAGAGTTGATAATAAAAATTTAAACTTATCATTCAGAATTCCAATTTTAAAATTTATTTTTTGCGTTACTGTTTACATTTTTTTTATAAATAATGTAAAAAGGTATGGTAATTTTTGAATATTGTTTGTAGTACCTTTTTTTTAAAAAAAAAAGATTAAATTTAACATATACTCACTCTGGTTCTAATTATAAGGGCCCGTTGACTTTTTTAGAGAATCTTAAGATAATCCTAAGAAAGCAAATTACATTAATTTAAGAAATTAAAAGTTATCATTTTTCTTTAAATTATATTATTTGACTTATGAACTAATGTATAATATAATAAAACATAATATATACATATATAATATTAAGTAATGTAATTAATTTTTTTAAGATTTTCTTAGAGTTCTCTAAAAAGATTAACATGCTCTTATAATTAAAGATCCAAGGGAGTATATCCAAATACACAAACATGAGAACCTATATGGCCGGTGGTCACCTTCACGAAGGAAGAGAGTTTTTGTCACTTTTGTTTTTCCTAAGGAGAAAAAAGTGGTTTGGGAGGCTTGCTATTTTTTATTATTATATTCTCGTCTTATTCTCTTAATTTTAACTTTTAGTTTGATCTATGACTATAAATCACCCTCGTATCCACCGACTTCTTAAAATCATGGACACTCGCTAAAATAATGGGTAATTTTTTATTTTTAAATTAACTTTCATTTCAACTAATTTATAATAAAAGATCATGAGATCATATTTATCTAAAAAAATCAGAACTAGATTATGAAAAAAAAATTATGAAAGCCTAAATAAAATAAAATATTATTTGCTAAAATCATGGAAACTTCATAAAATAAATCATATTTTTTTATATCAAAATATAATAAAGATTATAAAACAAATCGAAACACGCTTATGAAAAAACCGAAATAAAATAAAAGATCAAAATCATGAGACTTGATAAAATAAATGTAATTTTTTTATATCAAAATATAATAAAGATAATAAAATGAATCCGAACATACTTGTGAAAAACAATTATGTAAGTAGAAATAAAATAAAAGATTACTTGTTAAAATTATGGAGACTTGATAAAATAAATGAATTTTTTTTATACCAAAATATAATAAAGATAATAAAATGAGATCATTCCTATGAAATTATTTCTCAAATTGGAGTCATGGGATATTGATAAAATTACGAAATCTAAGTTATTATAAAATAATCAGTTGAACAAATTCATAATAAAAGATTATGGAAGCGATTTTATCATAAAAGATTTATTTGTTCGTTTCCTCATCTAACGCGCAAAGGAGTGAAAATAAGGTATTAAGGAAGGGCTGACTAGCTTTTTAGAATTTGAATTTTGCTTGAACAGCTTCAAGTAACGGGTATGAGATGCATTGATCCCAATATATCATGCCTTTTAATTTCTTTTTCATTGTTTTAATGGTGAAAAAATATGCATAATTATATTTTGATATAAAAATGTGATTTTTTTATGAAGTCTCCATGATTTTAGCAAATAATTTTTTGTTTTATTTAGGCTTTCATAATTTGGTTCTAATTTTTTAGATAAATCTAATCCCATAATCTTTTATTTTAAATTGGTTGAAATTGTAGTTAATTTAAAGGTAAAAAAAAAGTATCCATTATTTTAGCAAGTGTCCATAATTTTAAGAAATGAGTGGGTATGAAGGTTGATTTGTAGTCATAAATTAAACTAAAGATTAAGATTAAGAAAATAGAAAAAAAATATAACGATAAGGAAAAGGGGGCATCGGAGCAAAAAAAAAAAGAGCATATCCCAGAAATATGTTAAGTTGCCATTAAGAAGTCATCGTATAATTGGAAGCAATAATAACAATTCAATGAGTAAATAATACTGTTAAGTAGGCCTACGAGTCCAGTGGAAAAATATTTACTTTATGGATGGATTTGACCCAAATTAAATTATCCTATTCACACACCATGTCTTTATTGGCTTTTCAAATCCTCTATTTAGAATTTTGTTTTATGCATCGAACTAACATATTATCCGTACATACTCTTTACTCATTATTTATGAGAGTTGTGCTGTCAAGCGGTGGAAGCATCCGCACTGGCTGTTGGGCACCTCATCATGCCGCAACCGCATATGACCACACAATTATTTAATCAAATAAAATTTAATTATTAATATAAAATATTAAGCAAAGGAAGAAACGTGCATATGATATTTCATTAGCTTGCAACAAAAAAAAGAATGACAACGTGCCAAGAGACATAGAGTACTTAGGAAAGCTTTGGATGAGAAATGGCTGCTTATTGTATTTCTCAAAGTTGTTCACGACATGTACGAGGAGATAACAAATTAATATAGAATACTGAAAGGTGAGACAAATGACTTTTTTAGAATAAGGATTGACTTTTATCAGACATCATCTTTGAGCTCTTACTTATTTAACCTAATAATAGATATTTTAACTGAGCTAATTAAAGAAGAGATCCCTAACTTTGCCGATTATAAAGTTTTGTTGGTTGAACCAAGAGAGGAAATTGATTTTAAAGTTGAGATATGGAAGAGGACTGAGTATAAGGGTTTTCATTCGACTTAATTAAGTCATTCTACTATTGGCAAATTTTAGATTTTTGATCAATTATACAATAAGATGATAAAATTATTTGAGAGTTTGTACAACTTCGAAAAATTAGTATATCTTGTCTTTCCCTTCCTCTATGAAATTTTCGCCAAGCCTAATGGATTAATTTAGCGTGTTGATACTTTTTTTGAGAATGTTACAATTGACTCAGTGCGTCCTTCGTTATTCCAAGCTTTTATTCTTAGGATTCTTTACCCAAAATATAGGTTAACTTGAATTTGGTGAAGAAATTTTCTGATATTAACAAAGCTCCTACCATGGGTGGTGTTAAGTGGATACCAAGAAGTTATCTAGCTGTAGCATGGCACGTCGGTGCAGCTTTTTAGGAGAAGTGCTTGAAAGAGTGGGTGTCACACCCCTCCTACAATCAAGATCTGGCAATTGTTGAATCTAATTCTGGCAAGTTTCTTTTATCTGAGTTGTAGTTTGATGTTCTACTAGGACTGGTTTTATTTTGATTGCTGTCAAGTTTTTGTTGGTTTATCCTTTGTGGGGCTGTTATGCCTTTAACTTGTAGACTCAGTTGACTATTGCTAGTTTCTTACTTGCTTAATTAATGAAATATATATGGTCAAATGCGATTGGCATAAATGAAAAAAAGGCTATAGAAGTTATAGAAGTTATTTGTGAATGGATAGTATGTAATAAGATAAAATGAATGTTTTATTACAGTGCTAGGATAATTCATTTCAATAATATTATATGGTAGTGATTGGTGGTGCTTTTATAAGGTACTCATATAGGTTTTTTTTTTCTCATTTTCATAACGCATCAAATGAGATATTTAATCCCATTTTTATATTTCCCGTAATTATTAAGCTCATTGGTTGCTTAAGAAATGAGTTTTTATTGGACATCTTCTCCTTACTAAAATTTTGTAACCCCATTTTATAAAAACCTTCCTTTTTCTTATGAGAATAATAAATTAAAATATACGAATAAATCCTAACATGACAATATATAATAATCCAGCATAAGTTAAAAGAACGGAAACACTATTGTTAGAAGAAATAGCTTAATCTTCCAGAGTCTCCTCTGTTTAACCACTACGGGATCTATCACCTAAAAAAATGTTAAATTGATGGGTGAGACAATATCTCAATAACCAACACTGCATCTCATCGGGCATACAAGTAAGTGCCTGTGAGATGTCAAGTGGGAACATTTATAAATACATAATATTATCAAAATAATGTATTGAAAAAAATATTATCAAAATATCACAAGGTTACAGGTATATATATCAATTTACAATATCATAATCTCATTCTCATATTTATCACATAGGTGAACAATTATCAATATTTAATAATTCAGTACTCTCTAACATCCCTTGTTACCTCCCATCTTATTTCCTCTGACTGAACCCATGGGTTAGGACTCACCCATGTGACTGGTAGTTCAACTCAACAAGCTCACCGATCAAGTGGTATGGACTGGCCAAAATCCACAGAACACAAGATTGGACCATGGTTCCCCCAATACATCAGTGGGGTGTCAATGTCTTATTAAATACAATAGGCCAAATGACTAACTAGTGCACACCTGAAAGCCCACCACTTTATTTCCTCTTTTGTACAATAATTTCACCCCTTTATTTCCTCTAAGATTAATCTTCCATCAAGATCCACATTCGTCACCCACTCTCATATCAATTACTCATGAGGTATTATTATACTCAATAGATATAATCATCATAAATCATCAACATTTCATTATCAATTCACAAATCAAGAGAATTTCCAACATCACAAATCAACATAAAACACATATAATATTATATTATTATATATTGCTCAATAAAATAAGTCCCACA
>JBAGKO010000012.1:18167639-18180064 GCA_037177275.1 Acacia concinna
AATTCACTCTCTAACCTCCCTTGTTACCTCCCACCTCATTTCCTCTGACTGAACCCATGGGTTAGTACTCACACATGTAACTGGTAGTTTAACTCAACAAGCTCGTCGATCAAGTGATATGGACCGGCCGAAATCCACAGAGCACAAGACCGGACCATGGGTTTCTCTAATACATCAATGAAGTATCAATGCCCTATTAAACACAATGGGCCAAATGACTAACCAGTGTACACCTGGAAGCCAATCACCTTATTTCCTCTTTTATACAATAATTTCACTCCCTTATTTCCTCTAAGATTAATCTCCCATCAAGATCCACATCTGACACCCCCTCTCATATTAATTACTCATGAGGCATTATTGTACTCAACATATATAATCATCACGTTCCATTATCAATTCACAAATCAAGATAGTTTCCAACATTACAAATCAACATAAAATACATATAATATTATATTATTATCTATTGCTCAATAAAATAAGTCTCACAAGACAACTTCAATAATAAAATAAATTCATAGTACATATCACAAATCAATTGCAAATTTATGTAATATATATTTAAAATCACTCACAAGCATGTCACAAACATACACTACAAGAGAAAAGTGGTTACCTCTCGGCAAAGTAAAATCAAGTTCAACCGCAAGTCACAAATCAATCTTATTGATTCTCAAAATAAAACCCTAAATCCCAAAGGCACTAAGAATTGCGATCTCACAATGCATGTTCCTTTGTGGCTATAGATTGGGTGTGGCTCTATATATACAAAGCACCACACCACGTGCCATTTTTTTATTATTTGTTTATTATTTTTTTAATAATCTATTTATATATATTTATACTTTAAACTCTCTCTCTAATTTTTATCCTTAATCTTATAAATCATATTAGGAATTTTAAGTAAATAAGAACAAATACCATGATTTTCTCCCTTTATTATGTCCCTAATTTCTAGAATCTTGATTAAGTTTTCTAGTTTAGGGAGATCTCCATTTAATCTTTTATGATTTCTATATTAATTATTTAATTAATTTATTAAAAATTGGGATGTTACACATTTCATTCTTTTTTTTAAAAAATATACTACTAAAAAAAAATCATTTTTCTCCCTGTCTCTATATCCCTCGTACCAAACATACCATTAAGAAGAGTGTTTATTGTCATCGAGTCAAAAAATACGAAGCTTAAAAAAATGAGCTTATTAAGGATATAGTTGAAAACTTTGTTAATTTTAAAATAAAGTTAGTGAATTGTAAGTCTCTCCTTAATATAAGTAAAAATACTAAAATAAAGTGACTTCTAATAAGAATCAATGGACGAGATATTTGGATTTTTTTTTTTTAAGACGCGTTAGTAATTATGCAGCCATCTAGGTGTTAATTAGCTACGTCCTGATCATCAATAATTGGGAGCCACTTTTGATAAGTTTGGGGGGAAATGCAATTAATTAGGGTTTGTTATATAACAGATATATATTGGGCTGTCAACTTTGTTTCGTGATGCATACATGTTTCTTTATGGATCCACATTTCTTTTCGAATCAACAATGGCGTGCGTGCATTATTATATATTCTGCTTTTGTAATAAGGCCATATAATGCAACCGCATCACCTTTCATATCATATTCATTATAATTATATGTATTCGATTTGTGCATATTGTGGGGTATCATATTAATTCATTTAGGACGCACGTATTCATTTCCTTTCCTCCATTTCAAATTTTCAATCATCAAGTCGCAACATTATTTAAAAAAAAAAAAATTCTCGTCCAAAATATGTGGAGAGTTTGTGAATATTTATACCTTACTTTTCTCTTTTGTCATTCCTCATACATTAAAATTATCGTATTGACCCTCATATTAGTCTTTATCGTACGTTGATATAATATCTTATATAACAATATATATGTATGTGTGTATATATATATAATCGATAGTATTAATAATTGAGTGAGCATTTATATATGTCTTGTTATCATTTCCTGGGTACATACATTCCAAATAACCATGATGTCTATTTTTTTTCCCTGAAGATTGTCTCAATTTAAAATTCATTAGTTACAACTTTCTATTTCTTTTACCATGGAATATTAAATATTGGTAATTTTGGAATTTTTTTAATTTCTAGACAAAGTTAATGACTTAACCATACCTCCTTAATTAATTAGTTTTAATGAAGTGATGAGAAATACTTTATAATTATCAAGGACGTGGTATGCGATTATTTGAGTTTTAAATCATACTCATATATATAGGTGGTGGTATGACAGATTATAAATACTTCTTTGAAATTTATGTGCAAAATGTTGTTCCTTTGCTTTTTGAGATCTGTTCTTCTTCTTGATCTGATCCAACACATAGTTGCAACCAAAGCCAGCATGCCATTAATGAAAGCTTGAAAGGAATAAAGCCAGAACATAAACCATATTATATATACATCTCCCTTATCTTCTTCTTCTTCTATTTTTGGGTGGTGTTTGGGGTGCAATATTAAGTTCATGCTTCTTTGGTTCTCTGTCATGCCTTTAAATATAGGATCCCACCCACACGTGAAGGGGTGGTCCCACATGTCCCAGAACTATGATGCATGCACACGTGTGTTATCTATCTTCTTCTTCTTCACCGATCCCCTCAAGATCCTGATGAGATGATCCATCATCTTTCTCTGCCAAGATATCAATCATGAAATCATTCCTATTCACACTCATTCATTCCCTTTCTTAATTTTGTTCCCTCATTGGTTGTACTACATGTTTACATGGACGTCACCTTCATTATCTCTTTAATTCAGTCATTCTCACATTCATATTATTCTTTCATATAATTTTAAATTATTTCATCAAGTCAATTAGTGACAACAAGAATATATAGAAGCTTATTTTAAAAGTTCTGCTAGTACTTCACACGCTTTTAACTTTAAATTAAAGATTTTTAAATTTGTTCTCTTAGGGCTCTGATACTTTTCACTCAGACAGATAAGGCTTGTTGTTGTTATATGACTATATGATACTTCTTGAACAATATGGTATATATATGAATATCTTGCTTATTGAGAAAATAAAACATATTTTAAGATTAATGACACGTTAATACAACTTTGTTTTGGTTATTGTTTGAAGAGGTGGGGTTGAGAGAAAGGAATATTGGAGATAGCTAGTAAAGGGAAATTAAAGAAAGTAAAGTGGTAGGGTTTTAAAGGAGAGGGTAGGAGTGTGGAGAAGGCAGCTTTAGTAAAAGAAAACAAAGTAAAATGGGATGTTTTGTGGATTTGGATGTGTACTGTGAGTGTTGTGTGAATATAAATGTATGCAATGGGAAAAAAGAGAAAGGTGATGAAGGGAATTTTGATGATCCCAAGAAGATTGCTTGTCTTGAAACAGTTAAATAGTTTGAGGCAGCTTTTCTTTTTCTCTTTGGAAAGACAAAGACTTGTGGCTTAGCCTCTCTATGCAGATTCCTTGCGTCCTAAAGTATCTTATTACCCTTTCCTCCCTAATATAAAACTTGGTCTAAGTGTAAAGAGAAAATTAAAGGAGGCCTCTTCATTTTCATTTTGAATTGGAATCAATGATATAATTCAATAAATGTAAACTACTTCTTTAGTACTAATACTTGTTTAAACTCCATGTGCAAGCAAACGTGTTAAAGTACCATAAGGCTTTCAGTTCATGGGTTTTTATACATGTACAGCTTTCTTTTAAAGTACCATAAGGCGTTCAGTTTATGGGTTTTTATACATGTACTCTGGATGGTATTCCTATTGAAGCTTGAAAATGTTTGGAGGAAGACGAAGTGTTATGGCTGACTAAGTTATTCAATGAGATTTTGCGATCTAAGAATATGCCTGATAAGTGGAGGAAAAGTAAATTGATCTCTATTTATAAAAGTAAAGGGAATATTTAAAATTGTGCAAACTACAGAGGAATAAAGCTTATAAGTCATAGGATGAAATTGTGGGAAAATGTGATCGAGTACAGGTTGAGGATGGAGACTAGTATTTATGAAAATCAATTTGGATTCATGCTCGATAAGTTCACAATAGAAGCAATTTACTTATTGGGGCTAATGGAAAAGTATCGAGTAAAGGAAATGACTTGCATATGGTTTTCATTAATTTAGAAAAAATGTATGATCGAGTGCCAAGAGCTGTACTTTAGAGAGCCTTGAAAAAGAAGGGAATGAGGGTCGCATATATCAAAACCATTCAGGACATGTATGAGGGACTAACAACTAGTGTTAGAACACCTAAAGGGGATACAAAGGACTTTTCTATAAAGATTGGGGCTAATGGAAAAGTATCGAGATAAAGGAAATGACTTGCATATGGTTTTTATTAATTTAGAAAAAATGTATGATTGAGTGCCAAGAGATGTACTTTAGAAAGCCTTGAAAAAGAAGGGGATGAGGGTCGCATATATCAAAACCATTCAGGACATGCATGAGGGGCTAACAACTAGTGTTAGAACACATGAAAGGGATACAAAGGACTTTTCTATAAGGATTGGCCTACACCAGGGATAAGCTTTAAGCCTTTATTTGTTTAACCTAGTGGTAGATGTTCTAACTGAGCCATAAAAGAAGAGATCCCTAAATGCATGTTTTTTGCTGATGATATTGTTTTATTGGCTAATTATAGGGAGGAAATTATTAATTCTTTGCTTGAAAAGTGGAGACAGACTTTAGAGGGGAAATGTTTTCGTTTGAGTAGGAGCAAAATGAAATATATGCATTACAATTTTGACAAGCGACACAGTAGAAATGAAGTGGAAGTTAAATTGGGGGGCATGTTATTCTGCAAGTGACAAAATTTAGATATTTGGGATCAATTATTCAACAAGATGTGGAAATTGATAGAGATGTTAATAATAGAATTCAAGTAGGATGGTGTAAATGGAGAAAATCTACTGAAGTTATTTGTGATAAGAAGGTACTTAATAAAGTAAAAGGGAAGTTCTATCGCACTGCTATAAGACCAGCAATGCTATATGGTAATGAGTGTTGGGCATTGAAGGGACAATATAAGTATAAAATGGGAGTTGCAGAGATGAGAATGTTGAGATAGATGTGTGGTCATACAAAACTAGATAAGATTCATAATGATCACATACATAAATGAGTTGGAGTGGCTCCTATTGCAGAGAAAATTGTTGAAAATCGTTTGAGGTAGTTTGGTCATGTGTAAAGAAAGCCGTTGGATGCACTGGTAAGGAAAGTTGATCAAATAGTATGAAGCTCCATAAAAAGATATCGATAAACACTCAGCAAGGTTATAAAAAGAAACTTTTTGGTTAACAACCTATCTAAATATATGGTTTTCAACAGAGAGCAATGGTGTCATGTAATCCATGTAGTCGACCCTGCCTAATAGGATTAAGGCTTTATTGTTGTTTGTTGTTGTTGTACGGCTTTCTTTTAATAATCAACTTGGTTTAACATAAGACTTTTCTATTAATAATCTTGTAGCCTAGTGCATGATATATAGCTTTGCTTTAAGTGGGAAGTCGCGGTTCAATCCTGCTTGTAATCTCGTGCTGTTAATTGCTGCCCCTTGAATCTTGTTTGTTAAAAAAGAAATGAAAATTTCCTGCTTCTTACACAAAAGCTTCTCACACGTCTTCCCAACATATTAAAATGTTTTTTTAATAATTGATGAGCAAGAGTTGAACTTAATTAAGAGCTAGCTTAGTAAGAGATAAGAGTTGCGAGGTTCCTGATTGTTATTTTTTCTTAAACTACTGCTAATTATGGAGAAGTAGTGATATGATCGAGAGTCCAGAGACATAAGAAAACCTTGGAATTGCTGAAAGTCATACAGACAAATCTCGCAGTCTTTATATATTATTGTGGTTCCAATTCAATATAGAGCAATCGATATTTGGCACATATATATATATATATAGCAATCAATATATATATGGCAATTATTTTTTTATTATGCGTTATTCCTCACCCATCCATAAAAGAAGAGCCTTCTTTATAGATACATAGTTTAACAATAATATAATATAGATCGATTGATCTGTTACTTTAACGTGAAGGGCTAGCTGCCATGTATGAAAGTTATATTCGTGTTCATTTAGGGTTACTTTATGTTTTATATATTAAAGATGAAAGAGACTTTTGTTTGTGTGGAGAATTGTAGTAATTATAAATGAAATGGTCACACATATATAGTATTCACATGGCCTAGTCCTTCATCTTTAGGTTACGTAATTTAAGGTTCCACATGGTGGACGAGCCTAAAAATTAACCCTAGGCTCTAATATATATATAGGAGGGGTTCCCTTATAAAGCCATACCAGTGACCATTGTAGCTCCATCTACCTCATTAACGTTTCACATGGTGTGTCGTGTAATAATTGAATCTCTTTTTTTAAAAAAAAAAACCAAGTTTTGTGTGCGTGTACTTTAATTTTCAAATATTTACAATTTTGGATGTGTTAGAAAAACTATAATAAAAACTTGTTGGCGCACATCCAATAATACATGAGGAAATTCTTGATCTGTTCTCAATGATTGATCCATTATCTCTTATTTGATTTTAATTTTGTCAAAGGAAAAAAACAGAAGAGAATAAAGAATTAATGTATAAACCGTTAGCAGAACAGTTTTTGTTAGTTTGGAATTGTGAATATAATATTGTTAAATGAGTAATTCGTTTGTATTTATTAATGCTGTTCATCATATGTAAAGAAGTTAGTTCTTGTTCGGCATGGAAACGTCAATATTATTGTCTTGTTATTGAATGGGATGTGGAATTTCATATACCATTGAGAAAAATATATAGACAAGTTTGAAATCGAATATTCAGAGAAATAATAAGTGCCACTATTAATTAATATAATATAATAAATAAAACTAGGTGTGACAGAGAAATTATTTATCCAAAGATAGTGACATGAAGGGCTCTTACCAATATATTCCCACCACTTGCTTGACTATATATACATATATATATCCATTTACACTGACACATCAGATTTTCTGCCATGAACAAAATCTCTTGAACTAGCAAGTTTCATGAACATTTGGCCTAATATTTATAAAGTCAGAATCAACAGGACCTATTTTAACTTAAAGTCTTATTAAATCAGTAGCAGGTTAATGATATGCAGAGCAGTGGGTGTAGCTTCCACATGCACATATAAATTCACAATCTCATAGATATACATATAGTTGAAGAATTATTTGAAGAATTTTTTTTTTTTTTGGGTATCAAACCGGCATGTATAGAAAAAGTTACTATATTAGATTCAGCTGGTAGGGAAATTATTTCAGGAGAGCGGCAAAATTCTCGGAACCAGTTTTTTTTAGGGAGTAAGATACCAAAGCTCAAATATTATACCACTAATTAGTTTAATATATATAGTCCATTAGACCATTACAATTAATACTACTACATCTTTGTGTTCCTTTTCCTCCTAAGGTGAAAAGGAACATCAGGCGACCCATTCCTGAAGGTTCAGGAAGTAGGACACTTGTTAATAAAAGTAAAAACTCTTTGTATTCTAAACTAAAAAAAGAATTATTCTCAAGCCTAAAGTGGCATAGGGATACCATTAAATCGAATAAAAAAAAGAAAAAAAAATATTTTTCGATTAGATATCAATTATCAAGATCAGGTTAATTAAAGTTTTTCTCAGTTCATATGTATACTCGTTTGTGTGTGTCTTATTCTTTCGAGAGGCTGAAAAATTGATTTCTGAATATTCTATATATCATGAATTGCAAGTTTCATAATCGCTCTTTGACTATTTGAAGAAATTAAATAATTTTCCACTAAAACAACGTTGAATAATTTCATTTTCAACTTAATATCATTCCTTAGCGACTATTGTGCAACAGATCAATCACATCCATCCACATCAGTTAAGTATATATCAACAAAACACAAACGTATATTTATAGAATTATTATCGTCGGTGCAACGTATGTGTAAACACGCATGCCAAAAAGGGGGGGAAAATCTCACTCAAATATCTAATTGATTATTATTGCGGATTGTTGGTTTTTTGGTAGACCAAGCACTTGATGAGAGCCAAGGCCTCACGTCCACATCTATACTGTGAATAGATTATACTCTCACACAGTGAAATTAAAATGATTAGGCTAAGTTCTTTCCCCCCCCCCCCCCCCTTTAATACAAAGCTCTTATTTTTCTTTTCAATGCAGTGAATCCATTTATGGCATCCGATGTTCACTGGAAACTTTGAGAAGGACAAGGTTGATGGAGTTATTTACGAGACTGTTGTGCTGTGCACCCAATAGTTGATTAGCACGTACCGTGTGTATGTATATGTATATATATCTATAGGGGGGAATTATAAATGTCTACGTGTCATATATATATATATATATATATATAGTGGATTAAAAATGGGCAGAGTTTTGAGTTGTTATAAGTATTACAGACAGGCGAGACTGAGGGTTAGGGTTCTTAGGTAAGTGTCTTTGTTGCGTAGCACAATGACGAAGAGACTTGAAAAATGAGATGGTCCTATTACGCTGTAATTAGCTAGATGCACTGGAAATACACCACAAATATGTTATAGATGTACGTACGTAGCAGTAATGTTAGGAAGAGGTCAATTTTTTTCCTTGCCCTAGCTAGCTACATTATTATTCATCTTATATTCCAAATGCTTTGTAACTGTGCAATGAAAGAAAATACACACACGTACACACAATCACAATTCATACGGATCTTCTTATAAGCTCCAACTTATTTTTTTCACGTAAATTTTATAAAAGTTAGTTAAAATTAGTTATTGACGATAAAAACGCAAAATAATTGGGGTTAAGTTTGGTAGAAAAAGCCAGCCTCTCGACAACCTGACGAATTAATGTTTGAATCTCCGCTTTTAGAGATGTGTATATCTAGTGTCTAATAGTGCCTCAAATAGGAGGAGAATACTTGTGCCTAACCAAAAAATCATTAACTAGAAGAGTTATGTCTATTAGTTTATTAGTTAAGAAGTTCCATATTAAGTCAAGGATACTAAGTGAAAAAAAAAATTAATTGTTAAGACAAAATATATTATACATAAACAACGAATTAGTGACAAAATTCCATCACTAAACTAATAATTTAGCAATAAACTTCCATCACTAATCAATTAATGAGAGTCTATTCTACGACAAATTAAAATCATTAACTTCTGTTGCTAATTCACAAGTTTTCATCGTATGATATATATAGGAGTTATATCATAAGCATAAGAAGCTGAATACATTTATATAATGCAAGCAGTTCCTATTTAACATGTTCATATATGCGTATTTTAACTCATTATTATAATTATAATTGTACAAATTGTAATGAATGTGAATCAACTTGGTTTTTTGGGGTCAATAATATAGGTGTATGAAAGTGTGAAAATATATGGATGATTGAAGGCGACAATATAGGGGCTGCAAATTTTCACTAGCTAGGTCACCTACGTACCTTATAGTGCTGACTATGTCCTACCACAAAAGCATGGCTTAGCTTTTTCATGGATCGTGTTAGATCATGTGCTTTATTTTTCAGCCTGTCTGCTCCAATAAAACAACCATGTTTCTCTATAACAAGGATTAGTTGAAGTTAATAGAAATTAATTAGTCCTCACAATATTAAATACTTGCTTAAAATGTTCTTGTTTGGAGAAAAAGGAATGTGGATAGATTTTTTTTTTGGAGAGTTTTTACATTGATTTTGTCAAAAAGATTTTTTGGGAGTTTTCTATCACTTTAATTTTGATATAGTATGCTCAATTTTTCACAACCCTTAATGCCCTTTTCGGAAAAAAAAAAAAGGAGTAATATCAGAACATCTTTTATCTTAATTTACGCACAAACCCCTAATCACACACTCTCTTACATTTAGGGGAATTAGGGTAAGATTTTGGAAAGGAGAAAAAAATTAGATATAAACAACTTTGTTGGTCTCTGTTAAATTTAGCAACTGAATACTATTAAGAGACGGTGGAGGTAAATGGAAAAAAAATGTTTATGATAGGATTAGATTAAAAATCCCTACTTGAACATTTATATTGTTAAAACATCTCTCTACTAGTAATTTATTATCTACATGGGTTTATATTGGAACATGACGCAAGAACTTGGGTAGGCTTATTAGTTTGCAAGGTCAGTTTACAATGGAAAATCATTAAACTAGATAAATTACTTAAATAAAAAATATATGTATATATGCGATTCTATATCTGAGTCTGGCAGTTAAGACTTAAGACTGGAGGTAGTATATTGTTAGATTTTTAATATGCTCCCTCCTATCTCAAACATTAGGGTACATTTTAAAAGAAATTTTGATGCATGATATAGAGTATTTTGTGGGTCATACTCATATTAATGAATATTTTTCAGTTATAACTCCTATTACTACTTGTGATAGTTAGTACAAGATTTACTTAATTAATTTAGATAAATTAATAAAAAATTAGTTACTTTTTAAAAATATGTGTTGGTTTTCTTAAAATACTTGCTTTTGTTGCAAAGTCTCTTACTATATGCAATCAATAAGAATGATTTATAAAAAAAGAAATGATTAATATAAAAGATAAAGTGGATTAAAATCTTATATTTATAAACGAATCCTACTTCTAATAAGCTTTTATATTAGATACAGCAAGTATGTAGTACTACAATTTATCATAGGAGAACATTTGAAGTCTGATACAGTGTTTCTCTACACTCTTATTAGAAATGGAGTTTTCATTTGTAGACCAAATTAATGAGTTAATTGGCTCTCATTTATTTTTATAAAATAATTCGAAGTGGCTTATAACATCAACGGATGGTTTATGTTGGTATGTGTCTTTTTCTCAAAAATCAATGGTTAGGGGCTACACTCTTGGAAATTGAAATAGCTCATTTATTTCAATGAAAGCAACTAATGAGGCTGTAAAAATTATTGACTTACTAAATTTATTGAATCGAGCATGCCTGATTGAGAATTTAAAGCAAGAACACAAGCAAACGTGCCTACGATGGAGAGTGACAAAACAACAACAATAAATTAACAACAATAATGGAAATTGCATGCAACGTGGAAGTTGGAATAGTCCCGAGACAAAATTTACTAACCGATATCCATTAAATGGAACTCATTTTCATAGTAGTGTCGTTTTTCTTTTTTTGACCAACATATATATAGAGGTCTTTTTCTTGTGAAAATTAATTTCGGCCGAAAATAGATGTCTCTGTTGCGTGTTAATATCATCAAACTTTGATTAGTAATATTGGTCGGCAGTGTTGGGTTAATGATTGCCTGATTCATAGAATATTGTCATTCCTTTTTTTTTAATTTGCTAAGGAAAAAATTCAAACCGTTGTTAAGAATACTAGTGAGGAGATAATTCTTTACGGATCATTGCATGGACTAATAAACTTTCTACCCAAAAAAAAGAAGAACAATTAATACCTTGTTTTGTTAATAATATAAACTCTACGTACCAATTAAATATATAAATATTGTGCTTTATGTCACATATATAAAAATAAATAACAATTAAATATATTCTTAGGAAAACCCATTTACATTTAATTATTAATTTGATACCTTTGTGTCTTTCTTTTCTCCTAATTAAATGTTTCAATTTTGCTAACATTGCAAATAGAGCAAGTTTACATAAGCTAACAATGTTAATAGAATAAAATTAATGATTTAATTAAGAGAGAAAAACACAAATGTACCAAATTAAAAATTGAATAAAAATATAAATAGCTTCAAATGAGTTTTCACTATATTCTTTGAAAAAAAAACATCATACTGATATTTATTTGGCTATCTTTTGATTTTACTATATACTCCATCTGGTTCTAATTATAAAGGCTTGTTGACTTGTTTGGAGAATTTTAGGAAAATCATAAAAAAGCTAATTATATTACTTAATCATATAAGATATTGTCATTTTTCTTCCAATTATATTGTTTGACTTATGAACTAATATAAAATGAAATAAAAACACAATATATGATATGATTAAGTAATGTAATTACATTTTTTAGGATTTTCTAAAAAAATCAACGGACCCTTATAATTAAAACTGAAGGTAGTACTTGGTAAGAAAATTGTGCAATTTAAATTTTGTTTTTGGCTCATGCATCCTCCTATGGTAGGGAATCATGTTTAAGACTATGTAGGATACTAAATTTGCACATATCTCCCAACTAGAATTCAAATATTGGTTGGTTAGTTGTGAGGGACGCTAGCCCAAACCCTATTCGTTGCCAAAGGTTTTTTTTTTTTTTTTTCTGGCGAGGTTGCCATTTAGATAATTGGCAACTGAAAAAGTAAAGATTTACATGAAGATCCCAAGTCCAATGAGCCCAAACCCATATTTTCATGGGCTCCCTTGTTTGGATTTATAATCCCAATATTTCCCAAAGTCTGAGATGTATCCAAACCCAATGCTCAAAG
>JBAGKO010000012.1:18190448-18201249 GCA_037177275.1 Acacia concinna
CAGAGGGGGGAGTGAGAAATTATTTTTTATTAAGGAAATTAATTGCAAAAAAGTCCCGTGGGACTTTTTTGCAAATATGAGAATTTGTGAGACCTTTTTGTTGTATATTTCATTAGTTGGGACTGAAATGCAATTTTCCCTTTATTCTATTCTCACCCTATTCTCCTAATCTTAAACCTTCATTTAATATATGATTAGAAACCACTGATTATTCTCACTCACTTGTTAAAAAGATGGAGACTTACTAAGAAGACATTTTTATTATTAAATTAATACTATTTCAATTAATTTATAATCAAAGATTATGATATCAGTTATATCTTAAAAAATCAGAACATGTTTATGAAAAAGAATTATAATAGCCGAAATGAAATAAAAGGTCACTTTGTTAAAATCACTGAGACTTGCTAAAATAAATGAATTTTTTAAATATCTAAATAAAATAAAGATAATAAAACGAGATCATTCCCTAATGAATTATTTTTTAAATGTATTTGATTTCCATAATTAATAAAACAAGATCAAGATGATTTGGATTATGGGTGAAATTTGTCAAGCCATGACAAAAACTTTCCATTTTCTAATTTTATTTTCACTTTTTAGTGTGTTGGATGAGGGCATAAGCAAACCCATCTTTTATGATAAAGCAATGTCCACAATCTTTTATTATAAATTTGTTAAATTTTTTTTATAATAACTTAGTTTTTGTAATTTTTGCAATATTTCCTGTTCCAATTTGAAAAATAAATATGTAAGTAATGATCTCATTTTATTATCTTTATTTTAGTTTGATATAAAAGAGTTTAATTTATGTTAATGAGTCTCCATTATTTTAGCAAATGATCTTTTATTTTGTTTCCATAATATTTTTTCATAAACGCATTTTTTAGATAAATTTGATCTCATAATCTTTTATTATAAATTAATTGAAATGATATTCAATTTAATAATAAAAAAAGTTTCCTTTATATTAGCAACACTGCATGTTTTTAATAAGTGAGTGAGCATGAGGCTGATTGTTGTAGTTATTATGTGTAAGTGTGTCAAAGGAAGAAGTTTCATATAACTCAAAACTAGGAATACTCTAGTATACCATCGGATATGAGCTTGAGTTAGTAAAAGGTTGATGAGAGGAGTCCTTGAATTGACCGTGTGAAATGACTGTTGGAATTTTAATTAAAAGGTTTTGTTACATTTAATTATAATTAATTTGAATTTTGTAACTATCATTTTAATTGTCATTAAACTATCGTTAATAGTCATTATTACTGCTCAACGGCCATATGGATTTCTTCCTATAAAAGGCAATGTGAGGAGGAAGGTGTTAGAGCTCTAAGGTCAGCCCTACCCTAAACTCTAACCCGAGCTCCTCTCATCTCCCTTTCTTCTGAGTTCCACAGTTATCTTCCTATAGTTCTGACACCCCACTTTATGTAGGAAGAGTTCGTTTTATCCTGGAGAGTGCCGCTTCCTAACTTACTAGGGGGGTTGCGGAATATCTCCTAAGGACAGTGTCTTTAGGCGCGACTCGAACTATTTGTTGATTGTATTTTTACAGGTGTTGCTGTCAAGAAGTTGTACGATGAAGAGGCTAACGCCAACAGTATATACATATGTCCTTAATCCATAAGCGAATTGGAGGGCAAGGTCTCTTATTACGGGGGGATAACATTTAATAAATAGTTTTCATCATGGGAAAAGATAGATCTAGCAGTCAATAGAAGGTAATCGCGAGCCAATCAAAGATGCTATACTTGAAATCCACATACGTATGGATTGAGCTGTTCGAATTAAATTCAAGAGAAGTCACTTAAATAAACGTATAAAAGAACCTGTTAGCATGGGATTCTATATAAGCAGTTCATATATGCATGACTTTTACACACACATACATATAACAGATAGGCAAGCAACTTCTAATTACGATATGTTTTTTTTTTGAAAGCATAAATAACAAAAATTCACTTCTTAAATCGTATTTAAATTTATATATAACAAGGACTACTCTCCTTTTTTTTTCCTTTTTCTTTTTGTTTTTTTAAACAAATTAAAGAGGTGACAGTCACTAATTATTGATGAGTGTTACATGCATGATTGAACGTGCAACCTCACACTTATAAAAGAGCTCTGATATTGTTAGGCTATATGGCCATTGACATAAACCACTCTAACTAACCATAGCTTGCCTAACACAATTTCCTTGTGAACCGACTACGTCATAATAATAACTATATTACAAAGTAGCTTGCAGGGTTGGAGAGTTTGAATACATTAGTTGGTTAGTTAAAGCTCTATAAAAAGAGGGTTTGGTTCAAAATTTAAAGTTGTGGGATGTGGAATCCTCACCAAGAGAAAAGAAAAGTCTCTCTCTAAAAATAAGGATAATTTAAGTCTCCTATTAATTCTCTAGAATTAAGGTTAATTGATAACCACTCTCATGCAAGGGATTACCATTGTAAAACTCATGTAGGTTATTTATTGTTATATTGCTTTTGCTTGAGTTTGTAATCATGATTTGATTCTTGTAGTTTCTCATTTTAGGAGTTGTTAACATGCAATAATTTTTTCTTTGATCAGTAATTAGATTTTTCTTTCATAAAATATATTTTTTCTGTATACCTTGATTGGTGGAGCACGTACATCAGAAAGAGATTTGGAGTAAAACGATAAAATATATATTTTATAAGTTAGACAAAATTATCTATGTGGTATATCATTATAATATATATCAAATTATAATACATAAAAGTTTAGGTAAGTTGGATACTAAAGGCTCACAAAGCCCTCATATCAGCTGTGGGACCTTGTGGGCTATAAATCAACTTTTTACCAACTAATTAACCTTTGTTAGCTATATCAATTTATAAGTGAGACAAAATAGTTTGAAGCAAAATGACATATTTAAATACTATAAAGTGATGTAATTAACTTTTTTAGAATTCTCCAAAAAATTAAGTCAATTAGATTTTATATTTAGGACCGAAAGTAATATACTCTTTCTGTTTTTATTTATAAGACTCTTTTGGAGAATCCTAAAAAAATCTTAAGAAAGCTAATTACATTTCTTAATAATATCATATGTTGTATTTTATTACATTATATAGTAGTTCATAAATCAAACAACATAATTTAAAGAAAAACAGAAAACTTTAATGTCTTAAAGTAATATAATTAGTTTTTTTAAAAAATTTTTAAAATTCTCTAAAATTGTCTTATAAATAGGATGGAAGGGTTCGTTTTTATTTTTTTAGAACTATAGGGGTGACCCTCACTGATTGTTGAGGTTACATGTATGATTGAACCTGTGACTGCTCATTTATTGGAGAGCTCTCACTTATACGGTTATCGACATAAAACAAGCCAAACTAACCATAGCTTGAGTAACTCACAATTTGCCTGGGACCCAACTTCGTAACAATAGTTATATTACAAAGTAGTTTGTGAAAAAAAAAAAAAAAAACTTCTTTGATCAGTAATCAGATTTTTCAATCATAAAATTTATTTATTTATTTATTTATTTATTGTATACTTTAATCGGTGGAGCACATGCATCAGCAAGAGATTCGAACTTAATTCTTTAAAGTCCAAGTTTCAGCGAACTTTAGTTTGACTTGAAACAAATGTGTACAAAAGCTTATAGATACATACAAACATTCATGAGAACTTATGCTATTTAAGCAGAGGTAAAATTAATCCTAAAAACATAACTAAAAGTCAGATGGGCGAGAATTAACATGAGGAATCTCATTGCTTGATCGGAACTGACGATGATCCCTATACATTTTTCGCGGGATGGGATATTTATATATAAATTTCTTCCAGGGACATCTTATTAATAACCCCTAACACAAAAACTGATAATCCCACTGCACACTCTCTCCCTTTCCGATCTCGCAACATGTAACTGAGGAATTGCATTTCATCTTCCAGCGAAAACTCCGGCATCGCCACGCTGGCCTTCCCAATGCTTTGTACAGTACACAGGAACATCTTCGATTGTACCTCCAACGTTGTAGAGTTTGCTGCCTTCAAAGAAGTACGTAGTACTCACAGGCATGCCCGCCGTTAGCATTTTATAAAATGTAATGGTATGATTCAATTTCTGTTAGATTTTACTTTGTCCTTTAATTGATTTCTACTTCATAAAAAATATAAACCATTTAAAAAGAGTTTCAATTAGAATCCAAATGCTTCTTTTCCTAATGAATATCTTTTAGTTCAGGTCCATATCAGCAGGAGATTTGCAGATAAATTTATCAACATAAAAACAGAGAGCTCAGATGAAAGAGGTACCATCCGTTGGATAAGGTGAACGCAATTGAATCTCGATCGCACGTTCTGCAACAATTCCTCACAGGGGTACTATTCTACCACTAGACCACTGGTGTCCTTGATGTTTAGTCTGTATTTCATATCTAATTAGTATATAGTATTTCTGGTCCTCATCATAAGCTGCAATTGACTTTTTTTTTTTTTATAAAATTCTAAGAAAGCTAATTACATTACTTTTAAGACATTAAAATTTATCATTTTTCTTTAAATTATGTTGTTTGACTTATGAACTAATATATAATATAATAAAACATAATATTTGATATGATCAAGTAATGTAATTAGCTTTCTTAAGATTTTTCTATGATTCTTAAAAAAAGTCAACGGGCCTTTATAATTATGACCGGAGAGAGTATTTACTAACTTATATAGTTTCTTTGTCGTTTTTCTCATAAATAAAATATAATTTTAAGTAGATGATATTTTTTTTGTCACTTTTTAAATTTAATCAATTGGTTATAAGGAGGTAATCCGTTCACATAATTCATAGAATAGAACATTCTTGTCAGCTTATTTCCCATGTTATATTTGTTATGTGAGGTATGGTTTTGGATTCACGTTTGCAAAAGTGATTCAAATTATACAATCACTGAAATTCAACATCTAAGTAAGAACATTTTCTTTGCTACAACAAAATTTAAGGACTTTATTCTTCTCCTCATTGCTGAGAGGACACAGTGCGCGCGCACACACACAAGCTCCAAATTAAAAGATCATAAAAGATAATACTCAATTCTTCTTTAAGGAGTTCTCTATATCTATCACAAACCTGTATTTCACATCCTTATTTATTACCCTCTCCAAAGCTTCATTTATGTGTTGAATTGGAATCACTTCAATATTTGGGTAAATTTTATTTGCAGCACAGAAATCAATCATCTCTTGTGTCTCTTTTGTACCACCTGTATGACTTCCTGAGATGGTTCTCATATCTGCCAACAAAAGTTTGTTCATTCATTTACAAATCCCATCATCACTCCAAGTCAAAACAACCAAGCTGACCAAAAGTGTCGCAAAAATTTTCTGAACATGAAAAATAAAATAAGAGTCAACACACACACACACACACATACCTGCAATAAGGGTCGGAGGGCTTAATTTAATCTCGCTTGGGAACCCAACCAAGACTAGAACTCCAGAGGTCTTTAAAAGTGACAGATAAGGATCGAATGGGTGATCACCTGAAGCTGTGTCAAGTATGAAGTCCAAAGACTTGGCCAATGCCTGTGTAGGAATCACCATCGATTTTGATCAGGAAAAAGGGACAAAAATTACAATCTTATATTGATGCCATAAATGTCTAAGGAGAATTTCATTTGGCAAATATTCAGTAAACTCCTTAATATAAAAGCTACTAAATTAATTTGAGTAGATTAAGGCAACCAGATATAAATTACTTCATTATATAAGTATGACCTAACCTCTCTAAAATACTCATGTATAACGTTAGATTATACTATTATGAGTATTTCAGTTTACAAGTCAAGTATATTGGGAAAAATGATACTCCATCTTGTCTTTAATATGCAATCTGTTTACTTAATTTGATCAATTAAATACGTTAGGTAAGTTAATTAACATGACTTTTTTTTTCTTAAACACCCGAATTGTTTTCATTAATTTTCTCCACATATCTCTTACTTAATTACTATTTAGGGAACATCAATAGGAGTAAACTAGGAAAATATTGGCAAGTATTGTAAATATGTTTTATATTTAAAACTAATATCAACTACATAATTATATCATAATTTGAGAACCAATGGGAGTA
Organism: Acacia concinna; assembly: GCA_037177275.1. Classification (NCBI taxonomy): domain Eukaryota; kingdom Viridiplantae; phylum Streptophyta; class Magnoliopsida; order Fabales; family Fabaceae; genus Acacia; species Acacia concinna. The sequence continues at coordinate 18,196,552 of JBAGKO010000012.1, forward strand.
AATATTAAAAATAAAATAGACTGAAGTATTATACTCTCTTTGAACCTCATTATAGGATCCAACTGGTTTTCTATGGAGAATCCTAAAAAAAATTAATTACATTACTATAAAACATTAAAATTTATTATTTTTCTTTAAACTGAGTTGTTTGACTCATCAACTAATATATAATATAATTAAACACAATATATGATATAATTAAGTAATATAATTACCTTTTTTTAGAATTCTCCCAAAAAAAAAGTCAACTGAACTTTATAATTAAGGCCGGAGAGAGTATTTAAAATTAAAAAACCAAAATTCTGAAGTAGCTCTATAATTGGGATCAAGGGAGTACTAGACATCAAGCTTAGCTGCTTACCATCATCTGGTCTTGGTCATTGGTAACAACAAAGTTGTCAGCACCAAGCAGAGTATGTGCCTCCTCCTTTTTGGAAGCACTTGAACTGAAAACTGTTACATTCAGCCCAAAAGCCTTCCCAAATTTTACTGCCATATGACCAAGGCCTCCCAGGCCGATCACTCCTAGGGACTTACCAGCTTGATTCATCTTGTGGCGCATCATAGGAGAATATACAGTTATACCAGCACAAAGCAAAGGAGCTGCTGACGCCAATGGGTAACTTTTGGGTATCATGAAGCAATACCTGAAATTCAAGAATGTCACTGAATGAATAAGAAGTGTGAAGAGAGAAATTAAACATATCAGTCCCCATCTGATGAGAGTTTTGTGTATTGAGCTGCCTATTTTTTCTATTATTTTTCAATCAAATAGTACGGACCATCAATAACAAAACCTTATATATAGCCAGATGACATGTTTCAAAATCGAGCAGCAACATCGTATATCTCTAAAAATCGATGGGTTCAAGGAAAATAATACCAGAATTCATGACAGTGGATACATATATGATATAGCATGAGATAAAGTTCACCTTTCATGTACTACTATGTGGTTGGAGTATCCTCCTTTGGTGATTGTGCCATCAACATCAACCCCATTAAAAGTTGAAACTGATCCCTTCATACAATAAACTTCTAATCCATCATTACAATATTGGCAATCCCGGCATGAATTCACGTAAGTTCCTACTCCCACATGATCGCCGATGTTGAAACGATGCACGTTGGAGCCAATATTTTGTACGATCCCAACAATTTCATGTCTGATTTGTAAATGAAAACACTCATGTGTGTTAGATTTTAGAGGTCAGAATAATTATCTCCATACTGCAAAAGAAGTGTGACATACCCAGGTACTAGAGGATATTTTGAGTTGCCAATTTTATTCCTAGTCCAACTTACATCAGCATGACAAACTCCACAATGTGTGATTTTTATAAAAACATCATCGTTCCCAAGAGTCCTGAAACGATCATGTCATATGATCAAAGAATCATCCTTGATGCAAATCCAATGTGAAATGAAAATATAGACAGTGAAAAGAACATACTCCCTAATCCCTCCTGTCTTTTTTTTTTTATTATAGGAGGCCGGGATTGAACCCGAATTGGATGTCACATAGGGCACTAACTATACCACACGGCCTAAAAGCCGTTGGTTAATCCTTCCTATCTTTAATATAGGCTATATTTAAAGAGTTGGTTTTGGTTTTAAATATAAGATATATATCCTTTCAAATTTGTCCTTCTATTCATAATTTACTTCTATTAATTCTCCCTAACAATAATTAAGGAGGAGATGGGGAATTGAGAAAGATAATTTAGGTGTTTTAAAAAATACATGTTATATTAACTAACTACACTTACTTCCTTAATTTAATCAAATTTTGGATAAAGAAATATTTTGTAAGATGAACAAAACTATCCCACGCCCCAAAAGTAAAACCATAATGATGATAATACAGAAATTTCTTGCCGTACTCAACAAAGTAAAACATATTGTACATGCCTGCGACTGAATTTGTAGGGGGATAGAGCTCCAGAGGCATCTCTTGCTGCCCATCCAAGGCAACCTGTATTGTCATCTTTAGAATCCATTCTTTTTTTTTTTCCTGCAACATAAATACAAATCAATGAGTTATCAGTTTAGTCTCCATGTGATCACATGAAAATAACAATATAAAGATATATTCAAGTACTTCATTTTAAGTCATCCTCCAGTAAACTAGTATTCTCAATGAAGATTGCTAATCTAGAGTTGTTGATAACATGGCATTACTCAGAGTAAGCATAGAAACTGATGAACATTATATATATATATATATATATATAAGATATTCAGATTGAACCACGCAACTAGTAAATTGCCAAATAATATCTAACCACTCTTCTTAGGCATATATCGTGAAGATTGTGGACCTTAGGCCTCTGAGTCCAGACAAAGAGGAAAAACTGAAGGAAAGAGAGAGGAAAAAAGAAGAAGAAAAGGTAGTGGGAAAGATATTAGAATATAGTCTAATATTGACAAATTAGAAGATCAATAAAAGACACATAGCTTTCAGGCAAAGCCTGTCTAATTGACTTAAATTATTATGATAGGAAGACAAACCTGTGAGGAGAGGCTACCGCGAACAGCCTCGAACTGATCTTTGAGTTCTGTCTCACATATGCGTGCCCTTTGGATGGAAAGGGAATTGAATTTGTCCAGAATATGAAGTTATGATAAAGATTGAACAAGAGTGGCTGGCAGTTGGCCACAGTTGCTTTTTTAATTAGTTAATGTATTACTGATTGAGTTGCTGGCTATCTTGATACCCACAGATTTGAGGCATCAAGAGATGACCACGTGTCTCTGCATACTGATTTTTGAAAATAGATTTGAGTGGCTCTCTTTTTATCTCAAGATTATATTAAATTTAAAACTATTATATCCTGTTTTCCTTTTCTTTTTGCTAGTGCATCCTCAATGACATTACATTATCTATGAACAAATTGAACTTCGATATTCCAAATCATCATGAGGAATCTATGGATTCTCTACCAGGTTGGCAGAGCATGTCACCAATAAGGCCAACAACCCCAATTGCGAGTAATTCAACTAGTGTTTTGCCATCAGATTCCTCAATGATGTTCTTGACGCCCATCTTCCTTACTAGATTAAGTCTTTTGAGCACATAGCTCATTGTTCAGCTTCATAAGCACTGTATTTACCAATATAATAGGAAAATCCAACAATCCAAAGTTCCTTGGTGATAATGAAGAACGCCTCCGGCCACAAGATGCTCTCTGACAAGATTCAAACTTTAATTTGCACCATCATTGTTCAATTTGACTACATTAGGAGGAGGAGATTGCCACGACTTAAAGATCTTCAATTTTCATACCCTTGACCATCAGCTAACAGTCATAAAAGAATTTGACAGTCACGCCATTACTTATTTTCCACCTTGTTCCTGAGGTGACTCTGAGGAGATTTTCATCACTTTATTGAAGCTTCTCGAGAGCTTGAAGCTGAGAATTGAAAAGGTTCGTATGGAGATAAGCCAACATTTTGACGTTGTTTTGATCCAAAATGTCCTCAGGTTAAAGTAAATTATACTGAAATGGCTAGAGGGGAATGAGAAAGACATGATCTTGCCCATTAATAGGATTTAGGCTTTTGGGCTTTGGGCCCAAAGTGGGACTTCGATTTGGGCTGACTATACTCTTAAGTCTATAAATTGGCCATTTCATTAAGCTTCTTTACTGAAAATAGTTTTTGATGGCCATTTACTTAAATACCAAGGAAAAAGTTTCTCACTTTCACAAGTCTATATCTATAACAACCACTGGATTTGAATTTTCCATAGAAGAAAAGAAAGAAGATCTTCTATTCTCATGTTTGTTTCCCCTTTATGGCATTTCTGCAGTAAAAAGAAAACATTGCATAGTGCATCAGCTTCCATCTTACTCCTTTGCCTTCAAGCAAGTCTTCGGCCACCTCTCTTTTTCAATTTGTTTAGTTTTACTCTTTGTTCAACTTTTTATGGTACTTTGTAACTGTTTTTGTTATTAATATCATATATTTTGCCTTCTCCTTAAGAAAAAGTTGTAATCAACATCAACATCTACATTAGTTTTAATAATAAAACATAAGTATTATAGTATTTATAAGTCATAGTATGATTTATATAATAAATTTTATGCAAGCCCAAAAAGACCCACTTCTACTTATATATATGAATCTAGCAAATCATAAAAAGTGACATGAATTTTACACATCTTTGTTTATTTTATTTTTTTTGTGTGCAATTTTGTTTGTCTTTATTTAGACAGTTTTGGTAGTGTACTGGGACAAAGGTTAAGTCTTCAGCTATTGATTTGCATAAACAATGATGAATATTTATATGTGTTAATTTACAAAATTTTATAACATATAATGTGTTAAAATAACATATAATAATAGTAGTAGTATTTTATTAAATGAACTAGTAAATTAATCTATTAATATTTTTTAGATAAAAAAATTAAAATTAAAAATATAGCACAATATGGATAAGAGGTTATCATAAAAAAGAATAAATCGGACAGAAAAAATTTGATAATTGTTATAAATATTGTCATATTTAAATGATGTCCAAGAGCCTTCTAAGGGTGTCTTTTGAGGTTTTCCAATTAAATTAAAATAACCTATAAAAGAATAGCCTCTTGAGAGTTTCTTATGATTATTACACATAACTTCCCATTGCAACATATTCCACAATTATGTAGATTTATTCTCTTGTGTAACTCTTGAAATGTAATTTAAGGTCTTATG
>JBAGKO010000012.1:18201349-18211395 GCA_037177275.1 Acacia concinna
CTTGAGTAGCGGTTTCTTATAACCGCTACAAAACGGTTTGCAACACACGATTTAGTAGCGGTTTTTTGAACCGCTACAAATTACACATTTTAACCGCTACAAATGTGTGTTTTTTTTGTAGTGTAATTTCAATCCTAAATCCCCAAACATGCTCAATGGTAGCCAATCACTAAGCAATAAATAATAAAAGCAAGATTAGATAAACTGAAATAAAATTAATCAAAACTAATAGTAGGAATAATATCTAAGTTTCAAACAAGTTCATAGTTACTCTAAACTCTAAGTAAAACTAGTCACACATGACTTTAGTGATGATTTAAAACCAATAAGAAAAAGAAGAAGAAAAGCGAATCAACACTATTGAGTAAAAGATAGAAATAACAAATGAGTTCCTTTCGTCCTCACTCCTCTGGTTCTTGCATAACGCTTGGGTTCTTTACAATGAAGATAATCTCCAGCTCCCATTTTTCTTAAATATATGTAGTTGCCTCCTTTTATAAGATATTATGTCCTCCCAACATTCTAAGTCGTGCACCCTCAATTAAGAGAAAAAGGAGCCAACGATGACAATAATAATAATAAGAACAACAACAACAAACAACAACAACAACTGATTTTTTTTATTTGAGAAAACTTCCTATAATTATTTTTCTTCACTAAATTGAAAAACTTTTATTTGAAGTTTAAAAACTTTTATTTTAAGTTGAAATCCCACAAATGATGTATTGATATTTCATCAAATTTTTTAAAAAATCTCTTTAATTTAGCATGATGACTTCCCAAATATACCCACATATATTAAAAACAGAAAATCATCACATTGTTTCAAAGAGAAATTGATAACTTATAGATTCTCCCTTTTTAATTTGAAGAGGTAAAGGCAAGTTGTAAAGTTTTCAAGGATCAAAGAGTGAGGATTTAAGTTATGAAGCCTACGACAAATAGTATAGTTATGCATTTTACTTTAAGAAGCTGATTTTTAGGTATTTATTGGATTCTTATGCAGAAAATAAGCATTCTACACTCCCAAAGGTTTCTTGGAGCATTTGTTTTTTGAGGCTTCAATCCTTGGTGTTTCTTATTCTTCTTCCTTTTCTTTGCTGAATTTTTGACATGGCTGTGATTATTTTGCACAGTTGTGGCTACTTTATGATCATGGGCAACTAAACCTTTTGATCTATGATTATTTTGAATATCCGTATGGATTAAAACATGATTATTTGGCCTTTTGGTAATTAATGATATGTGTGTGTTGATTTTTTTATTTGCTTAATGCTTTTAAATGTTTGGCCACCATTTAGATCAATTTATTCATTTTGTTTGATTTGAGAGAGCTAATCAAAATGTATAACTTGATTAAAATCATGCTTGACATAAGTTTATGTGATAAATAGATGGTTTGTTAGTAACCTTGTCACATTAATGTTGTTGCTTCAAATTGATTTTGTTAATTGTAATAAGAGATTGTGTATTTTAATAAAAAGAGGAATTGGATTTTGACTCAAGAGAGCTAAATTAAATACTTTTAAATCTTAGACTTAGCACATATATTTATTGAGACACCATTTGAGAGGAAATTAATCTAGTTTTATGAAATACAAATGGGAGAAATAATTCTAAGCTCTATTTAATCTTTGAAGTTAAAATCAACTTTTACTTATTAGTTCAATTAAGTTTGTTTTGAACCAATCTTATTTTTCTCAAAGTGAAGCAATTTCAAAATGATTTTGCCTAACCAAATTCAAAGCACAATTGAATTAATTAACCCTCTTTTATCTTAGTTTTTGTGGGAGTGATAACTTTTTATACTACTTACGCCTGTATGTAGAAAAATAAAATGATGAACATATATTCCCTCCGGTCCTATTTATAAGCAACATTCTTTCTTTGGAGAGAGGTTACATGCTGGATCATATTTAAATGCGCGCCCCAATATATTGTGTGTCTTTGATTTAATCCTATAAAAAAAAATACAACATTCTCTCTTCGCTTCTATATATACGCAACAAATTGACTCTGTCTAAAAGTTTGTTGTAGTTTTTCTATTTGTATCTCCAATTATTAAATGTTTATCTCATTTGTTTTCACACTCATTCTCTCTCACACTCTTCATTTTCATAAATAAAGGCATTTTTTTTAAAAGAGAGAGTTAGATCTCCTATACATTTATTGTTTTTAATAAATTTTAATAATTTATTTTGTGGTATGAATATTTGTTGCTTATAAAAATAGCAGACTGAGTACTTCCTCCGTCGCTTATTTTAAATTTTAAACAAGTGATTCTTTTTTTTTCACAAGGTATCTTTAGCCTAATAGACTAATAACCAATTAAATTTCAAATAATTGATTCTTATCAATGAAGAAAACAATTAAAATTAATTAAAGATTTTTTTTTTTTACTATACCCTTATAATGTGTACACAGATGGATGAGTGGAGGGGAGTGAAATTGGTCGTACACCATGTGATGTTGCTGTACTATCAAACAGCCTCCGTTTGATCTCGGATCATGACATATTTTCTCTTGTTCCAATGAAACATTACCGTTTTCAGACCGTACGTGTTGTCATCTCCACACTTTCTGGAACTCACATGCCTTTTATTTATTTATTTATTTTTAATTTTATTCACAAGTTACCCCACAAAGTTTGATGGTCCTCAGCTAACTTTCAAGCTAGAGAAAGTTAGATTGAAGGGAAGAACAACCCGGCGGCTCATTATTATTTATTGGAAAGGCCGTTGGGTTTTGTTTTTTACTGTGATTATCATTATAATCTTCCATATTTATTTCACTAACAAAAATAATAATTTATGATTTCCATAGAATAATAGTACAATATGATTGTACTTACCATTTATTTAATTAAAGAGTAATACTACCTCATTTCCTAAATATAAGAGTAAGTTTAAAAATGAATTTTAGTCATAAATATAATATATTTTTCATTTTATCTCTTATATTTAACCCTAAACGTTTATGTGAAAAATATAAATATGACACGCTGATTAGAAAATTGAATGTAATGGTTCCAGGGAACTTGACCGCCTAAATTTTTTTCCATATAATTACATTATTTTCAAGAATATACACTCAATTAAAAGCAGTGAGACAAGGATAAATGGTCCTTCTTTAATTTGTAGCGCATGCAAATTTCAACCAAATTAATTAAATTTCAAGAATTTAAAAGAATGTCTTTCATATAGTACACACGTGAAGGTATTCATATCATATATATATATAAATACCATATAACATACACTGAGGAACAAGTGGTCACCAGCCCAAAAACTCAGAGGTAAAGCCCTCTTCCTTTGTCTTCATCATCACTCTCTCATCTTCTTCGAGTGTAGAGAGAGAGAGAGAGAGAAATGGGAAGGAGTCCTTGCTGTGCAAAGGAAGGTTTAAACAGAGGAGCTTGGACAGCCATTGAAGACAAGACTCTCACCGAGTACATTAAGATTCACGGCGAAGGAAAATGGCGACACGTTCCCAAAAGAGCAGGTTTTATACTTAATTACATACATACATATATATATATATATTCATGTGTGTGTGTGTGTGTGAGAGTACGAGCGTGTATGTACCTATGAATGAATTTTATTGTTATGTGATTTGCAGGTCTGAAGAGATGTGGGAAGAGTTGTCGGCTGAGATGGTTAAACTATCTGAGACCTGATATTAAAAGAGGGAATATTACTCATGACGAAGAGGATCTCATTATCAGACTTCACAATCTTCTGGGAAACAGGTTCATCCATTTCTTTGATAGATCTCTCATGAATATATCATATGTTCTTTTGTTTTGGATTCGATCGTCGTACTTCGGATGTTGTGTTTCTTATTAAGTTTCTGTATACATGTGAAATTATTAAGAGTCATGCTAACCACATTCAAATAAGGATAAAAATAAGAGGACGGATCGGAGACTAAACCACAATAATAATAGGCCTCTCAAGTCAACAGAAAAGAAAGGCCAGATGCTGACGTACCTTAACAAAGAAGACGACAAACCAAGGACACAAATTGTCATCTATAATCATTAACACAACAACGTGATACCATCTATCTAAAGTTTTAATATTAATTGAGTCTTTTCAAACAAATATAATTCTATTATTTTTCAACTTATAATTTAATTTGTTCCTCATGTGTAGAATTCTAAAAGAAATAAATCTTTAGGAAATATGCTAAAAGAAAAAAAAAAAAACCCATTGCAAAATTGGTTGCCAAAGGTACTTAAGAACACGTGTATTTAATTTGAATGGTTGGGATTGATGGAACTCTTTTAGAACTGTGTGCGCAACATCTTTTTAGCTGTATGAAAAGTATTCCCTTTTTAAGTATAGTTAAAGATAGGTTGCATACGGTAAAAGAAGAATTGCACCCATTAAAGATAGCTTGTATTTAGGCTCTTAAACATATTCCAGATACTTAAGGTAGTAAATTTTACAATGGGAGGTTTTTTTTATCAATTTTTCCTACATCTTTTAGTATCACATACTGATAATAAGGAAAAAGACTGAACACTAAAAGCTTTAATCATATATAAATATGTATGATCCAGATACAATTATGGGGTGTTTTAATGAGAGCAACATCATCAATCAGCTAGCAGTAATAACTCTCTATATATATACACTCCTTTTGGTCCTAATTATAAAGATCTATTGAATTTTTTAGATAATTTTAAAAGATCCTAAAAAAGTTAATTATATTACTTAATCATATCATATATTATATTTTATTACATTATATATTAGTTCATAAATCAAATAACATAATTTGAAGAAAAATGATAAATTTTAATATCTTGAAATAATATAATTAGCTTTTTTAAGATTTTTTTATATTTTTTTTAAAAAGTCAACTAGCTTTTATAATTAAGACCTGAGAGAGTATATAATATGACTTAATTAAGTGTTTTATTATATATAGGTGGTCCTTGATTGCTGGACGACTACCAGGACGAACAGACAATGAAATAAAAAATTATTGGAACACCAACCTCGGAAAGAAGTTTCAAAATAATGGCAACTCAAGAACAAAGTCCTATCCTACTTCAAGCCGCTCGCCTTGGCATGACAAGGACATAGACTCGGAGTCGGACCCAAAAGCACTCGCAAAAACGGCCGGTTCATGTCTGGTTCTAACCAAAGCAACAAGATGCACCAGAGTGATATTGAGCAGCAAAGAAGGCCAACCATCAACGGCCGTACCATGTTCGACCACTCATGACGAGGACGAGAAAGTTCGGTGTGATAATAATGAAAAAATGATGGAGGCGACGTTACCACCTTTTGTGGGTTATGAGGGAAATAACCTTAATAATGATGACGACGAAAATAATAACACAAACAACGAGTTAGGTTTCATGCCGGATTTCGAAATGGACGAGGGCTTCTTTTCGGATCTTCTTCTGAATATGGATATATCCGAACCAGCATCTTGTTTTGAGAACAAGGTCGTAGTGGAGGAGGAAGATAAAACTAATGGTAGCATCACTACTAGTAGTGAACAAGGTGGTTGTCATCATCAACATTTGCCTTCACCAGTAGTATCCAACGATGACACCCACTTGAATAATAATATTAATGTTTCGGAGGATTCCTTGCACGAATCTGAGAATTTCCAGTCAATTTCAGCTTTAATGGAGAATGAATTTGATTGGCTTTGAGCCAGCAGCTATGTGAAGCACATGTGTATAGTAGTACTCTTGGCCACATACAGAGAGTTGTACATTTTCGATCTTGTATCATCGATAAAAAATTTTATTTTTTGTCGTTACTGAAAGTTTTTAGTGTCGTTGCTAATATGACTGTCACTTATACTTATTAGAGGCTACAAAATAAGTCGTCATTGAAAGTATGCTTTTAATGTCGTCATTGAAAGTATGCTTTCAATATCGCCATTGAAAAGTAGTTTCAGTGGTGACATTTGAAAGTCACACTTTCAGTGGCGACTTCTGTATCGCCATCGAAAGTATTCTTTCAGTTGTGACAAAAGTTGCCATTGAAAGTGTATTTAAAAAAAATAAAAAATAATTTCTACATTATTTGGCATTTGTCACATCACCTTCTCACCTATTTTGTCCACGTGTCATATGTCACCGTCCACGTCACTCGCTACATCACCTTCCATTCCACATTACACCACGTCATACGTAAATACTTTCTCCAACAATAGGCTTAAACCTAGGACCTCCTAATTAAGGAGTGAAACACTTAACCATGTGAGCTAAGTTGAATAGTAATCCTTTATATCAAAAATTAAATATATAAACACACACATATAATTTATAATATATAGATATTTACTAATTAATTAATTTGAGTAGATTAAGGATGTTTATTTATTTTATATGATATGTTTTTCTAACATACTGTGATCGATAATCTTCTTTAATTCCCCTTTTCACTCTTCTACTTAATTATTATTGAAGAAATATTAATAAGGTTAATTTGGGAGTATATTGATAAATATGTGAAATAAGTCTTACATTTATTATTGATATTAACTCCCCAATTAGGTCATGCATTAAGAACCGAGGAGTAATAAATAATTAAAATAGGCTTATGCACTTTTGATGATGTGAATATTTTCTATTATGTCAAGAATAATGCCAGCCATGGCATTGTTTGCTTTCTTTCTTTTCTTTTCTTTCTTTCAATTTTCTTTCAGTCTTGTTTCTAGTTGGCTGAGTTATTGAATTTCAGGATGTCTTTACATAGTGGAGAGTTGAATAGGCAAAGAAAATGATGTTGAAAATGGACTAATACCTAAAGTTATAATTGTTTTAATTTTCTTATACGTTAAGTCACGTAAATTTGTGGTGGGGCAAGTTAGAGTTTATGTGTAAAATCAAAAAGATAAAAAATTATTTATGGGTTAGAAACAAGAAAATCAAATATAGAGGTTCTTGAAACAAAGTTCATATTTATAAGTTAATGCATCATTTACACAAGTCATGCCTACAAAATTTGTTAAAAAAAAAATTCTTAAAAAACCTCTCTATATTAAATGTTCTTATCTGGGACATATAGCTAATTTTTTTCATAAAGCTCCTAAAAGAAAGTATACAGACCATCAATAATCATAGCGCACCTGCACCGAGTTCATATTATAAGTGATACTGTTATGGTTTAATAATCATGAATAGGGTGGATTTCTTAAAAATAAAATTTAGTAAATTAGATCAAAGCATCATGCATGGATTCCGCATGTGTTACTCTAACAATATATTTTTTTTAAAAAAAATCAAATATATTTGACTTAAAAAATAGTACTTAGAAAGTTTTTCTTCTTTTACGTACATCCATAATAATGCATAATTGCATATATGAATGGATGTTGAATGCTATATTTAAAACAAAAAAGAATCAAATATAGTTAAAACTGTACCCCACTTATAACTCTCATAAATGGTCGCAAAAAAAAAAAAATCTCATATGTAAATAAATTATCTTTATACTAGGCATCCCTTCAATCAAATCAGAGGCATGCATGTGAACATTAATACATTTTAAAATCAAACAACTTTACTAGAAAGTCCATTATCAATTAAAAGTTGTCTTGTCAATCGTCACAGTCGCTACCCAAACTAATACATCTTCTATTCATACATATCTCTGCCAAAAAGATTAGCTCCTGACTTTTAGTTATAAAATCAGGTGTATATGGTGGTCTGATCTAGAATGATCAAGCTAGTTGAGTTGTCAGTTTCTAACTGAAGTTAAAACTAAACTTTGTGCTCCGGCTGAGCTAATGACAATTAAAGTGAGTTTAGTTCTATGTAAATTTTTGGGTTTTAAGAAAATCAAGTTGTATTCGGACTCGATAGCGACTATCCAAACACTCATGTCGGATGGGGGAAATTACCACCCTTGGAAGCAAGAAATTGTGGACATTAGATCTCTCATCTTTTCTTCTTGGGACATTTAGATTCTCCATTCTCATAAAGAAGTTCTACGTTGTATTGATTTTTTAGCCAATAGGGCTCATCAGGCGAACTCAGATATTTCGGTTATTTATGACCCACCAACATCGTGTTTGAACCAAATGTTAGTTGACATTGGGTGATTACCCTCTATTTTCCTTTCTTTCCATGTATTCCTCAGGTGTTCAACCTGTCATCTTATTCAAAAAAAAAAAAAATCAGGTGTATATTTAACTATTTAACTAAAAATGAAATTAAGAAAATGCAATTTTACAACGGTAATTAAAGGTAATGATATAATTCTTTGCCAGTTTTGTTATACTTCTCATATAAGGGAAAACGATATCTTCTTTGTTGACTGTGTCTGTTAGGTGCTGCTAATAAAGTAGCTAGATTGGAACCTTGATCACGTGCCAGCACGATTTTATGACTCTTGGTTTAAAGTGAGACGGCATTAATAGTCTAGGTCACTAAACTCTTTTAAACAATACTTTTTATATGTGGTGTTGATTAATTAATATAGTTAGCATAAGTCGTATTTAATTATTTAAGAATTTGGTTCAACCACTTATGTATTAGTGTTTGTGTGTGTGTTTTTCATGCATTCCCATGACGCGTTCAAAGTTGTATTTGGTTATGTTGATTATGCAATAGGGATCTCTCTTGAATAGTAAGTTTAATTTTAATACATTATGTTATTATTTCACACAATATTTCTGATGCTTTTAGTTCGTTTTTATATGAGAAAATTAAATATTTAATCCCCATAATTTATCTCTCCCCCCGGGGGGTCTTTTTTTTTTTTTTTAGTCGCCACAGCTCACAATTTTCATTTAATTCCCTACACAATCTTTAATCATTTAAAAATTTATAATACTATGCCTCGTCACTCAAATAAGAATTAGATAATAAATTGCAAATATTGAGAAAATCAGTTAGTTACTTGTAGCAAATACATGTTGATATTTCTAAAATAAACCTTTTTAACAATGTACATTGAAAAAATAAGTGTGATTACTAATGATGCTTTGCAAAAAAAAAACAAATTATAAATTTAAGAAATAAAATATGGATTGGGATTTTATATTTAATCAAAAGTAAACCACTTGTTTAGCTCTTATGTTTAGGACCACTAACACAAAGTTTGTCTAGTGGTGGCCATGCTAAATCCCTTTTGAGTCCTAAGCTTGAATACCAAATGAGACACTTCTATTTAGAGACGCTCCACAACCCCTAAACTAAAGTAGTTAGGATACCTAGTAATAGGATTCTAAAAAAAACTTCTAAGATCAATTGATAGTATAAAAAAAAAGCTTTTATATTTAGGACCTGAGAGTATATATATACATATTTGTGTAAATCTATACATGCAAATACATATAAGAAACCTTCGTATGCAAGTTATTATCACTGTAATGAGTAGTATCTCCAATTTACATGCAAGTTAGTTGATTGATTGGGGTAGATTAATTAATTAAGGAAGTAGTTATAATAGTTATTTATAACAAATATATATTGGTTTTATTAAAATATAATATTTTATCATGACTATTTTTAGATAAAAACTCTTTAATATGTATAATTAATAGGATATTTAAAAAATATATAAATTTAAAAGATAAAATGGATTATGATTTTATATCTAGGATGAAATTTAATCTTTAACTTGTATATCAAAGACGAGAGGTAATATTTAAACACTACAGGCTGTTAGGTGTTACTTCGAAGCTGTCATCCGTAATCAAAGCAGATGCAGTTGTTCACGTACCCTTCCTATAATTGCCACGTTTTTCTTTGGCTTATATTCTTTTATCCATTTTTACCTATTATATATTGTCCAATTTCCCCCAACTTCAGTTCCTAGTTATATTACTGGTAAAAAAATAATAATAATAAAATAAAATAAAAGTTCCTAGTTATATGGGCTTTTTTAACTATATAGGATAAATAAAATAAATATTTAACAAAATAGGACAGAAAAAAAAATATTTAACGTAATAGGACACTACAAATCGTTTTTAGGTGGAACGATTTGCGCAAATCGTTCCACCTAAAAACGATTTGCGTTGAAAAAATCCCTCCCACCCTCAAATTTCGTGCAAATCGTTCTACA
>JBAGKO010000012.1:18211599-18231523 GCA_037177275.1 Acacia concinna
AACAACAAATGCTTTTGATTTGCTTATTTAGTCACTAAGGGTCAGTTTGGTCATTTGCCCAAGATTTCAATATTCCAGATCAGTACCCAAGCACTCATATGTTATTTATCAAATTGGAGGCACCTCCCAGGGTTTTACATATTTCCAAGGTATTTTTCTGTCTTTTTCCCAAAGAAGAAAAAGCTTCAAATTAATAAAAAGGAAACTCAAAATAAATCTGTCATCGCCAATCCAAGCGGGTTTACCCGTATCTTCAAAAATAAATCTATCAACACGCTATAATTGATCGTTTCCAACGGTTCCTTGCATATATGGTTTTGTAGATTTTCATTCGATAGATGGAGAATGAAAGTTTCATTCATTGGCTTTGAGAAGTTTTAGGAGCATGTATATTATTATTGATAATAAAGTTATGTGATTTGGCTTTAGATATTTAGCCACATGGAGATAATATTATTCAATAATCCTGATAATAATGTGTTGATATACTCCCTCGTGTCTTTAATATAAGATATAATCTGAGAGTTTATTTTCATGACAAATATAAGAACTATTTATCAATATTTTTTTAATTCCCTCCATATACTCCGATCGAATCCCTTCTTCTTCCCGTATGTTTCTTCAATTTTTTTTCACCATTTTTTCACCTTCCAGTTGCATAAATGATGGTGCAGACGTGTGCTGATTATCAGGCTTGGTCAATTGTTGATGTGCATTTTTGCTCATCGAGAAAAACTTTATGGGTAAAAGTACATTTTAACCCTTAAAGAATTTATATTTATTATTATTTTTTTATCAAAACTATTTTACTTTACTTATAAACTGATATATAATCTAATGATATATGATATATGATATGATTAAGGAATTTATTTAGTTCCCTTAATTTCTTAAAAAAAAAAAGAGTCAATTGAACTTTATTATGTTTGAGACTAAAGATAGTATTTAGATTTAATATTTAATTATGGGTGGTTTTTTTTTTACCTGAATTATAGATGGTTCAGATTTTATCATTTATAAATATTTTTATTTTTATTGGATTATAAAATGTTTATATCCAACGTGTTAACTATTTAAATTTATTTACTTGTTATAATTTAATATACTTTTGTAAAATACACAATTAGACCGTACGGTTTATACTCAAAATTGAGAGTAAAATGGCAGAAGTGGATACTGGACCGGACCGATGTTTTGTTTTATTATTTTTTTAAAAATTAACTGAGAAAAAAAGAGGTCGAGGCCCAAGGAGGCAAACGGAGTTGGACACGCTTCTTGGATCTTGTTTTATTGGCCTGCCTTCCCCAGTGGGGACGAAAAATGTTTTTTCCTTGTTGAATATTTTAGGAAAATTGCAATTTTTTCGCCGTAGAACGCCGGTCGCGTCGGGAAATCAGAGTGGAGGATCCGATTGGGACAGTTTTGATTCCTGAGCGGGTCCTTGATTTCACAAGACCATGGCTACTGATTCACCAAGTTCCGTTCGCAAAGGTGAGTCCGGCAGATGAATCAACAATTCGATTCTATTTTTATGTGCGCATTAAATTGTGCTATAGATTATTCAGATGGTTTTGGAATATGGGTTTTAATCTAGGTGCAGTTGTTATCCATCTGAGAGCCACCGGTGATGCTCCTATACTCAAGCAAGCGAAATTTAAGGTATTTATCACTTCTTCTTTTAGTGGTTAATTTTAATTTTTCAGTTAAATTTTTAATTTTTCCTGTCGCTCATGTAATTGAAGCCTCAAAGGTCCCCTCGCTTCTAAAAATACAGTTTACTTTTTTAATGGCAACATGACACTTGTAGAATTTAATTGGAAAAGTGATGCTGGAAAATTATATATTGTCATATTTGATAGTAAATTCTCTATGTGGGTCTCCTCTGAATACACACTGCATTATTTGGTAAGAAAGGTGGTGGAGTAGTGTAGATTTCAACATTTTGTGCTAAATCATAAAATTGATGGGCCATGCGTTGCCTATCTGATCAGGATATTAAGCGGAAAGGTGTAAACTGAATGGCAAGGTATCTTGGTTTGGCGATCTATTCACTTGAGTTTTTGAGGCTGTCAGTGGCATTTTTGGGCTGCGAATGAATGGAAGTCTTAGAATTGGTGAAGTTTCAGTCATAAAGCTAAGGCTTTTCTTTTTCATTTGGTCCATGATCTTCTATCAAACTGCCCAAACCACACAGGATTAACATATGCAGTATTGGACTAGGAATTTAAATAAAAAGTTTAAGAAACTGAGGTAGGAATCAACATTCGTAGTGCACCAAGAAGGTATCCTGAGCGCTGAGCTGCATTGATTCGGTTTCCGCAATCATTACTGTAATAATGAAGAAATTTAGTAATTTCAACGATGCAACTGGATCTATATTTGCTTTCACTTGGACTTCTAATATGGATAGGGATACTCCGAACTTGAATTGGTAAATTACTGAATTCTGCTATAAATACCAAAATGGATAGGGACTTCTAATTAGGCTTAGTTGTACTCCATGATCTATCTTCAGAGGGCTGGCCCGTGGTTTGAATATTTTCTCATGCTCAAATTCTCATTCTGATATCAGGAAAAAGGAATGGAACGAGGCGTTCTTTTAATTTATAATTTCATGCCTACCTATATGGATGCAGCCTTTGATTTTAGAAAGAATAAAACAGTTTCTCTTGAATGAAAAACAGTGTTAAGGAACACCTATGCCTTACTCAGATGGTAAGGGTGTGTTGGGTAGTTAGAGGTCCAGGCTTTAAACTTTTCTGATGTTATAAAAAACTAAAATGTTCAAGGTGTATGATTATGTTTTCAAAGTCTAGTCAACATTGAATTTATTAGACTATTCCATTGTTGAAGACCTGAAATTTGTGTGAATGCCTGCGATTTTTGTTGTGAAGCCTTTTTGATATAGTATGAATTTTATGCACTTCTGATATGGCAGATTCCTGGGACTGATAAATTTGCTAAAGTGATAGACTTTCTTCGCCGGCAACTCCAAAAGGACACAGTGGTAAACAATCACTGTATATATTACCACATCATTTGTCAAACACTCCACAAATGATGAACACTGAATTTTATTTCATGGCTGTGCAGTTTGTATATGTGAATAGTGCCTTCTCACCAAACCCAGACGAATCAGTCATTGACTTGTATAATGTAAGATGCTGATGACTCCTTTTATTTTTAATTTTCGCCTTTATATCTTCACTCTGACTAATTATTCATACTGGTTGGAATTGTGTTATTTCATTCAATGATAATAATATGTTCATATTTGTTAGAACAGAATTGGTGGCGAGATGGTAATTGGGTATTTGTGTGTTCAGTAGAAAATGTTTGATTAAGATTTTATCATCATTGCTTCGTCCATGTAAAAGTAGAGAAATAACATCGCTCTTGGTATGTTATGAATACTCATTGAGAACATGCTTTGACCTCTTGCGGCAGTCAGTTTTTTTCTTTCCCTTTCCAAAAATACATCAGACATTTTCATAGATTCAAGTTACATTTTGTTAAGAACTAGTGATTTCTTGAACTAAACTCAGAAATATATAAACAGAGATCAAGGCAAATGATGAAACTTAAGTTTTACTATTTCACTGAACAAACATTACGCTATACCAGCTAACAAGATTGAACCCAACAACCCTGTAACACCTAGAAAGCACAGAAATATAGCAACAAAATACAAAAATGATGAAAGGGCTGTTGAACAGCACAGATACTACAAATGACACGTGTGCTGAGTGGATTACAGACTCTGGACACCAGCAAGTAAGATGAATAAAAGAACCAAGTATTTACTACTGAAACCACACATACCCCGAGCACAACAATACAGAGGCAAATCCTCATGAACATAACAAGTTTGCCAACTTTTGAGATGTTGGATCTCTTCTCTAAGACTTGGCTGAAATTTTTCTCCTCCCCCTAACTCCTCTCAGGTCTCCCTTCCCACCCCAAAAAAAAAAAAACTATGTCAACATCTCTTTTACCTCCCCCACTTACCTCTTCATCAATCAACTTGAGATGTCGGTTTTGCTCCTCTACTTTTTTGTCTTATCTAAGTCCTTAACCCTTGGCCTTCCTCTAGACCTCCATCACGTCTCGATTGTTGGAACCCATTACATTTCAACCTTGGAAAAGGGTAAGTTAGGGACATGGTAAGATTATGGAATATGAATACGAACATGATGGAGTTAGGAAGAAATGGGGTGACTATTGGGATGACATGCTTCAATTAATGCCAAAGTCAGTTCTCAAGTCAGATGCATTTGTGCACAAAGAAAAACAACATTTAAAAAAGAAGAAGAAAGACTACTAATGCCATTGTTATTTATCTTATCATATAGTGGGCAAGTATTCAGTGCTGTGGTATTTGTAGCTTTGAAGTGCTAGTTTTGTTGTTCATTATCATATGTCAATTAAGTTTTGATTTCTCACGTTATCCATGTTGTCCAGAATTTTGGAATTGACGGCAAACTGGTGGTGAACTACGCTTGTTCCATGGCATGGGGCTAATTCTCAAATATGGCCTGCTGATTTTTAAATGAGTCCATATTCATTAGTACATAATGCTTGCTTCAATTCTTTGGTTTTGGGAGTCTAAGCTTAAAATGTTGGAGTGCGAAGCTTTAAGTTGTTCATTCTTTAGTCATCATGAATAGTTTCAATCAGTTATTCCGTTGGTCAACACTTTGTCAACTGAGACTGTCCCATGGAGGAAGTAGAAATTAACCTCCAATCATTCGTTTCCTGTACAGTCTTGTGAAAACTTAAGCAGAAAGAGTAAGAAGTGCTGAACATCTAAATTTATCAGCCATTGAATGCTTGCCTGTTCTCTTAAATTGGTTTCCTACACGATGCCTTAATGAGAAAACAATATGGCAATGAAGTGGCGAAGAAGACTGCTATAAAGAGCATTCTCTGCAAATTCTTTCATTTAGAGAATGCAGAATGCAAATGCAGGAAGGCTGAACATTCCTGTCTATATACATTGAGTGTGTCAAGGTTGAAGCCGTAACGACAATCTGGACCTAACACAATTAAATAATTATTTTTTATGAGACGAAAAATTTAAAAACTTGAATTATTCATATATAACTTGGATGACTCAAAGCAAGAAGATATAATTGTAATGGCTAACAATAACTGCTCTTGTGTAGTTTTCCTTTTGCATTGTATGATATGAGATAGTTAAAACTTCATAATGAAAAATGCAGGAGTTGAATATGGTAGTATGATATGTAAATTGTAAATAATAATAATTGATGTAATTAGGGTTAATAAAATGACACGGGACTTACTAATCCTATAAGGTCACGTGAGATGTTGTGAGGATAGGAGTCGGTCTCACATATTAGCAATAAAGGGAATTAGGAATAGTATAAATAATAGAACATAAAGACTGTACTGAGGATTATGATTAATGAATAATACGCAGCAGTGCATATTCTCTGATTTCCTCTGTTTCTTCTCTTCTCTTCCCTCTCTATTTCCTATCTCTCTCTATTTCCTATCTTTCTCTATTTCTTTATTTCTCTACAATTACCGTATCATAGTACTTCTGATTCTTAACATAAGACAATATATTTTGAGTTGATTTTAGTCATAGTAAGACGTATTTTTAAGATTTGTTAATTCTCTCCTAATTTAAATTTATGATGTTCTCTCAACAATAATCAAAGAGGAGAGAAAATGTGAGAATTAAGGAAGATGACCATAATGTTTTAGAAAGTATATGTCATATTGTGTTGAGAATTAGATGGAATAATACACAATGCAATAAGTTTTTGCAATTATGGTCATGAAAGAAATCTCTTCTCAACTGTTAATTCAACTAATTCCTATTTCTGCATTTTTTGCGATATTGTTGATTTAATGGTTTATTATACAGCTCCTATAAGTATTTAATCTGACCAGTGATAAAAAGGTTGGATTATTATATTACATGAGAACCAAAAGGTCTTAATTTTGGCTTGTGCTCCATCCATTATGATACAAAGTAAAGTTTGAAAACTTCAATATAATCGGTCAGTTACCAGGAAGAAAATTTAGCACATAATCAGAAGAACAAAACAGAAGAATTGGAAGTAAACATGACAAAGATGGTCCAACTCTAAAATTGTACACATGCATGTTTGTATTAACTTTCTTAAGCTATTTCGAATGGACATTTATTTGCTGATGTTAATTTTGCAAATTTGGTTAACAACAGACAAAATTAACGTAGATAACAATAAGGAAAAAATTTTCCTCTTTTAGAAACTTTTAGGACAAAAAATCCCAAAAAAACTTTTAGGGAAAAATCGTCAATGAAAACTTTAGGGGTAAAATTACCAAATGACCCTAAATTATATATTAATTTATAAATTAGACAAACTAGTTTAAAGAATAAAGATAAATATAAATATTTTAATTTAATTTATTTAATTTTTTAATCTCTCTAAAAAAATTAATTGTTTCTTATTTTAAAGATTGAAGGTAATATATAAGTCACCTATGACTTTATCCCAGTGTAGAAGTAGTTCTCTGTTACAGCGATATATAATACTCCATCTGTTCCTATTTATAAGATCCTTTTGGAGAATCCTAAGAAAGCTAATTACATTACTTAATAATATATGTTGTGTTTTATTATATTATATAGTAATTCATAAGTCAAACAACATAATTTAAAGAAAAACGATAAACTTTGATGTCTTAAAGTAATATAATTATCTCTTTTTTTTAAGGATTTTCTTAATATTATCTAAAATAGTCTTATAAATAGAAACAGATGGAGTATATATGCATAGTTGAACAATAGGCGATTAATTGAGAGAGAGGCTTTACCAGGAAGTTTTTATTGAAAAAAGCGTGTATAATCTTAATAAAATGTAGAAATGTCGCTGTGATTTTTTTAGGGGAAATTCCCAAAAAAAAAACCACTTTAAAAAAATTTAAAATATCAAATCAGTAATTTCATATTAAAATGAGTTGTAATTTTTTTATTAAGCGGAGTTAATCCCTTATCAGGACACAAATTTGAGGATTTTCCCCTTTTAACTTTCAATTTATTTAGCAAAACATTAAAACTACAATATAAGAGTATATGAGTTTTTTTCCTTAAAACATAATGAACTTACTGAAATTATATTATTGACTAGTGACTACTAGGCACATCGGACATTTTATTGGCAGCCAGACAGAGATTCTGACCGAAAAGGTGAAAACTACTCAAATAAAGTCCGAAGCAAATTTAAAATTGAAATTGAATTTCTTATTGAAAAAGAGAACATGCTAGAAAAAATTTAGGAAAATAGGTAAATGATGGATTAGGCCTATGAAATTTGAAAAATCTCATATAAGGTCTTTTTGTATTTTTTTCTTTAAAATTATGAAAATATCACTAAATTCTAACAACACGAGGTTTCTAATTTACAATAAAACTATCTCAATTAACAACATCAGTATAACAACTCATAGCGTAAATACGTAGTATTTAAATGATTCTTGTATTATTAATTGAGATAGTTTTATTGTGAATTAAAAATCTCCTATTGTTAAAATTTAGTGGTATTTTCATAATTTCAAGAAAAAGTAAAAAAAACCTTAATTTGAGATTTTCAAATTTTACAGTTTTGATTCGTCTTTTACCTATTTTTTTAAAATTTTTACTTTAAAAAAATACTTAATTAAAAAGTGTTTGGAATATTCAGCCTTGTGAGGGTCCCATTTGTCCTTATCAAAATTCAATAGAAATGACAAGGCCCTTCACCTAATAAACCCAGATTCAGTTTCCCTGTTCGTCAACGAGCAGGTGGCGCTTAACCCATCTAAGCCGTTTATATGAGGTCTGGATGATATAAATATAATCTTTTTTATTTTTAATTTTTTTTAAAAATAATTTTAATAAATAAAAAGACTAAAATAAAAATAATCTCTTAATTATTTTTTTTAAAAATTATTTTTTATTATTAATTTTGTTAAAAAAATTTAAATCTAGACTATCCAAATTCTATCTACATAGCTCGGATGGACCAAGCGCCCCCTCCCATGGACGAGCAGGTAAACTGAATTCCCCTCACTCTCGTGTCAAATCATGTCTTCGTCTCCTTCCCTCCCTCCTCTCTGTCCTACTCTTCTCAATTTTGACAGTGAATGGGCTCTGTCATCGATTTTGCACTGCGGCTAAACCTATACCTTACAAACAAATTGATCTTGACTTTTTGGTGGGTTTCTTGTGTTTTGTCTTTTTTGTATTTTAGATTTTTGTGATCACATTGTGTCAGTTCCAAGCCAAAAGCGATGTGAACATCGCAATGCATTGGGTTCTCTCAAGCTCCATCCTCCTCTTTCAAATTATCAGTAAAAACACAAGCTTCCTTAGATTGGAAGCCAAAATGTTTTCAAGCTTTCCAACAGCAAAGTTAACGACAATAATGGTTTAAGTTTTGACCATGACAATTCAATTGAAGACGAGAAGAAGAAGAATGAGGTATTATTGGAACGTGAGAGAAAGAGTAAAGTATTAATTCCCAATTCTGATAAGGATTTCATAAATTGAGATAAGGTTTACACAAGTTATCATAAAATTTTCACAAATTTCAATTTAAAAATCACCACTTTCTATAATGGTAAGGTATTGACTAGGACAAGGGTTTAACAAGTTTGTGATGCTAATATTTTCACAAATTTCAATTAAAAATTCACCACTTGTACTTGTTACAATGACAAGGAATTAATCCCACTTCTAATAAAAGATTTATAAGTAGTTCATACAAGGTTTTAACAAATTCTTATAAGATTTTATCAGAAGTAAGAATCAATACCTTATCATTGTAACACATGGTGATTTTCAAATTGTTAAAATCTTATGGAAATTTTTGAATTCGTTGATTCTATGAATTTTTTTTACTAGGTAAACAAAAAATCGTTAGAACATTGAGAAATGTGGTATTCCTTAAGAAAATTTGTGAATAAGCTGATACTGTGAATTCTATTACTGGTAAAAAAAAAAATAGTTACAACCTAATAAAATGTTGAGAATTTCTCAAACTCATATCACTCGACACTCTAAACACATGTTTTATGCAAACAATTGGGCTGAATCCCTTGTGTTTTGTCGACACCTACGTGTAATTATTATATTATTCAAAAACATTTCCATTTTGGGGGAAGATTGTGGGGATACGTACAATCTTGGGCGTGGTCATTTTCAGAAAGTGGCCATACTTATAATTTTCAACAACGTGGCCTCATCTATTTCTTAAACATACATATACATACAATCCACCGCATTAGCGGAACTTGCGGTGGCACGAAAAACATTTGGAAAAATTTTAAAAAAAGACAAGTGAAATAGGGAAAAGACAATTCAGTACAGCGAAATCTAAAAATTCTAAATCAGTCTATTTTGTACTTTTGGGTAATTACGAAAATCCCACTGAATTTTTCACAACATCAGTTTCTTCATTCATAACACGGGTATCCAAATTAACAACACCAGGTACTACGTATTTACACTGTGAGTTGTAAATACGTAGTACCTCGTGTTGTTAATTTGTATGCCCATGTTATGAATGACGAAACTTGTGTTGTGAAAAATTCAGTGGCATTTTCGTAGTTATCTAAAAAAGTATAAAACAGATTGATTTGAGATTTTCAGATTTCATTGTACTGAATTGTCTTTTCCCTATTTCCAATGTCTTTTTTTGTAATTCTCCCAAAACATTTTTCTCAACCACCCCGTGATGCCATCTTTGGGACTCTGTTACTCCTTCCGGTCCTTATATTAGAAATTAATAGGGTTTTGAATTTGGTTATATATAACAAGAATTTACTGCACCCAACTTTGCGTGAGATGAATATAATTTAATGTAAATTTGAAATAAACTTTCATAAACTCCCACTTAAAACGAAAATAATACAGTCAAATATAAAAATAAACTACATCACCCCAAATTGATGGGTGTATGTGTTTTTGGAAGTGTGATTTCTCCATATATATGTGCATGAAATATAGACCTTGTTATACTATAAGATTTCAATCTGTTTTGTCTTCCCAATTTAAGATTTCCATATAAGAGGATTTCTATTCAAGAATAGTCAAAATCCAAGAGTTTATTTTAGGAGAACCAACTCATATTTGGCACAAATAATTAATTTAATCAATTTTTTAATATTAGCTGGTAGTCTTTATCACTTTTTCATGGTGAGTCGTCCGGATCTTAATTATCTGCATCTATTGTACACATTTTTGGTCAATTTTATTATGACAGCACGAGTATGTTAAAGAGGTAGCTTGGGTCTATAATTCTTTTTTATTTTTTTTTCCTGCAAATGCTTCTATTATCATGTGTGCATACTCCAATGCCAATTGGGCTTGTTATCACACTTATCATGGTTGTAGATATTGCATCTCGATTCAATTTATTGATGACTCTCATCTCTTAGCACCACAAAAATCAATCGGTCACTTGCGCCCACATTAATGTTGAGTATCATACAATCGCAGACACCACTTCTATATAATTTGGTTCTTGAAGACTATATAATTGAGAAAAGAGAAAAGAACTGAAAGTAAACTCTATATTGCATATCATATAAAGAAGAATGTACATCCGTATATATACAGGAAGGAAGGGAACCTAGGGGAATAAATACAATTAAATAAAATTAAGAACGTATAATTAATCTTCTCTAATTTGTTACGATCTAGCATAATTCTCTCTAATTTGATTTGACTCTAACACTCCCCCTCAAGTTGGAGTATATATGTTAATCATGCCCAACTTGTTACAGAGATACTCAACTCGTGTTCCGCTCAGGGCCTTAGTTAGTAGATCTCCTAATTGATCGTTTGATCACACATGGCCTGTACAAATAAAATTTGCTTTGATCTGATCACGAAGAAAATGACAGTCACTTTCACTATGTTTCGTTTGTTCATGGAACACGGAATTTAATGCTATATAGCGCAGCTTTATTGTCGCACCATAACTTTGTTGGTAGTGTTTGACAACAATTTCCTTCAACAACTGAAATACCCATATAATTTCCTAGACTGATTGAAACATGGCTCTATATTCTGCTTCGCACTTGATTTAGACACTGCTCCTTGGTTCTTGCTTCTCCAAGATATTAAATTACCACCTATAAATACACAATATCCTGTAGTAGATCTCCTCGTGGCTTTTGAGCCTGTGTGATCCGCATCACAGAAACATTCAATCTTAGTATGTCCATGATTACTGTTGAGTATATCACGACCTGGCGTCCCTTTTAAATAGTGCAAAACATGCTCTAAAGCTTCCTATTGTGCAACTGTTGGATCTGCCATGATTGACTGAGGATACTAACTGTAAACATAATATCAAGACTAGTAACTGTCAAATAATTCAACTTCTTGATCAGCCTTAGATATCGTTCAGGATTAGCATATGGCTTAAGTTTCTCTGGATCAAGCCTTTTTTTCAAATCATCAGGGATTTCATCAAACATACTCTCTCCTTAAGATTCAAAAATGGATTAGAGATCATAGGAACACTATTCGGTACTACTCCAAGTTTCCCAGTCTCACTCAAAAGATCAAGTACATATTTTTGTTGATTTAAGACAATTCCTTTCATAACTTTCACAACCTCAATTCCAAGAAAATACTTCATTGATCCAAGGCCTTTTGTTTGAAAGTGGGAATTTAGGAAGACCTTCAATTTCATCATACCATAAGAATTACTGCCAATGATAACAATGTCATCCACATATACAAATAGAAGAATCAAACCAGCACTGTCCGCTAATAAAACATAGAATGATCACACTTGCTTTGATGTAAACCAAATGTTTTAACCACTGTACAAAATTGATCAAACTAAGCCCTAGGACTTTGCTTCAAGCCATACAATGATTTTTGAAAATAATACACTTTCCCAGACTCCCCTAGAGCAATAAAGTCATGTGGTTCCTCCATATAGACTTCTTCAAGTAGATTACCATTAAGAAAGGCATTTTGACATCCAGCTGATAGAGATTCCAACCAAATGTAGTAGCTAAAGAAACAAAGAGGCAAACAAAAGTTAACTTGGCCACGAGAGAGAATGTTTCTGAGTAGTCAAGATCATACGCCTGGGCATACCCTTTAGCAACAAGTAAAGCCGTCAAATGTTCTATAGAACATCAGCTTTAGTCTTAATGGTGAAATCCCATTTACAACCAATAGCCTTCTTTCCAGAAGGAAGATTAACAAGATTTCAAGTACTAGATTGTTCAAGAGCCATCATTTCTTCTTCCATAGCAGCACGCCATCCCAGGTGATTTAAGGCTAGGTGTAAAGAGGTAGGAAAAGAAACAGACTCAAGAGAGGCAACGAAGGAATAGAAAGAGGGTGACAAGTGATTATAAGAAACAAAATCAGAGATGAGATAGGTACATGAAGCATATTATTGTGGAGGACGATGAGAAGGGGTTCCTTTTTAGAGGGCAATAGGCAAGTCATTAGGAGGTGTAGATTGATCAGGCACTGGTAAGGTACTTGGGGAAGGAAGAGGTGGAACTTGAACAGGATCTTCCAACATAGCTATCACTGGAGAAGTAGGAACAATGGCAACATTAGGACTTTCTATTATAGTTGGAACCAAAACAGATGCTTGAATTGGTGTGACAGGGACACGATAGAATAAAACATTCTCAAACTCATGAATAGGGTCAGAAAAGACAGTGGATTCAGAAGGAGAAGAGAAAAAAAGAAGAAAACTCATGAAAGGTAACATCAGTAGACACAAGATAATGCTAAAGGCTAGGAGAATAACACCAATAACCTTTTTGGACTCTTGAATAACCAAGAAAGACAAATTTTATTGACTTTGGATCAAGCTTACCAACACTATGATGCACATCTCGGACAAAATATATACAACCAAAGATTTTGGGATCAATAGGAAACAACTTGGTAGAAGGAAAAAGGGTAGTATATGGAGGATCATTATTTAAAACACGTGATGGCTTTCGATTGATCAAAAAACAGGCAGTAGAGACAGTATCAGCACAAAAAAAATTTTAAGGACTTTAGAATGAAACATGAGGGTACGAGCAGTTTCTAACAAATGATGGTTCTTCTTTTCGGCAACACCATTTTGAGCTGGTGTGCTAAGAGTATGCATATAGTTGATGAATGGAGAAGAGAAATATTCCTTGGCATTATCACTATGAAGGGTTTCCACAGTCACGACAAATTGGGTTTTTATTTCACTACAAAAATTAAGGAAATGATCAAACAATTCAAAATGTTGTTTAATTAAGTAAAGCTATGTTGTCTGGGAATAATCATTAACAAATGTAATATAGTAACAAAAACTAGACTTGGACATAACTGAATAGGACCTCAAACATAAGAATGAACTAACTCAAAAGGGGACGCAACCTGTTTATTAACTCGAGGTGCTAGATGCACACGATGCTGTTTGGCAAACTGACAAGACTCGCATTCTAAAGTGGACACAAACGAAAAATGAAGATACAACTGTTTTAAAACAGATAAAGACACATGACCTAAACGACAATAAACTTCAAATGGGGAAGGACCACCAGAACAAGCAACAGAATGTGGCACCTTATCATCAAGAAAGTAGGGACCACCAAATTCATAACCTCTACTAAGGATAGTCTTCGTCGAAAGATCATGAATCAAACAATAATCAGGCTAAAATTAGATAAAACAATTTAGCTATCGACAAAGTTTACCAGGGGATAAAAGATTGAATGTAAGGTTAGAAACATAAATTATAGGGGATAATGAAATATCAGGAGTATGTGTAACAGTGCCTCAGCCGACAACATGAACAGGAGATCCATTGGCGACAAAAATAGAGGAGGGATTATCATATGATGCATAGGAAGAAAATAAATGACGGTTACTTGTTATGTGATTAGTGGCACCGGAGTCTATAACCCACTTTGAGAAAGAAGTGGCCAGACATGAAGGTTGATTATTTATAGCAATAGCATTTGAAGAAAATGTAGCAGCAGTACTAGAGTCAGCAGAAGCAGAAGCAAAATCAGGAATCTGTGTAGCATGAGCATAACCACCATAGCACTTATCACGTTGCTGGTTATTCTGTAATTTCTGACAATCATGCTTTATATGGCCCACTTCATGACAATAATTGTAGGTATAACTGCTATAATTCATGGTGGAATAACCACTTCCTTGTTTGGACCCATAATTCTTCGAATCAAAACGATTGACTGGCCAAGGCACTTGCATCAGAAGTCATTGGAGAAGGCTTAAGACTATCAACACGAATAACACGAGCAAATGCATCATTAAGGGATGAAAGTTCTTGACTAGATAGGATCTGAGACAAGATCTTGTCATAGGAAGGATCAAGAGCCTCAAGGAAACTAATAATGGCCTGGTGCTCTAAATTATGAACTCTGGTCGGAAGATCAGCATTAGGTGGCATAAGCACCTTCATTTCCTCATACACCTTTTTGAAATCCAAAACAAAATGCTTTAAAGGACACCCCTGTTGTTGAGTTCGCTAAAAGCCCTTACATACTTCATGAATTCGAGTCATATTTCCTTTACCATAAAATATGATCTCCAGGTAATTCATAATTTCTTTGACCGTTTGACAATGATTGGCAGAGGTTAAAATGCGAGGCTCAATTGAATTTCCAATTTGAAACAAAATACAAGCATCAGCCTGTTTCCAAGCCAACTTCTCTTGATCACCAGATGGAGGATCGTTAGATAAGTGAGAATATTTTTCAATACCCATTAAATAAAGGCATATAGTAATATTCCAATCATAGTCATTGTTCCAATTCAACTTTGATTTAGTAATCTTAGCAAAGATGGGAAGTAGATCAGACTTGGAATTAGGCATTAGATGCAATACCAAAAGAATCAAAGAAAACAGACAACAGACTAGTTACCGTAAAAACCCGTGCACAACGCAGAAATCCGAACAAAAGCACAAATGCAACAAACTGAAGCAAACAAAAAGTGCCAAACACCACTAATAATCGTAGAAAGTCCAGAGAAAACACAAAGGGATGTTGCAAAAGCGTGAACGTGCCAAAAATAGCCGAAAACTAAACAAAAACACAAAACCCTCTAGGAAATGTAGAGGATGTCAAGATGAACATAACCGCACCTGTTAAACCTCTCTTTTGGTTCCACATTCATCAAAGAGCACAAGCACATGTTAATAATGAGCAAAAAATAACGTGACACGGTACTGATATTTAAAATAAACTTGGGTACATTCAGTGCACTAGGCAGGATAGTCCACAATATTTACAAATATATACATCATCCCAAAATATCAAGACTAAAATTACTAAACTATACAAAAAGTGTCTGCTGGTCGGGACCGGGACTTTCAGTATCCGGTCTCTATGCCTTTGCCATGGGTTCCACTTCCTCTAGCTGGGTAAATTAAATTTTCAAGGAAAATGGTGAGATTCAAATGAATATCAGTAGTAACAGACATACATTCATAATAAATGCAAACATACTAAACATGCAAAACAACCGTCCATATAATCATATCACAGTCATCAATATCATCATAACAACATATGCAGTGTTCAAGTCATCATCATCATAACAATGCAAGGTGCAATGTATGTCTCATGCTCATGGCAGATTGTGAATAGTCATGCCGTCTCACGGGCGTCCCTACCTCAGCCTCATGTGTGTCCGCCCATTACAGGCTAGTGGTGAACCGGAAGTGGTTCCACTGTCTCATTGGTACCAATCCATCTCAATCTAATAGTGGACTCTGAAGAATCACATTGCATCCCGGGCGTACCTGGCACGGGCGTTCCCGTATCTCAGTCTCAATCTCATGCATGGCATACAATACATGTAACATATCACAATTATTATGAAAGAAAGAGTTACTACCTGAATGCCTTTCCTTGACTGGTTGTTCTACCGACTCTTTAGTTCTACCGACTCTTTAGTTCATAGTGTAAATGAGTTATTACTCATTCAAGCACATTTTCTAAATGCATACAATTTATTATTTCTCCTTAGAATGCCTAGTTGCGGAACTGTCTTTAGGGGTTCCGGTCTATCTTCTTTTATACCCAGTATAATTTTGTCTTTCCAAAAATCATAACTCGGCCTACCCCTATATAATTTCGCATCTTGAATCCATTTCTGGGCTCAAAATTTCTAAATTCACACTCCATTTCCCTTCAAACAATACCAATATAAAAATATATAGTTTTTGAACAAAATTCCAAATTTTAATTCTAATGCTTCCAAAATTAGTTTCCTACCTTTACCCCACATAATTTTTCATTTTAAACTCATTGGAATCATTAAAATGCCCAAAATACAACTCCTCATGTCTATCCTATTTTGACCGTAGCTTTGATTCCATGGAAAACAAAATTACCTCTGCCTACTCATTCCATCAACCACACATAGTTCAAATCCCATCTATATTCCTTCTTTTTTTTCCCATTTAATCAAACTTCTAAGTTATCTAAGAATTTCAGACAGCATCTCCCTTTGTTTACCAAGTTTCCAAAAATTCACAAAAGATTGACAACAATACAAGCAACAATATCAAAAATAACAAGAGCCCCAACTTTACATTATAATCTTACTACATATCAATTTCTAAGTTTACTTTCCTCAACCTCTCTCTCTCTCTCTAGTTGTTCATACAACAGCCATTTAGGGAGATATTTGAGAATGAAACAACCCCTATATAATAATACAAAGCTTGGATGATGATGTAGAGATAGGAACTTACTATTTCAGCTTGGCTATAGAAATTTCCTCTTATTCCTCCTCTTCCTCCTTCAGTTTTTTTTTTGTTTTTGCAAGGTATCCCCCAACTCGGTAGGCTAAGGACTACTCCTTTGCTCATTGTGGGTTCCTCTATGGGAAGGACAGCTGGCCAGGAGATTTAACGCTGCTCCTTCAGTTTTTTCTCCTCCTATTATTCACGGGGCTTTTGTTATATTTCGGTGATGGCTATGTCAAGAGTGGTGAAGGCTTGAGAGTTATTATGTGTTCAATTGATCTATTAATTCAATTTAATTATATTTGAGGTCCGCCTCTTGAAATATAATTTTTAATGTCTTCATATTGAATACTTGGCTGATAAATCTTCTCCCCCTTCTATCCTTATCCAACACAACATCCCATGGAACTGAGGTAAATAAAATTTTTCCCAACTTAATGAATAAGACCTCTGACTAATCTGTCCAACAATTGCATTCCCTGTAATTGGCCCAATTCACGGCCTTATTTCACAATTTTTGGGTCCCTAGCTTATTCCAAATTAATTTTGGGCTTATGATGGCAATTTCCTGCAGAATTTCCTTTAATCTTTGAAAATTCATAACTAATGATGTAATTGTCCAATTGAGGTGATTCCAAAGGCTATGTGACCTTATTGAGACTAGTTTAAGGAAAAAAAAATACTTCCTTTAATCAATTGGAACTAGAACATTCCCAGAAAATGTATGTTTGAACACTGCTCCAGAATTCAGAATATTCCACTTGGAAAACTTCAAAAATTCATATCTCTCAGTGTATACATCAAAATCTCACAAATTATATATCAAATTAAAGCTTAAAATGTTAAATTTTAGATTGGAAAGTTTCATAATTTTTGGACACCATTTGCATAAGTAAAAGTGACATACAACAAAACTGTCACTGCTAGAATTCAAGAAATTGGTCACACAATAGTTTTGCCATCTTTCTTGTACCAAATTCACTATTTTATTCCATTTAATCTACTCCATTTACAAACAATATTTGGCGATGGAACTTTAGCATGTTACAACTCTCCTACCGTTAATTAAATTTCATCCCCAAAATTTATTACATAAATTGATTCATAAACTCTAGGTACCATCTTCACATGTCCTCTTCCGCTTCTCAAGTAGCTTCCCTAGAAGACAATCCCTTCCAGACCACTTTCACAAACGGAATACTTTGGTACTAGAGTTACCTCTCCTGCCAATCAACGATGTGATCTAGCCCGACTTCATACGTAAGATCATCCCGCACGTTGACATCCTCATACTCAATCACATGATTGGGGTTTGGTTGATACTTTTTTAGTTGTGAGACATGGAAGACGTCATGTAGTTTGCTCAAATTTGGGGGTAAAGCTAGTCGATATGCCACTGGCCTAATTTTCTCCAAGATTTCCAAGGGTCCCATATATCTAAGGCTAAACTTTCTCACCTTTAAAGCCCTACCAGCACCGGTCATAGGTGAAATCTTCAAGAATACGTGGTCACCAACCTCAAATTCTAGTGCCTTTTGTCTCTTGTCTGCATAACATCATATTTTAATAAGATATTTGATGGTATTTTTTGGAGATTTAATTACTATTTTTGGTCCTAAATTGAATTAATTATGATTAATTGTGATTAAATATGTTTGCATGAAATTAAGATTAAAAGGGGGAAAATGTCATATATCTTATGATTCCCCTTAATTGATTGATTTATAGAATATGAGGTATTACATTTTTTTTGTAAATTTTCATTTCAGATCAGTTGGGGAAGATTACAGAAAAGGTCCCAGAATTTCTAAAAGAAGTGCAGCTGTTAGAAGTTCTGAAAAATTATAGAAATGACCCAGAATGTATGAAAATTACAAAACAAGCCCCATAGAGTTGCTGCGTTTTGAAATAAGGGACATTAGGTCAAATGAGGGGGAGACGTGGGTTTACAGAAATAAAAGAAGAAGTACTAAAATGGGAAGAGAGGACCTTTAGCTGGAGTGAGAGGGAACAGTGCCGAAAAATTAAAGGAGAGCATCATGAGCTAGGTGATGCGAGCTTCAGCTGGAAGGAATGGGGAGATCACCATTGTCACCTCCTTGCCTTTCACCAAAATCACCATCACCCTTCCTTCTCCATTTTGCCATCACCACCACCATCAGAGAAGATAGAGATTCTATGTTGGACTTGAGAACAAAGGGAAGTTGAGGGAGAGTCGCACAAGAACACCACCATGAGACCACCATCGGCCACCATGTATTTCTCTCCTTCGATTTCCCTTCTTCACCGTCAACCTCCAATCACTCCATTCACCACCGTCAACTAATTCCATCTCTACCACCATCTTCATTTCATTCCATATCATTCCCTGTATCCTTCTTCTCCACTGAACTTGACAGCACCACTGCATTCTCCATTTAATCGGGCATTATTCCTATTCCATGGATCCTTGGTGTCTGGCCATGACTACTATAGGCAATATGAGTGGCTAATGTTAATTGGGTCTTGGTGATGAAGAATGGTGGCAAGAGCTTCAATGTGCTACAAAGGGGAGTCCATTAATTTTCCATTTGCTCAATTCATGTATTATACTTTGTTGGCTTAATTAATTCTAGATTAGTACATGATTGTGAGACTTAGATGAGTGTTAATTTGTCTATGATATTATAGATTAAATTACTCTTGTGTTGAATTTTGTATTAGTGTACTTGAATTTTGTGTTGAACCTATTTCCTTTGGATTGATGGTATTATACAGTCTTTGTGATTACTAGTGTGTGTGATGGATTTAATTTAAATTGAGTGTTGTGATTAGGGGTGTTCATGATGCCCAAATGCCCGCTCATGCCCAGCTAAAATGTGCCCAGCCCAGCCCTAAAAAATCAGTTCATAAACTATTTGGGCATGTTTGGGTCGAGCCAGACATCGGGCAGGGCTGGGCACCGGGCATAGTATGTTACCCTGCCCACTTGGCCCTGCCCAAAGTGTACATATAATTTTAGTTAAATATATATAATATATACACATATATTCATTATTTGACAAAAATCAACAGTGTTTATTTATCATTCAATTAGAATATAATGAATAAAAATAATTTCTATTTACTTGGCAAATATACATATTTTCCTTAAACATATTTAATTTAAAAATTGGTAAATTGGGTTATTGAGA
>JBAGKO010000012.1:18234424-18247338 GCA_037177275.1 Acacia concinna
AAATGATTTTCAAACACACATCAAGTGGTTTTTAATAATTTATCTAAGAAATGACTTTGAATGCAATTGTAAAATTAGTCATTAATTAGGTAGATTGGACTCAATGTGATTGCTTGAGGTTTTCAATTTGACTTAATGCAAAATTAACTCCCAAATTATTTTCAGAAGCTAAGAAAGTCATCACTTTGCTACCAAGACTCATTTCATTTTATAATCCCTTTTATCCAAATCATTTCTCTATTGTTTTCTAAAAAATCCAAAAAGATTAGAACTAGCTTTATTTTTATACATTTTAATTTAGAAAAAGAAAAAAACTAATTTCAAACCCCTTTTCTAACCATGTTTCTAACACTTAATTTAACTTAGGGAATTCAAAATAAAGGCTCCTTGATAAGAGAATGATCTCGAGTTAATTGCACTATATTGCATTTTAATTCGTGGTAAAATTTTGTATTTGACCCTGAGGCGACTAAAGTTGTGTCAAATCATTTGTCCAGCACAACGGCAACTGACATCTTCATCCATACAACGCTTCATAAGGAGCCATCTAAATGCTCAAGTGATAGCTGTTATTATACACAAATTCTGCAAGTGGAAGGAACTGATCCCAACCTCCTTTGAAATCTATTACACAAGCCCTCAACATATCCTCCCACGTTTGTATGGTTCTCTTTCTCTGTCCATTGGTCTATGGATGATAGGCCGTACTAAACCTTAATTTGGTTTCTAAAGCCTCGTGCAATGACTTCTAAAACTGAGAAGTAAATATAGGATCTCGATCAAAAATGATATTTTTCGAAATCTTGTGCAGTCGTGCAATTTCCTTGATATATATATCTCTGCCAATCGATCAGGAGAGTAGTTTATTCTAATTGGTAATACATGTATTTTGATACTACCACCAATAAACATTTTTTTATGAGTCAAGCACATATCACAAAAATCTTCTATCAATTTCTGCTATCATCATTACTACCACCTGCACCACCATCTTGCTTAACGCGTCAGCGATGACATTTGCCTTACCTGGATGATATTTGATCTCCAGATTGTAACCTTTCAGCAACTCCATCCATCTACGTTGTCTCATATTCAATTCTTTCTAGTCATACAAGTATTTCAAACTCTTGTGATCACAGTACAACTCTACAGTTGCACCGTAAATACAATGCCTCCATATTTTCAAAGCAAAGACGATTGCCACCAACTCAAGATCATGAGACGTGAGGCATACGCCACAACTCTACCCTGCTGTATCAAGACACATCCCAATCCGTGCCCACTGGCATCACTATAAATAGTATAAGGTTCATGCACATCTGGGATAATCAGCATTGGTGTTGTTGTCAGTCTCTCTTTCAACTTAGCAAAGCTCCTCTCACAGCTTTCATCTCACACAAATGCTTGAGTCTTTCTCGTCAATCTCATAAATGGCAAGGCGATATGGGAAAAATTCTAGATAAATTGTCTATAATATCCGGCAAGACCCAGAAAACTGCATACTTCAGCCACTTTTTCTGGTCTCTTCTACTCAAGTATTGCTTCAACCTTACTGGGATCCACTGAGACCCCATCTTGTGAGATAACATGGCCTAAGAATTTAACTTTTGAAAGCCAAAACTCACCACATCTTGTGAAATAACATAGCCTAAGAATTTAACATCTGAAAGCCAAAACTCACATTTGCTCAGCTTGACATAGAGTTGCTTTTCTTTCAAAATTCCCAGCACCAATCTCAGGTGTTTCTCATGTTCTTCCTTACTTCGGGAATAAATTAGGATGTCATCGATGAAGACTACCACAAACTTATCTAAATATTGTCGAAAGATCTAATTCATGTAGTCCATAAATACTGTAGGGGCATTCATCAACCCAAAAGGCATCGCGAGAAACTTGTAGTGCCCATATCTAGTTCTGAAGGCAGTTTTTGGTACATCTTCTACCCTCACCCATAATTGATGATGTCCTGACCTCAGATAAATCTTTGAGAACATACAGGAACCTGACAACTAATCTAGAAGATCATCAATTCGGTGAAGTGGATACTTGTTTTTGATAGTCACCTTATTGAGCTCTCGATAATCAATGCACAACTGAAGGCTTCCATCTTTCTTATTCACAAAGAGTACTGGAGCTCCCCAGGGTGATACACTGGGTCAGATGAACCTTTCTCGAGTAGTTCTTCAATCTGTTTTTTTAGTTTTTCCATCTCATTCAGAGTTATCCTATATGGGGCTTTAGATATAGGTCCAACTCCAGGCACTATTTCGATTGTGAACTTCACCTCCCTCTCTGGGGGTAAACCATTAAGATCTTTTGGGAACACTTCTGGGAACTCATTCACTACAGGCATATCCTCAAGGTTTTCTCTATCTTCTGTTTGTATGGAGAAGAACACCATATACCCCTACCATCCCTTATGCATGTATTTTTTAGCTTCAGATGCTGAGATAAAACTCAAAGCAGTGTCAATGCACTCCTTCCTCCGCGGGTCAGGGTAGACGATCTAATTATTTCCACAATCCAATAGCACATTGTTTGTTGTTAGCCAATCAATTCCCAAGATCACTTCGAGTCTGTGTAGTGGCAAACAGATAAAGTCTACCATAGATTCATGCCCCTCAGCAATTATAGCACAAATCAGGCAAGCTTCCGTTGTTGCTAACTTAGCACTAATAGGTGTTGACACAATTAAATCAAAAGGCGGATTATGACTCCCTAGCCTCAATCGTTTTGCACAATCATAAGCAATAAAAGAATGACTGGCATCAGAGTCAAACAAAGCTTGTACTGTGCTATGTAACATTCTAATTTTTAATGAATTAATTAAATAATTAATATAGAAACTTAATAGGAGTTTAGAGTGTGTAAAGAATTAAATTTTATGTATTTAGTGTTAACAGTCATAAAAAAATTGTTTTAGGTAAGTTATAGTTTTGAAAGAATATAATCCAAGTTAAGATTTTCTAAAATGAGGAAAATAGTATTGTTGAGATTGGAAAAATAAAGATTCTTGATTTAAATGTTTGAAAAGATATTATATAGTGGATTTGATAAGGACATATTTAGATTATGAGATAAATTCAAAGATTTATAAGATCATGATATTAGATTTAATATTTAAAATTATTAAAGTTACTTATATTATAAGAATAATAAATAAAAAGATTTATTCCTGAGAAAAAAAGAGTTATCTGCATTTTCATATATTATTCCAATGAAGAAAAGTATATTTTGTAGGCTAAAGGAGAGTAATGAGGGGAGAGATTGTAGAGATTACAATTATGAAAAATAACATAGAGATCGGATTAAATGGAGATCTCCCTAAACTAGAAAACTTAATCAAGTTTGATAAAAAAAATTTAATCAAGATCCTAGAAATTAGGGACATAATAGAGAGAGGAAATCATGGGATTTTTTTATTTTCTTACAATTTCTAATATGATTTTTTCTATTTTCTTACAATTTCTAATATGATTTATAAGATTAAGGATAAAAATTACAAAGAGAGAGAGAGAGAGAGAGTTTATAGTATAAATATATATATAAAGACACTCCCAATCCATAGCCACAAACGAGCATGCGTTGTGAGATTGCAATTCCCAGTGCCACCAATAGTGATTATTTTGGGATTTAGGGTTTTACTTTGAGGATCAATAAGATTAATTTGTGACTTGCGGTTGAGCTTGGAGTTTGGATTGTTGTGACAATTTTGCTTCAGCGAGAGGTAACCACTTTTCTCTTGTTGTGCATGTTTGTGAGTGGTTTTAAACATATATAATATAAATTTGCAATTGGTTTGTGATATATACAATGACATTACTTTATTATTGAAATTGTCTGTTGGACTTATTTTATTGAGCAATAGATAATATATTATATGAATTTAATGTTGATTTATGATATTGGAAATTCTCTTGAGTTGTGAATTGATAATATAATTTGATGATTTATGATTATTATATCTATTGAGTATAATTATATATCATGAGTAATTGATATGAGAGGGGGTGGGGGATGTGGACCTTGATGGGAGGTTATCCTTAGAGGAAATAAGGGGTGACATTATTGTACAAAAGAGGAAATAAGTTGGTGGGCTTCCAAGTATACACTGGTTAGTCCTTTGGCCCATTGTGTTTAATAGGGCATTGACACCCTACTGATGTATTGGGGGAACCCATGGTCTGGTCTTGTGCTATGTGGATTTTGGCCGGTCCATATTACTTGATCGGTGAGCTTGTTGAGTTGAACTACCAGTCACTTGGGTAAGTACTAGCCCATGGGTTCAGTAAGAGGAAATAAAGTGGGAGGTAATAAGGGATGATAGAGAGTGAATTTTTAAATATTGATAATTATGCACCTATGTGATAAATATGAGAATGAGATTATGATATTGTAAATTGATATATTTGTTACCATGTGATGTTTTTGATAATATTAAGTATTTATAAATATTCTCACTTGACACCTCATAGGCACTCACTCTTATGCCCAATGAGATGGTTTGTTGGTTCTTAAGACATTGTCTCACCCTGTCGATTTAACATTTTTTAGGTGATAGATCCTGTAGTGGTCCAACAAGGGAGACTCCGGAAGATTAAGTTATTTCTTATAAGAGTAGCGCTTCCGTTCTTTTAGCTTATTCTGGATTATTATATATTGCCATGTTAGTATTTATTCGCATATTTTAGTTAATTATTCTATTAGGAAAAAGGTTTTACATACTACCATTAAGGAGGATCGTACCTTGTATAAGCTCGGGGACTTTCAGGCCTCTTCTTGTGTCATCGCAAAAACTCGTCCCTGATTCCTTGGTCGAGCCTCCTCAGATTGTTGTGGGCAATTGCTAGCCATATGTCCTGGGTTCTTATAGACATAACAAATAATTTGACTATTAGGAACAAAGCAAGGTTTTCCTAGATGTTACGGCTTGCCACACCGTATGCAAGATCGAGTTATTGGTGGTCCTTGGTAGGCTCAGCATATTGTACTTTGTGATTTGGCATTCCTCCACTACTTGATTAAATTGAGTGAATCACTTGGAGGACATCCTATCTAGCATTGTGGGTCTTAGTCCCCGTATCAACATTCCTAAACTCCAACCCTGATCATCTTTGTATTACAAATATGTCAAGTATCAGGACAACCTAATGAAATGAGCTAAGTAATCATCAAAGTTTTCCCTCTCTCCCTGCCTCATTGCTAGGAACTCAGCTTCTTCTCAAGTTTTACAAATTGGAGGTAATATTTCTTGTTGAATTGCTCTTGGAACAATTCCCAGGTCACCGGCGTGTTTTGTGCTCTTAGAAGCATCTTAGTATTCTGCCACCATTGGTTAGCATCTCCTTCCAATTTATAAATAGCCAATCGAGCCTTGATAGTATCTAGACATTTAAGTACTTCAAAAATCTTCTCTAGCTGAA
This sequence comes from Acacia concinna, assembly GCA_037177275.1. Classification (NCBI taxonomy): domain Eukaryota; kingdom Viridiplantae; phylum Streptophyta; class Magnoliopsida; order Fabales; family Fabaceae; genus Acacia; species Acacia concinna. The sequence continues at coordinate 18,239,848 of JBAGKO010000012.1, forward strand.
ATAACCAATCCTCTGCTACTTGAGGGTCAAACTTCCCTCATAATGCTGGGGGTTGCTATTGGCCAAATCGAGAAACCCAAGTCTGCAAACTATCAACAGGAACAACAAGTAAAGCAATAGGAACCTCAGGCTATACAGGTGCATTCTCCCCACCTCCTCGATTGTTCGGCCTTTCTCTATCCTCATTTTGCTTATGTTGCATTTCTCACAACTCATCTTTCATCCCGTGTATCAATGCTTGTTGTTCCCTAAACATGCCCATTAATTGTTGTATCATGTTAGGCTCGGAGTTTGGAACACGCCTAACATGTCGTCCCTAAAGTCTAACCATCTCTGTGTGATACTACACAAAATAGAGAGGAAATAAATTTTATGTAGATCTAAGGGCATTTTCGTCATTTCATGAAAAATCATATACATATACTTCAAAAGTCATGTTCAATAGACATATACAACAGTTTAGGGAAAGTTATTAGCAATACACAAGTTATAGGCAATTTTCCTACCACTTTTCTTACCTTGGTCTACCACTTCCCAAGGGTCATCCATCCCAAAATTACCCTGGGTCAAGCATGCTTAACTATCGTATATCAACTCAAAATATAGACATCGGCTCTTGCCCAACTCTGAATATCAGCTCCCTAGGACTACCCTAGTCCTAGTAGGCCCTTCTAATCTCTCCCATAGCTTCTGTCCAGTCCATGAGTTGTACAAATAATTATAGATATCGGATATCTAACATCCAAGATTATATCAGTAAGCTATTCCCTGCTAGAACTGCTTTAGCTTTGATACTAAAACTATCAAACCCTCTTTCGGTTCCACATTTATCAGAGAGCACAAGCACAACTCAATAATGAGCAAGAAAATAACATGACACGGTACTAATATTTAAGATAAACTTGGGTACATTCAGTGCACTAGGCAAGATAGCCCATAATATTTACAAATATGTACATCATCTCAAAAATCAAGACTAAAATTACTAAACTATAGAAAAAGCGCTCGCTGGTCGGGACTCGAACTTTTAGTATTTGGTCTCTATGCTTTTGCCACGGGATCCACTTCCTCTAGCTGAGTAAATTAAATTTTGAAGGAAATGGGTGAGATTCAAATGAATCTCAGTAGTAACAGACAGATATTCCAAGATCACCAGAAAACGCAACCTGTGGAGGTCACACGCATCGGTCAAAGATGGCGCGTGAAAGTCAATTGATGGAGCACAAACACATTCTAACAGCGCGTGGAGCATCAATGAGCTAGCGCGTGGCACAATTGGAGCTCAGACGAGAGAGATATGGACAAAACAAAGGGAAGAACCGACCGCCAACAACAAATGAGACTGAACAGAAGCGCAATGCAAACAAACACCCTAGAGAACCTAGCGCTCTAATATCATGAAGACTATATAATTGAGAAAAGAGAAAAGAACTAAAAGTAAACTCTATATTGCATATCATATAAATAAGAATATACATCAGTATATATACAGGAAGGAAGGGAACTTAGGGGAATAAATACAATTAAATAAAATTAATAATGTATCTTAATCTTCTCTAATTTGTTACGATCTAACATGATTCTTTCTGATTTGATTTGACTCTAACAGTTCTTGAATAGGGAATCTCTCGAATCTCTCCTACTAATATCGTGATAATCATATATAGTGCCATTTAAATGGGTCAAAAGAATTTCTTTGGTAATCAGCACACCGAGTCAATATTTTTTATAGTCTAGTGGCATAAAGACTTCCTTACAGGTGGAAGGTGGGTGCGATCTTATTTAAAACTTTATAGACCGCTTACTTCTCTAATTTTAAAAAATTGAAGTAATGAACACACTAAACATATTGACCAACTACATCCAAGCTAAGCTAATTTCATTCCCTCAGAGACAAACTCGATCCGGTTTATATTCCTCTTCATTAAGTTAGACCAGCTTGTAATTGTTGGTAGGAATGGTGCTCCCAAAATATAATGAAAAGAGATAACAAGAAAGAAAATTGTGCATGAGTTTCATGGTAGCATGAGCAACACTTTCTTTTAGGTATAATTTACTTCTATCTATTCATATATTATGATGTACAAGTTGAGTTAACAGACAAATTTATTGTACAATATAATAAGGACCAACTGAATATTGATTGTACTTCCAATTATACTCCAACAGCCAACAAAATAATGACTTTTACAAATTGATAATATGACTTTATATCTACAAGAACTCAAAGAAAAAGGTAATTATTTGATCTCTTTTTGGGAATACTTATTTGATCTTATTGTTATGTATAAATGAAGTGATGTTGATGTGATTTATAGACCATGAAGTATGCCTCTCAAAGCACAGTCTCTTCAATTAAAAATTCATAATTATATATTTACTTATGAACCAACGTAACTTCAAAAACCTAATGGCCATTTAAAATAACTTTTTCATAAACAGTTACACATCTTTATAGATGTCGGGCTTTCTTAAAATAATACAACCTTTCACTGAATGGTGATTACCACAAATTTTATTATAATCTTCCATACATTTTTTTAGAAACTAAAGAGACATGAACTAGATGAACTTCAGTATTATAACTCCCCACACAACTGTTCACATAAATTTCTTAATTATAAAGACATGATTATTTAAAAAACACACCTCTTTGTTTTAAAAATATTCCAACAGTAATTTGATTACGATTGTTCATGTAAATATTGGATTTCCTATTTATTTGGTTCTCGCCTGGCCATTCTATGTAAGTTTACCTATAAAACCCTTTTGTTGTAATGATTATAATTATTAATAGATTTATAGATTACATTTTCTATTTTGTAATCATTAAGTGTTTCCTATTCTTATATGGTTTATAAACTCATATACAAAAAAAAAAATCACATATTGAATGAATGGGTATGGCAAATTTTTCTCAAAATTAACTTTGCTTATTACTTTTACTATTGCTCTCATTTGTGTCTTTTTTTTTTCCCCAACTTTCTCTATAAGCTTGATCGAATCTTACAATCTTCACATAAAGAAATCTCAATATAATTTCAAGTTACAAATTAAATCATAAACTAAATGGATCTGCATCATGTCATTTTCTTTCTTTCTTTCTTTTTTTTTTTTTAAAAAGAATATATGAACAGGTTAAACACGCTCGTAAAGTTCGTAGAACAACTCAACATTCAAGCTTTATCTTATATGACAACACTATTCAAAGCTAACTTTTGAGGAATATAATATGAAAGAGAAAGTTAGATGGGAGGGAGAAGATCCCGTATGAAAGCGTGTGGCTTCTCATTAGAAGGGTCGTTGATAGTTATACTTCCTCTCATCCTAATTGTATAAGCTACCTAACTAATTTATAAATATTTTTTGAAAATTAGTTAAAGTAGCTATTTCAAGGGAAAAAAAACTCCGTGTAATTTTTTTGAATATCTCTTTTAATCACTGTATTAGAAACTACTCTCTACGGATGAAAATCCCTTAATTTATGCACTAAATGTAGATTTTAGGAAAAAAATTATGGGTTTGAGACAAAGTAGATTGGGCTAGGCTTTCACCGCTACTACATAATATGGAATTTGTGTCCCCTAAAACTATATTTTTTTTAAAAAAAAAGGAAATAAAAATAAAACAATGACATTTTTAGTAATTATTGAAGTTTTGATTTAATTTTTTATGTCCTACAAACAAAAAAAGGGATGCCAAAGGGATGCTTTTTGACGTCCTTAATATATATTTAGGGACACCAAAAGGCATCCCTAATATATTTTTTGGCCTCCTTAATTTCTTTAGGGATGCCAAAAAGCCTTGTTAGCATCCCTAATTTCACTTCTGGATGTAGAAATTAAAGTTTTTTTAAAACCCTCTCTTCGTGCCTTATATTATTAAATCTATCTTGCCAACAAACCCTCTTCTTCTTTTGACTTCTCTCTCACTCATGTCTCCTGTTTGAAAGTTTCTTAAGTCTTTCCTCTCTCTCGAGTTGGTAAAGGGCATTCTAGAAGCCACACACACAATGATTTAACTCCATCTATATACACCCATCAAGTTTCTTCCTTTAGATCTATGTGATTATATTTTTATATTTTGAAATGACTTCATATTCTTTGTTTCTATTTTGTGTGTGTTTATCCATTGAAACTTGTAGGGTATAGTTTCATGGAAGGACTACGTCGTCATCAGAGCATAATTTGAACGCAAACAATTGGAGAGTTTATATTGGCTTAGATCCGTCCAACTCTAGAATAATCCACAACCCCCATTTAATAAGGTACTACATAAGACAAAGTTTGAATAATTCCTTAAATCTTCCCGAATACTCATCTATGTTTGTATAAAAAAACAAAACAAATAACCAAAGCTTGATAACTGAAATTTTAAGATGATGCTTCTCGGAAGACGCCGGTGTTGGAAGTATCAAAGAGAAATAGAGGTGTTTTTCAACCATTCCACATAGAAGCAACAAGTGTTGAAAAGATTACTACAACATTAACGGTCAATAAATCATCCTCTTGCCGACATCAACGACACTACTGGTGGCTAGAAACAACAAGAAAGAAGAGAGAGAAATACATAATAATAATAATAATAATAATAATAATAATAATAATAATAATAATAATAATTGAATAAGTCTTGGGACCTACGACGTCCCTATTTGAAAATTTGGGACATCATAAGTGGCACTTACGGTGTCTCTATTTTCAAATTAGGGACACCGTACGTGACTTATTGTGTTCATTTTTTTTACCTTTCTAAGTCTCTCACATGTGTCCCCCTAAAAATGGACGTTAAAAGGACTTAAAAATGGGCATTAAAAGTATATTTTGTAGTAGTGCATATATAATATAAGCAAAAATAAGTTTCTCTAGTAGCTCTTTTATTTAATACAGGAGGGGAATATTATGGTTTTCATTTTTGTAATTTACTCAGGCAGATAACTGGTCCCCCGTGTGGCACATTCAAACCTTAAACAAATTGATGTCTTTGAAATTCTTTCATATTTAAAATTAAGATGAATTCTGGGTCCAATCACCTTCAAACAAAGGCATTCAAGGACCATTAACAATTGACAATAGTAGACATTTAGGGACTTGTATAGTGTTGAAAAATTTAAAGCGCTAGCTTTCCAGTGAGCATGTGTATAATTTGATATAATAATATAAATATTTAAATAATATACAAAAAGAAGCAAAGTAGTGATCACATAGCAAATGATAACTATCAAATTAAAGATATATAGCATATTTCCTTTGCCCTCATCACTGTTCTCTCTCTCTCTCTCTCTCGTCAGATCTCCTACTTCAATTGACAGAATAGAAGACAGAGAAGATGGGAAGGAGTCCATGCTGTGCAAAGGAAGGTTTGAACAGAGGAGCTTGGACAGCCATTGAAGACAAGATTCTCACCGACTACATTAAGAGTCACGGCGAAGGAAAATGGCGACACCTTCCCAAAAGAGCAGGTTAGGCATGCAATAAATAACTAAGAGTGTGAATCAATTATTGAATTTGAAAGATTAAGATGTAGAGCGTGTTTGAAGTCATTCATATGGAATTGATCTGCAGGTGTAGCTGAATCACAGAGTAATATTTGAATGTGTTTTGTGCATATGATATGCAGGTCTGAACAGATGTGGAAAGAGTTGTAGAATGAGATGGTTAAATTATCTCAGACCTGATATCAAAAGAGGAAATATTACCTGTGACGAAGAGGATCTCATTATCAGACTTCACAATCTCCTTGGAAATAGGTAAATTTCAAGTATATCAATTCCTTCTATCATCTTAAATAGCCTCAATACATTGGTAAGATTATTGCCACATGACTTAGGTTACAGGTTCCAACCCGTTCATAAACTTGTAAGGATAAGACTATATACATTTATTCCTCCCCAAACCCTAATTACAAGTGGGAGCCCGTGGATTGGACTGCTCCTTTTTATCGGTTTTCAAAATATGAAGTGCTGGGTGAATGCGTCATTGGTAAATACTAAAGAGTGATATATATAAGAGATCATGATTAATTAGCGTTATTAAGAATGAATGATGTGGTTTATATATAGGTGGTCTTTGATAGCTGGGCGACTACCAGGACGGACAGACAATGAAATAAAGAACTATTGGAACACCAACATCGGAAAGAAGCATCAAAATGGGAATAAAGAACTTGGCTCCTCAACAAGTTTAGCCGGGCAAGACTCCAACCCGAAGCCGGATCCGGAGCTTGACCTAAAGCCTCCACAAAGAACGGCGACGTTTGGCCCTTGCCTGATTCGAACCAAAGCAACAAGGTGCAACAAGGTGATACTCAGCCAAGAACTCCAACCATTAATGGCTGCAGCGCAATATTCTTTGACTCATGATGATAATAATAATAATAATCACATCATGAAAATGGAGGCGCCTTCACCACCTTTCGTGGATTCCGAGGAATTTACAAACAACATCGTTTTGGATTTTATGGTGGATAATTTTGAGATCGACGAGAATGACTTTTCTGATCTAATTATGAACCTGGAAATACCATCTTGTTTTGAGAATGAAGTTGTAGCAGTGGACGCAGCAGCTGACAACACTAGCGATCAACAAGGTTGTTATCATTTGTGTCCTCCCATTTCTAATAATAAAACCTGCTTCAATAATAATTACAATGATGTTTCCGGTGATTCCATATTGAATACCTCCGATGTTTTTCAATCAATGTCGGCTCTCGTGGAGAACGAATTCGATTGGCTTTGATTATTGACATTGAAATTATTAGCTCCTTATATGTGGGAATTCATCTCAAGCAATCCAGATATTCCATTTCTATTTGTATTAGTATTGATAACATTTCTGTATGTCTCTTTCTGATAGTTGGAATGTTTCTCTTTCAAGGATAATTTCCTGGCTTGCTTACTTTTTCTTGTCTTTTTGCGATTTTCATTTGCCAAGTTTCTCAAGGTGAATGCCGGTTTTATACATAAAGAAAAATGATGTTAAAATGTAACTAATCTCTCTAATTTAGTATGTTTTGATAATTTTAGATTCAAATATTCTGAACAAATATATTAAGAAATATCATCTCATGTCCTAATTGAAAGACTTGGTTTGTAGTACAGTTTATGCTACAAAATACGTCATCCATTTAGGATTGGAGGAGTAAATTAGATTCTAAAGGCTTTTGATGGATTGAGGGGGGAAAAAGTGTCTACTCAAGTACAAATCCTAAATTTATTAAAAAAACAACCAAGTATTATAATTCAACGTTAGTTAAACTAAATATGTGTTTGGCATTTCAATTTGAGGCCAGTATCAGACGTTATCTGGAAGAAGAATTTATTCAACTGAACTTTTTTCTATTTTAATGTTTGGAAAAAAATTTGATAGACTGAACTTATCCGTACAAACGGTCTTAAATAAAAAAGCTCGAAACGTTGCTTATTCGTCCGATTTACATCCTCAAATCCGTTAAAGCATTTTTCTGACAAGTTGGAATTTAAAAAGCTGATGC
>JBAGKO010000012.1:18261092-18274052 GCA_037177275.1 Acacia concinna
AAATCCATCACACACACTAGTAATCACATAGAATGCATAATATCATCAATTTAAAGGAAATAAATCAATATTAAATCTAAGTGCACTATAATAAAATTTAACACAAAATAATTCAATTAGTCTCATAAACATGTAAATCAAATAAGAATTCAGAATACATGAAGTGAATTTAATAGAAAATAATAAACTCCCCTTTGTACCACATCGAAGCTCTAGCCCACCAATATTCACCACCAAGAACTCAGATCAATTTAGCCACTTATGCTCCTATTTAACACAGCCATAATATATATAAAAATCAATAGAGAAAGGGAGATAACATGCGTGTGTGGTTCAACGCATGGAAAATAAAAAGAAAATGGAGAGAGAAAAGGAGTAAAACATAATAATTGCGGTTCAATTATGGAAAGAGAAAGTAAAAGTGAAATGGAATAAAGAAAGAGTGAAAGAGTAATGGATAAAGAAAAAACAAGCACACAGTAATCACGTGAAGCTGGAAACCAAAAATGATGGTGATCTCGGTGTGGTTATATGGATGTGCCTAGTTTACGGTGGTCCAAACAAGTAGAAGAAGATGATGGCTGGCGTCTAGCTCACGATGAAGACAGAGACTGAAGGTAATGGTGTTCGGTGATGGTGGTTGTGGTTCAGAGATGGTTTGATGGATGCAAGGGATGATGGTAATGAAGTCTGCGGTGGTTCTTGGCAGTCACTATGATGATGAACTAAAGGCAAAGAACGGTGATAATATTCTCGTCTTCGGTACTGCACCAATGAACCAGACTTTCAGTTCTCTCTCTCGACCTCGCTGCTGCTCGTGGCACTGCTATGATGGTGGTAAAGGTGATGGCTAGGTCGAAGTGAAAATGAAGGATGCAGCAGTGATGCACGGTGGCTGTAGTCGACGGTGGTGGTGGTTCACTGACTGTGGTTGCTTAACGGTGGTTCTGATCTGTGATGAGAGAAGGAAGTGAGACGGTGGAGATGAGAAACCTCCCGAGCTCTCCAAATCCCGACCCAGCTTGTCATATATTCATTTCACGCTGCCATGCTCTTTATATTATTCTCTCTAGCTGCCTCCCCTTTCTTTATGCTGAAATTGTAGTTATATTTCCAAAATTGCAGCTCATGATTTTCGGCCTTCTTTCCTTTTTGTAGTTTCTTATTTGCGGCTTCAAATCTCCAGCTCATGTCTTTATTCTCTTCAGCCGAAACTGTGGCTCCTCATTTCAAAATATCTAGCTGCTCGTTGACCTCTTTCTACGGCAAAATTGTAGCTGCTTCTCTACGCGGATGTTTTGCAATTTTCAAAACTTCTGGGCCATTTCTGTAATTTTCTCCAGCTCTTTTCTTCACTGTTTTGTAGTTCTCCAGAATTTTGGGTACTTTTCTATAATTTTCTCTAAAATAATCTGCACAGAAATTTAACAAAATTTAATTGATTTTATCCAAAAATTAATCCCAAGAGAATCAATAAAAGCAACCATTATACCCCATATTTTAATTATTTTCATTCAATCACTCATTAATCAAAAATCACCATAAATAATGCAATTTTGTCCTAATTAACATTATAAAATTCCTATTTTCATCATGAAATAACATGTGAAAATATGATATGATCAGCCAAGATAAAGACTTAAAATTGACATGAGAACTCCACATTTCACACTCCCAATATATAACTAAGACTCTCTTTATATAAATTCATAAAATGGAAAACTAGCCAATTGTGAATAACTAACTAATGTGATCTTAATTAACTAGGTCACATATCTCCAACAATTTTGTTTAATTTTATTCTTAAAATTTGTGTTTATGATGTGCAAATACACAGGTTCAAGGTCTAGAGGGGCAATTAATTGGGCCATTGTCATGGTGTTTGATTTTCAAGAATAAGCCCAAATATCATGAAATCAGCCCGGCCCAATTGAAAAGGCTTTAGTGTGAAATATTCTCCTAATAGGCTAGTTCCATCTCTTCCTCAGCCCTAAAAGATTCTTTGTCTTCCATTTCTGCGGTTGGGAGGCCTGTATTTGTAATTGTGGATATCACATTTTGGGACCACATAAGAAGAATAAAGGTGGCCCAACAAAATTACGCTTATGTTTGGTGAAGTCCTTGTGTTATGTATTATATAACTCTTTTATTTTCTTAATAGTTAATAGTTAATATAGTTGAACCTTTTTAAGAAAACAATAAGGGTGTTTTTGTTAATTTTCATTTTTATTTAAGTTAAGTTTACTCGTTAGTTAATTGGAAAAATACATTTATCTTTATATGCCACCTACCTTATTGTTTTCATGTTAGTATTGTAAATAAGGAATTTTTTTTAAATAAAAAAATACATCTCATCTCAGTGATCGTAGAAAATCAAAGAGGTGTTTGTTTATCTCAACGCCATTGGAGTATAACGGCAAAATATTGTCAATTGTCTCTTTTTTAGTAATATACTGAATGTGTCTTGCTTCTGGTAATTAATTCCTTTTTTCATTACTCCCTAGTGCATGTAAATTCCTCTTCTATCCAAGTCTTCTTTTTCAATGTGATGCAATCTTATTATATTTAGTAAATTAATAATCAAATTTAACTATTTTTTCTCTAAGCATCGGTATCATCCTATTCGAAGCGTTGTCATACATTAAATATGAGTACTTCTCTCAACAAAAATTTAAACATTGATTCACATATTTCTACCAGACACACAGCTATGTTGGTAACTTAACCTTTGATGCGGTGAGGGCAACATTAATACAATTTAGAAACTTCTGAACAATTTTAAACCACAAAAATTCTCGATGCAATATTGCTTTGAAGTGAAAACATCCCAACAAAGTTGTATTTTAACAAAAACAATGTAAATAATATGTACATATAACAACTTGGCATATTTAAATAACTATTGGTCAAAGGAAATATTACCCTTAAAAAAATTTCTGAGATAACATTATTCTTCTTTAACAATTTTTAGGACAAAATTTGACCTCAATCCTTTAAACTTTTGTTTAGCCAGAATAAGTTGAAAAAAAAGTCATCGTTCAATAATTCACGCATTATTGATTGTCCTTTGGATAATATTGAGCCGAAGTCTTCAGCATAAATGGTCATATAAATATATATATATATATATATATATATCAATCGCTGTTGGGTTAATTTAATCTCTACCTTTTGTTTTCTTCAATAACGCAGATTCATCCGATCAAAAAAATAATAATAATAACGCAGATTCAAACTAAAGGTTTTTATTTTCCCTACTATCAGGGCTCATCATTAAGTGAACTTACACAAAACTAGTGATTGATATTCAAGTAACTCATCAAAGATCAATTGGCTTTGACCACATTAATAACTTTGAATAAAATAAATGCAAAAAAAAAAAAACAATTCGGTCTAAAGAGCCTAAAATTTGAGTTGTGTTATTTATTGTGATAAGATCTTACTGGGAGTTGTTTGAGCACTGAATTCTGTATTTTTTTTTTCTTTACTTACCCAAAAACATGAGAAAAAGATTTATTTATAATATATTTTATGTTTTAAATTAAATTTTTAAACTGCTTAATTTAAATAAGAGTAATAGTATAAAAGGAGAGGAGGATCATCTTGATTGTTCAAACCAAACACAGTCCAGCATGAAAACAAGCTTTTTGAGGTAATCCCTAATCCTGCGTCCTCCTGCGCTTCATTCCACTCGATCTTTTCTCCTTCTCCAAATCTCAATGGTTGACCGACCTCGACTCCAAATCACACTGTGCCTCCACACAGAAAGCGAGTTTACGCCATGACGTACCTGATCACAGCTCAATAAGTTTTGGCATCTTTAGAAGTGTCTTTAATTTTTTTCCTCCTACATGTCATGGCCACCTCTGCGCAAATCTGAGAAAGAAATGAAGAGGCGGCACGAAGCCCAATGTTTTCATTAGAAATTAGCGACAGAGCTGAGAATATAAGACGACACTAGCTTCTCCAAAATCTTCACCCTCTTTCCTTCTTCACTTGCTTGCACCCACCAGGAACCACATCAGAAAAAGAAAAGAAAAAAAAAGAGGAAAAATCACAGTCCTATACCCTATAGTATCCACAAGAAGAAACAAGTCCGTATGATGATTTTTACGATACACCAGAAAAAAAATCTAAACTTTAACTCCATCCTCCATCCCCCAAACTTCATTACAACAACTTTGAAGTTTGAGCTCGAACTCCAACATTCCCAACTTGCATAGAGATACACACAAGGTTGTTTGTTGATTTTTAAGAGAGGGCCAGACAGAGATATAACAGATATAGAGATAGAGAGAGAGATTTAGGGGTGGTGTTTTGTAAAGCGTGTGGTGGTTGTTTCTCTTGAGAAAGGGTAAAAATATGAGCGATTGGATGGGGTTTTCTCTGACTCCACACTTGAGGATTGATGAAGTGTATGCGAAAGGTAGAGAAAACCAAGAAGAACACCGTGGAGGTTATCCTCCTTCTCATCCTCGCTTGTCGGTTATGCCTTTAAGATCAGATGGCTCTCTCTGTGTTGCTGACCCTTTTAGGCACTCTGGTGCAGCTGAAGGTACTGGTTGCATGTCACTGTTCATCTCTCAATATCTACCTGTTAATCTATTTCTCTTTTCCTTTTAGTATCAGTCCTGTGTGTGATTCTTCAAGAAGTTGTCTCTCTTTATGAACAGTAGGTGTTTGATATTTGACCTCTGTTTGCATGTTGGCCAAAACAGCTCTTTCACTCTATTTCCTTATATTACTGTTGTTACTTAGCGATGAAATCAGTTCTTTCACTGCATGTTCTCTGAAGAAACAATCTATTTCTCACACGATCTTATTGGCTGCTCTGTAGAATGGGGGTATGATAATGGAGTAGGAGGAGGAAGCTCCAATGAAGAAGGTCCAAAGCTTGAAGATTTCTTGGGTTGTTACTCAAACTCCTCTGATATTGCTGAAACCAAAGTGTATTGCCAAGGCAGTACACAACAAGAGCAAGACCATAACCAGAACCAGAGCCAGGACAGCATTTCTAGCAAAATCAATGTGAATGTGGCCCCAAGCTTCAGCGCCAACACTGAGTTAGAAGCTAATGAGGAAAATTTCACAAACCCACCTTCCTTGATCCAATCTTTTCATGCATACAATGATGATAACTCGCAAGCTGTGATCCCAAATAATGGCATGTATAAGTCCTGGTTGGCTCAATCTCAATCTTCTGTTGAAGTAAATGGTTATAACTACCAATCTTTAGCCCTAACTATGAGTCCTAGTGTACCAAACACTCTTTGCGGTGCAATTTCCACGGTTCAAGCAGTGGAAGATGATGCTCGTAAAAGGTCAATGACAAAATCTATTGCTGCTAGAGAACCTGTGCCTCGCAAATCTATTGATACCTTTGGTCAAAGAACATCTCAATATAGAGGTGTTACAAGGTGAGGATAATGATCTTTCCTAGTTAACAAACTATATTTTTGTTTTCTTCGGGTTAATCATTACTCGTTTTATCTTTTCCATTTTGGGGTGTTAGGCATAGATGGACTGGGAGATACGAGGCCCATTTGTGGGATAATAGTTGCAGGAAGGAAGGGCAAACTAGGAAAGGAAGGCAAGGTGAGAGACAAAACACACTTTTTTCCCTTCACTTTATGGTTTAGTAAGAACCAAACACGCCCTTAATAACCTTGCTGTAGATGATCATCATCATATTTGTTTTTCTCGTTTGCGCTTTCTCTTGATTTGATGAGAATATATGTACTAACGGTTTGTTTGATGCATTGTTTGGATTCTTCTCCTTTCAACTCTTCAACGCACTCTCTCTCTCTCTCTCTGCACAGTTTACCTCGGTAGGTGAAAATCCAATATACATTTGCATGTCTCTTTCTTTTGTTTTTTACTATCTCTCAGATTTTTTACTGTTCTCTCCCATGACAACAATCTCTGACTGTTGCGGTGAAAAATTTTGTTTTTTTAAATAAGGCATTAAAAGGTGTGCTCTTGCGCATGAATCTGAGAATATATATACTAAAGCCATTCCCTTTTGAAAATAATAATGTATATGATTCTTACTAGGTGGCTATGATAAGGAAGAAAAAGCAGCAAGGGCTTATGACTTAGCTGCGCTAAAGTATTGGGGTCCAACTACTCACATAAATTTCCCTGTATGCTTTTTCTCAGACTTTGCACTGTTCCTTCAGTCGAAAAGTCTTATCTATGTTCCTTATTGTTTTAAGCTTCAAAACTAAGTTGAACTATTTTCATGGTACTACCTTTAGCTATAGCCCGCATTTCATCGTATCATTCTTAAATGCTTCATCAGCTAAGCACATACGAGAAGGAACTTGAAGAGATGAAGCACATGACTAGGCAAGAATTTGTGGCCAATCTAAGGAGGTACCCACTAGAATCTTTTCTCGTGATCTTAGATACGGTTTTAGATTTATAGATAGCGATCCTTCAGCAATAAGTGAGTACGTAGTTTTTTTTTTTGGTACAACTGATCAGTGGCAGACTTTGCTGTAATTTTTTAACTGCAAATCTTCAATATAAGCAGCAAGCAAACATGCAATGAATTTTATCTGACCATTGTGGATTTGACTTTTCACCCATCCTATATTCAATAATATGGAACAAAACTATGTGTCCTTTTTTTGGTGTCTTTTGGGGGGAAGCACAGGAAGAGCAGTGGATTTTCAAGAGGTGCTTCTGTGTATAGGGGCGTGACAAGGTATGGCCAAAAAGTTCTGAGCTTTTAATACCCTATCATTAATAATATTGATAGGAAAGTTTCCCATTATTTACTGCAATTCCAGCTTTTGAATTAATTTTGTTGGCCATTATTGACAAAACACTGATCTGGTTCCCCTTCGTCCATCTTCAGACATCATCAGCATGGAAGGTGGCAAGCTAGGATTGGTAGAGTTGCAGGAAACAAAGACTTGTATCTCGGTACATTTAGTAAGTTTCACCAACCTACCTCACCATATTTAATAAATAATTAACGTTATTTTACTCGTAATCTTCAAGTTTTAATGACTATATTTTTGTTTTGTTTGCAGGCACACAAGAGGAAGCTGCAGAAGCATATGATATTGCAGCAATCAAGTTTAGGGGAACTAGTGCTGTGACCAACTTCGATATAAGCAGGTATGACGTGAAGAGAATATGCTCGAGCTCGACCCTCATCGCTGGAGATTTGGCAAAGAAGTCCCCGAAAGAGTTGGCTCCCAGTGTTGCTGCCGCCACAACCAACGAAGCGGCTCATCAGCAACAGCCACAGACCTTTTTGGCAGTAACACATGGCGAGAACTCTTCTGATGAGTTGGCCAACATGGTCTGGAATGATGATGGAAACCTCAATGAGAAACAGGTGAATGATTACAGTGCTTCCGAGAACAGCAAGAATAATAATAATAATAATAATAATAATAATAATAATAATAATAATAATGCTAAGAATGCGTTAAACTCAGAAGGAAGTCCCAAGTGTTCAGTGGGAATGGGAAATGAGTTTCGGGTGAGCGGTACTTCAGAGTTTGGACATGGATTCTTCTCATTGCAGGGGTCAAAGTATAATGATGATGACGATGATGATGGAAACAACAACGAGGACAACAACAGTAATGATAACTTGAATGGTGACAACAATCGCATTGGGAACATGGGTCTGGTTCATCAAGTTCCCATGTTTGCATTGTGGAATGAATGAACAGACGAAATTGCGGAGGTACAAAAAGTTAGGAAGTTTTAGATGGAAAACAGTTGATCACGATGGTGACGATGATGATTACAGGATGTTTGTATTTTGTAGTTGTAATGGTGCGACAACACCTTTGGGGAATTTGTAGTTGTTTTTCACTTTCAGGTTTCAGCTTAGGAAAAAGGCCAAAAACAAACAAGTTGAAATGTTTTGGGAAATTTTGAACCCAACTGTGTTTAGTTAGTGGGGTTCGTTTTAAGTAATTATATGCCAAGTTATAATTTTTGAGACATCAATATTCTGCCTTGCGCTGTACGAATCTTGTTCCAATTTTACTGCTTTGCGAGATTTTTTTTAATGATCTGGATCAAACGTTAATATTATCCACGCCACTACGAAACAACGTACGATAAAAAGGGTTGTCGTCACAGAAAAGGTCTGCCGTACCCCTATTTTTAAGTTAGTTTCTATAGAATAATGCCGATCCGGACGCGATGTCCTTTTGTTCCCCACCACACACACATACACACTCAAAGATTATTTTTAATTTTAACGTGAAAGTAATTTTAAAATTTGAAAGGTTTTTACTGGGGAAAATTTCATCAAAAAAAATAATAACAAGGGAAAAGATAATTTAGAGCAATAGAATCAGAAAATTTTAAATCAGTCTCTCTGTGCTTTTTTGTATAATTACGAAAATATTATTGTATTTTTAACATTTTTTTCTATAAAGGATTTTTAACAATATGAGTATCGTAATTCATAATAAGAGAGTCTCAATTAACATCATCAGCACAAACAACTCAGAGCGTAAAAGTGTTGTGAATTATGATATTTAGAATTTTTCGATTTCATTACTCTGAATTGTCTTTTCCTTATTTCCCTTATTTTTTTGTTGTTGAGATTTTCCCTTTTTAATATTTGTTTGTTGTTGAGATTTTCCCTTTTTAATATGAACATCTTAATAATATAAAATTGTAGTTAGCAATAGTATTTACGTGTGTCTGCGTCTGCTTGTGTGTGTGAATTGCCAGTGGTTTTGACTGTTGATACTTGTTGAAGGGACGAACCAGGATTTTCTTCTACTTAGAATTATGTCATTTTAAGTAGTTTTTGGTATAAAATATGAAGGTAGTTTAATTTTTTTTTAAAAATAATATTCAGTGTCCTCAAAATTTTTTTTCAATTGAACTCAATATCATAAAATAATTTTTTGTATAGTCTATAACATAAAATATTTTTTCAGTAGCCTCTAGTATCTGGCAAGCTACACTAAGAAATATTTTTTTATTAACATGCAATATGTATAAATGAAAGTGTTACTGAAAAGATACAGCTTCCCAATTGATCCCCATTATAAGCAACTTTCAACTTTTGTTTGAAAATTTGAACTGATATTTTCTATTTTACCCCTAATAAATATATTCTCTATCATATAATCATTTATTAAATATTTTTTCTTATGGTACTTTATAAATAAAGGTATAGTTCAAAAGAATATAACATTTTTGACACAATCATTACTCTGAACTAATCTTAGCTACATATTCATTTTCCACAATTGTAACAAAACTTGCTTATATATAAAACTGAAGGGAGTATAAAATACAGCAACAAAGCCTTGCAAGGGACTTGGTTTCCTTGCTAATCTTTTTAGGTGAGTAGGGAGAGTTATAAAATTTGAACCATTCAAATTTGATTTTTTAGGAGACTTTTACATAAAAATATCTTTTTTTAAAAAAATATTAATTAAGATATTATCTTTATTTAAAATGATCTATCCAATGAAGTATTTTTTAAAAAAAAAAAAAGTAAAAACAATTTTAAACTACCTAAATTGAATCTAAACGACCCACATTCGTAAGGAAACCAAGTCCCCTTATCTTATGAAGTGTGGTTAGTTATGTCAATA
This sequence comes from Acacia concinna, assembly GCA_037177275.1. Taxonomy (NCBI): domain Eukaryota; kingdom Viridiplantae; phylum Streptophyta; class Magnoliopsida; order Fabales; family Fabaceae; genus Acacia; species Acacia concinna. The sequence continues at coordinate 18,270,686 of JBAGKO010000012.1, forward strand.
GAATAATATTAATATTTTACAAAACTATTGATCAAGAGGCCTCACATAATAACTTCGTCAAGTGTTTTCTTCGACCTTCCTTTGACCCTTTTTGTAATAAAACTTCCTACTGCTTGTTGATCCATCCTTGTTATTGAAGCATTCAATGGCTCGCTTTTTTCTTGTCTGAACCACCTTAGCCGATTTATTCCTTTTTTTTCTTTTTAATAGATGACACTCTAATTCTTCCTAATATATATACTCTCTCTCATTTTAACCTTCAAATCACTTCTAACTTGTCCCATTTCAAAATTGCAATGCAAAAATTAAGTCTTACCCTTACTACAATGAAAACTCTTACACTCAGACCCTATTTGGTATGTAGCACATATTGGGTGGGTGACAAGGACTAGAGCCAGGGATTAGGTTACATTGCAATGTTTGGTACGTGAAATCGTTGCTAACCTAGGATTGCCAATAATAATAATAATAATAAGTGAGATTGGATCAAAGCCACATCTCCTATTATTGCATTTTCAATCTTGGAATTGCAAATTTTAAAGATAAAAATGTCCTTATTTATAATAATTTTTTGACAAAAACAACCCTCCTAGTTTAAACTGATTACTCTTTATTGCCATATCTTTGCTTTTTCTTTAACGTAAGAGAAAATCATGGTTGATTGATATCATGCAATTTTAAAAGTCAACATATGCAAAAGTTTTGAACTGCACATGCAATTCCTCCTCAAATATAATATTGATTTACACATCTAAGTATGTAGAAAGTTTATTTGAAAGCTAAAATTTGATAGTTGAACTAAATACCATCCAATTTTTCTTATGTTATAAGGAGTACGCTGACTATATAACTTTTGAATCGTGGATCGGACCCAAATTTGATTTTTTTTTTTAAAGAAAATTTATATTCCTAGTCTTGTGATGTTTGAAAGAAAACCAAATCTCATCCTCTCCTCATCTGTTGCTAAAGAGGAATCATTAAATTAGGGGAAATAAAATTATGGGAGAAAACTCCTAAAAATAGTAAATTTTTTTATCATTTATATAAGTTTTTAAACATAGTATTTATTTTTTTCCTCATTTCTCTCCACTTTTCTTCTCATCCAAACATAGCTTAAAGGTAGGAGAAGGTGGGTTGTAGGAGGTGAAGATAAAGGTTGTGTCTAGGTCAGATTGAGTTTGGGATTCAAGGCAAGGCTGCAAGGGGTATTTAGGTATTTTTATAATTAATGGCTACTTATGTAATAAAACTAATAAAATCATTCCCTCCAACTATTATTTCATACTAAACGTATTTTATTACAATAATCTCATTGCCACTCCAAATCTCAATATCAATTTCAATCCATTAAAATTCAATAGTTCGTATAAAAAAGGACCGTAAGTCCTTCTCTATAACTCAAGTTTAGAGTTGACATACTGGACTATGAAATTTTTTGTTGTAAAAGATCTGTTAGAATCATTGTTTCAGACCTAGGATGAACTGGTGGGTCGGCCTAGAAACTATCAAACCGATGGTTACACTAGTCCAGTCTAGGGGTCAACTCGATCACTTTTTTTAAAAAATCAATTTTTTTCACTTTTTCTTTAGAAATTCATAGTAGTAACCTTAAAATCTTTCCTACCTCACCGATTTAACCCTAGTTTAACTCTGGTCTGACCCACTGATCTTTGACCTAGTACCCTAGTCGGTTAGTGACCAATCTGGGTTTCAAAACCTTAGTTACATTACTACAAAAGAAAAAAAGGATTAAGTGGCGCACTTATCGTGGCACTCCATAAGAGAAGTGCCATAAGATGTTTTTTTTTATGAAGACCTATAGTATTCAAAATTAAGACCAAAAGCCTGCAAGGGGCGCCAGGTTTCCAGCTAGAGGCTTTTGACACTGTTGGGGTCACAAGGTGAAGCTTGTAGGGCGTGCTCCCCTAAGAGCATGCCCCTTAAGCTCCAAGTGACGGCCCCTAAGGGCTCTCATGCTGGGCACGTGGCCAAGCGTGGCACTCACCTAGCCCTCGTGGGGCTCAGAGCTGGGTACATGGCCTACTGTGAGGAAGCATCACATTAGGCCATCTACTGTGGCGCGCAACAAGGTAAGCGCCACAATAGGATCCTTTTTACCCCCTTACTTTTTCCCTCTTATCTTCTTTATTTATCTCTCAAACTCGTTTATCTTGTCTCCTCCATTGCTGGAACTTTGTGTTCATTATTTTTGCCTCCTCTTAGTCCGATTTTTTTCACTTTGGCAAAACCTTAATTCTTTTATTCCATATCTTGGTCCCCACTAAGGTATACACACGAGCTCTCTTCTTTGTTTTTTCCTTGTGTGTTTATACCTATTGATCCCCACTCACTCAAGTCCCAAAAAAATAAACTCTGGATTGTAATTTCTTGTCTCTTGCACAACTTATAGTTCAAAGTGTACTTGACTTTTTAACATTAAAGCTGCATTTTGGATATACTTGTTGAACGTTGTGAGATCTTTTATTTTATTATTATTTTTCCAATGAACGTATGTAAACTTTTTGTAGTTTCTCTTTTATTAGAGTATCTAATTGACTTGTTAATATTATAATTGGATATACTTATTGAATGTAGTGTGACTATGATTTTTTTTTTTTGCGATGGCTACTATGAACGTAACTTTCATTAGTTTCTCTTTTTCTCATATTTTTTAGGTCTAAGGGAGAAAATTAAAAATAAAAGGACTAATGCAATATCTAAATAATATTCTGCCTTTTATTTTCTTTTGGAATGCTATCAGGTGAACTTCACCACCAAGATGGGCATATTTCCTTTTGTTTTAGAAAATGATGTAATGTCAAACTTTAGATAAAAATAAATATTAGTTACTATATATTATTTATATAGTACAAAAATGTACTATAATTAACCCAAAAAAATACTAAAAAAAGTAGATCTAATTTATTTTTTTAAGGTTATGTAATTTTTTAGGAATAGAATTTTGAAAATATTTACTAAAAAGAATAGCAATATAATATAGCTATTGTACCAAAATAGCATTGAAATATTAATGCCTTTCTATTACCTAATATGCTAATCTATTTAATTAATAAATAGCACACCAAAGGCAAGTACATCATTCTTAATGCACTATTTTGTTGCATTCCCAATCATTAATAAAAAAAATTTTGATTGAACAGAAATGCAAAGCAAAACAAAGAAAAAAAAACTAAACTAAAGGGGTAGTATCATCAGCACTTAAACCTTCAAACAAAAAATATGGCGCCTCTCAAAATGGAAAATAACCATCAGCAATATATAATGATTCCTTTGCTAATCTATCAGTCATGCTATTTGCATCGCGAGCACACCACTCCAAATGAATCTCCCAATCACGCTCTAGAAA
>JBAGKO010000012.1:18294737-18315022 GCA_037177275.1 Acacia concinna
AGAAAAGATGGTCTTTTCAAGACCTCCCCCCCCCCCCCCCTCCTTATTTTGTGTGCATAACCTTAAATGAGAGGTTATTTGAAATAGAATGGGTATTCTCTTTATATTTTCATCTTTAATTGATGGCAAAATTGAAATAGTGGGTAGATCTGTTGTGTCATGCCTGAACTGCGAGTCAAGTTACTAGTTTCACTATTCTGCTTGTTGATTTGGTGATCTCATAGTTGTTGTTTCTTTCTCTTCCCACCTTATCTAATAATCTATCTTGTTGAAATTAATTGTGTGTAGCAGGCCAAATTGTATTCTCTTGTCCATCCTCTGTTTACTTACTGTGTAGCCTTATCCTTAATACAAATGCCAGAGAGTATGCCTATCTTCTTGTGCTTTGTACAAGTATTCTGTCTCTTTCTGTAGTTTCTGCATATGTATCATGCATTGGAAGCTTGTCATGTTAAGGTTGTCGTGCATTTTAAAAGTGAGCAAATTTGATGACTATTTACTCTTTAGAAGGTATCAGAGGTGTACAGTGTTTTGCTTGCAACTTGGCTCATACTTCATGTTACTACTTCTGTCGGTCACTGTTTTGCCTCCTCAATATTCAAGGTATAGGAAGAGAGAACAGAGAGAGAGAGAGGTGAGAACAGAGAACGGCCAGAGAAAACAGAGGGTGAAAGGAGAGCAGAACAGAAGAGGATTGAGATTGAATAACTCGTGTATTATTCAAAGCATAGGCAAAATGATCTGGGTTCACTTATATAGATAGTGGTAGGGATATTCCTAACGGCTAGTGTGTCAATTGCATCTTATGAGTCTGAACCAACTAACGACTAACAACCTTACCTACCCTTAAGTCAGAATTACAAGCACAAAACGTTCACTGTTTATTGTTTTCGTCGTGGATCATACTTCATAGTTCAGTAGCAAAGCTTGGCATTTATTAAAAAGATGTTGAGCACTTCACAGGTTACCTGAAATTTTCCGAAGGTGACTTTTATTTCACACTATTCAGGATTTTAATGTTACTCAGAAACCATGTTTTCCCTGACAGCAAAGGAATATACTCCCTCCAATCCTCATTATAAGGGCCTATTGATTTTTTTTTTTTAGAATTTTAAGAAAATCCAAAGAAAGGTAATTATTTTAAGACATTAAAATTTGTCGTTTTTCTTTAAATTATATTATTTGATTTATGAACTAATATTTAATGTAATAAAACATAATATATGATATAATTAAGTAATGTAATTAGATTTTTTAAGATTTTTATAGGATTTTTAAAAAAAATCAACGTGCTTTTATAATTAGTAATGGATGGAGTAGTCTATAATTGAGCATGGATCAGGGTTTAAAATTGATATCCGCAGGACCTGCATTGATTCGGTTATCTTAAAAATTTTGACCATGCCTGGTATTTCGTTGAGCCGGTTCATTTTGCTCAATAGTCAACACGGGGACTTTGACGCCCTTTAGTCCCTATGGATCTTTATCACTCACCTCTGTATTATCGACGCTTTCCGAAATTTTAGGGCTTGTTTGGAGTCTTCAAAAACCGCTTTTTATTCGTGATTCGTGACTAACAAGGTAAGATGTGAAAAAATTTCTGCTTTGACTCAAATAAAAATATTTAGAATAAGCAGCTCCAAACAAGCACTTAGAGAAGTTGAACACTCTAAACAATAGTTGGTATGCATATGGCATTAGCCAGGACTCAGAATCAAGACAGAGCCCAAGCAGGTATTCTGAAAGTATATTCTGCTAAATTTAATTTCAAACTGGTAACGCATGCGTGATGGGGGAAAAACCGGTGAAAGTGTTTCTGTATATGCTTGACATTTCGTGTTTGACTCGCTGTATTCTTGGTTAGCCAGGAGATTATGTACACACAGGATATGACACTTGCAGGCCCGACTGATCTAACAAAATCATAATATTGAAATGTCATTTAGGAATCATGTAATTGTACGATGTGTCAAACGTAGTTTGAATAGAGTCATGAGCTTCTGCTTGACTGCTTGATCCATTTTGAGGGATGCTGAATATAAAAAAACGTTCAAACAAGGCAGAGATAAAGGTCTTATTTTGTTCAAGAGCTACAGTGTTTCTCTGAAATGGTTCTGCCTATACTTTTTTCCCCAACAGACAAGGAATTTGCAGAGTGCGCTCGAATATGATTTGCTTTCATTATTAACCATATCAAGTTCATGAACTTATTTTTTTGTCCTAAACGTAAAACGTAATTTATATCGAACATTACACTACAAACCATGTGTTATATTTAGAACGGCAGGTAGGTAGTGATTTAAGAGCACTTTGTCTTGCCTTGATTGTATTGATTATATGAATTACTTAAAAAATCATTGATTTAGTCTCACAATTAGAAGCAATAATTTATGGCGGGTTGGTAGGAGAGAATTGCGTATGGCTTTACAGAGATCAGTCTAACTGGTGGAGCATGCCTTGACTTTATTAATCATGATCTTGGGACTACTGTGGTCAGACTTGTCTTCGCACTCCACTAGGAATTAATTTCTTGTCCAGACAACTTTATTAGTTTATATCTTGTCCAGACAACCTTGATACTTCGTAAGCTTTTGAGTCTGCCAATTGTGAGATTAAGATTGCTGCTTCCTAAAGTCAGTTGGCAAAGGAAGGAACCAAGGGCAAAGAAAGAAACCAGAATCAAGGAGTCTATAACAAAAGCACAAAGATGTGAACTACTATTTGAGTAAAGGTTTAAAACTTTGAAACTGAAACCCTAGCTGGAAAAATCTCAGTAGCTCAACTTGTCCATTGGAAGTGGGACAGAGAATTTTGTAGTTTTCTGTTCAGGAGAGGACTCCAGGGAGCTAGCTAGTTGTATCCCTCACAGTGTTGGTACAATTCACTTATTATTATTATTCATTTGTTGGTCCATAAGACATATTCAGAAGAAGCAGAAGCCTTATTTTTATCATAAAAGTAGACACTGCGGAATAACAACACTATGCTTTCCAGTCAAACAAGCAGCTGTGCAAATCTGAGACAACTTTTTTTCCCTTCAGAGGAGAAGAAAGAAAGTAATAATATATAAAATATCACTAAAAGTACAGACACACATGACAGATCCTCTTACTGTGGCCCCCTACATAACTCAACAAAGACCACTCTTTCCCAAAAGAAAGCTACCCCAGCCAGCCATAATAACAAGTTCTTTTCTCTGCAGCAATTTTCTCACGAGTCTTGTCATTCATCTGCCCAGGAAAGGAGGCTAAATAAATTAAAATCAATTATATTAGATTATATATAGATAAGCATGTAATGCTATAGATAATAAAACATTTTACCAGAGTGGATTCTGGAATTTGAAGCAAGATCAAGCCAGGAATCTGTGTTCTTTGGAGGCCATTCACCAAAGAAATGATGAAGGGATCTTTGGGTCATCTCAGTTTCATTCTCATGTTTCATTTCTCCCCGTGATTTGAAGTCTCTTTCCAGGACAAAGCAATGTTGCTGCTCTTCTTGTTGCCTTGGAGTTGGATTATCATTCATGTTTTGGTACTGGGAGGTCGAATAAGGCTTACAGGAGCTCGCTGGTAATTGCTGATATGCATCAGTAAAGGCCCTAACACTCCCTGAGGCTTCTGGGAAGAAAGCTCTCTCATCCAATCCTTCCCTCATCCCATGAATATGCCTGCTGGAAATAATAAACTCGAACTTACTAATTAACCAATAGAAAGAACACACATGACAATAAGTTAACCCTTTATTTTAGACAAACCTATAGTCCTCATCCCTAGAATAAGATCCAGAGTCCAAAAATAGCTGGTGGGTATCGCTTTTTTGAGAAGGGAAATCAGAATCAAGAGGCCTGCATGAGGTTGAGTGGTTGTAGAACAAGGGATTAAGAGAAGAATTTTGGTAAACATGGGAATAAGGTTGTTGGGTATCAGAGGGCAATAGAGAGAAAGGGAAAGAAGAAGTTGCAGAGGGTGGATTGGGATTGCCCATCATGGAAAGACTTCTGTTACTATATGGAGTTGAAGAGATTGACTGTGATGTGTTTGTTGAAATGCCAGTTGTTGTTGCTGTTGCTGTTGCTGAAGAAATTTCCACAGGCTTTCTTGAACGGTTTTTGCCTCTGTGCATGTGCCTCTCACAGTATTTTGAGTCTGGATAGGCTTCTTTTGAGCATCTCCATTTCTTGCCATCTGTTCTTCTGCACCTTCCTGGCTCTGGGTCTACTTTTCTGCCATATCCCATTTCTAGGCATCCCCATCCCACTGCGGCAATATAATAAAATAAATTTTTAAAAAATATGAAAAAAACACACTGAAGTACTGAACCATACTCTTAAATCACATGCTTCATTCTTACTTGGATGGAAGGGAAAGAGCCTTGAAGAAGAAGATGAAGAAGAAGACAGTGAAGAGTCTAGGCTTCTTTTGACAGAGAAAATGAGATCAGGTGGGATGGGGCTACCTGAGACCAGGTATTTGAAGACAAGAGCTTGTTGTTCAAGTTCCTGCCATTGAATTGCTGTGAAAGGAGATCTATTTCTTACACTTGTTTCACTTATCATTTTTCACTCAAACACAAGAAGCCTAATATGTCAAAATAAAGAAGTTCTAAACTCTGTAGTAGAGAAGATGAAGAGAAAAGACCAGAGAACAGAAGGTTTCAAAGACAAAAAAGAAAATGGATTTCTTCTTGTTTCATTGGCTAAGAATCTTCTTTCTGTGCATGGATAAGAGAGTTGAAGAGTAATGGCTTCTCTGATGACATGCTTCCGCTAAGGGGTTTGTGAGTGAAGGAGTGAGTGAGTATGTGTGTGCGCTCTTGGGGGCTCCTTGGAAGTGTTATAATGACTGAACATGTAATGGCTTTTGTCTCTTAGTTCTGCAAGCTGCTGCTGTAGTCTCTGACACGTTTGCAAAAATCCATAAACAAATGAACAAAACGTAAGCAAAGCAAAAAAAAAAAAATCAAATTAAAATTCAAATAAAAGAGAGAGTGCCATGCACCTTTGGGTTTGCTGTCTCTTCACATTACATCCTGGAAAATAGTGTCCTCTGATTATGTTTGAAGTGTAAGCTGCTCAGTTACATGTCTCTACAGCAAGTTTTGCCTTTATATGCCCTGCTGGTATCATGGATATTTTAAGCCATTTTAAGAACTTGTTCTAACTTTACATAAATTTAAAAATTAATCAAAATTAGTTTATTTTTCAACATTTCAAAATTACCCAAAATAAAGTTCATCAATGTGAAACAAATTAATGCTTCAAACAAAAAGCCTTATACTAAGAATTATGGGAAAAGTCTTTTTGATAAAATTAAATTAAAAAGAAATAATGTCTATACAATTCATTTATCTTTCATACAATCCTTTTTTTTTTTTGGATAAAAATCAAGGTTATTAAATCCAGACTGAAATGGGCAAATTGGTTCAAGCATCAACCTAGTTCAGTTTTAATTTTATATTAATGACCTTAAAACCTTTATTTTCTCACTAATTTGGTTCTGAATTAATTTTGGTTTCACTTTAATATGACACATTACCCTTTAATGACCTTGCAATAATTGATGTGGTTGGCTCCTAACTTAAGATTTTGGTGATTGTGTCATAAGCATATTATCAGTAGGCTTCATGTGGTTTTTTTTTTTTTTGCCAACCTTTATGTTGTTTAATAAGGGGAATTATTGGAAGTTTTAATTTTGAGATGATGATATATATTGGAAAGATGAGAATGATTGGGCATAAATAAAAGAGGGGAAGTTAAAAAACTGGTGGTTAAAGAAAGGAGATATGAAGGATCATTTGTTTGTTCGTCTGCTGAGAAATGAGTAAGTGAAAAGAGAAGGCAGCAGAAGGGTGTCAGGTAAGGGAAGGTATTAATACTCTGTTCCTCTCTGCCTCCCTACACATGCCTCCTCCCCCTTCACCTTCCTTTATTTATTTCCCCATACCTAACTCTAACTCTCTCTCTCTCTCTCTATATATATATATATATCTACAGAGAGAGAGAGATCTATTTGTGTGTCATTATATACTTGAAATTATGAGCGGATCCAATCCACGGCTTTTCTTGTCCCTTAAAAAAAAAAAAAGCAAAAAAAGCCACAGTATTTCTCTTAGTGTCTGTTTGGCACCATAGTTTAAAAATAACTTTTACGGATTTTGAAATAAGTATGTGAGAGGAGTTTTGTCTCGGCTTGCGCAAACTGCAGTTTGGGGGTTGCCCAAACAGACCCTTAGAAGAAAATTATCATCATATCATTAGATTATAAGGTGATTAGCTCAACTCTCTCCCTGTATGTATATAGGGTTATGGGCAGACACTAATATCTTGGAGTTACGTATGGGATCCAACATGTGATTTAAGTAGAAGCTTTTATGTCAAATGGATTACAAAATCATTTGCAAGTACCCTCAATAACATACTCAAAGCAAAATTTTACTTTACAGATATAATCTCCCTCATGTCCTTAATTTTTATTTTATTTATGAAATTTAAAATATATATTAACATATTGTCATATATTTTATTATTATAAATTATACTTATATATTTCTTTAATTTTTATGTCTATATATAATATTATTTTTCTATTACCAATTAAACTTTAATATTTTAATATGACCGGTCTGACACCCGATTGAACCATTAAACCTTAAACCAGTGCCTCAGCCGGTTCATTGCCCTGTCAAATTTTTTGTTCCTTGTTTATAAATTATTTATGTAAAAGTAAAATTTGTTTGAATGATGTGTTAAAAATTAACTTTTAATGAAAAATGATTGAAAATGACATAAATCATGTCATAGTTTGTGATTTATTATATTATATATTTGTTTATAGTTAAATAATATATTTTGAAGAAAAATGATAAATTTAATGCTTTAAATTAATGTAATTAACTTTCTTAAGAATTTCTAAAAAAGTCAGTTATGTGTTATAATTAGAATGAAGGGAATATGAATTACATGTAAATATATTATGATATTTATATTACCTTACTTTTGCTCATAATTATAATTATAAGACTCTGTTAAGTTTTTTCAAAGAAGTTAAAAAAGATAAGGTGTAAACAGATATTTTGGATCTATAAGCCATAATGAATTGCTTATCCAAATAAAATGTTTATTTCTATTAAGTTCAATATGCCCACCGTCAACCCAAACACCCAAATAAGTGTACCCCTTCGCCAACTTCTGTTTTTTAGATTAAGCCTCTGTTTGGGAAGGTCTTATTTTTCAAAAATAAGATCTTATAACGCAGTACGAGAAAGACCACTCTCACATACTTACCTCGTACTCCGCAAATAAGATCTTATTATCTCAAATAAGACCTTCCCAAACAAGCCCTAAATATCCGTTTTGACACTCTTATTGAATTTCCAAACACATCCTTGATGTAAAAAGTTCCATTATCTCTTTGCTCTATTTGCCCTTTGTTTTTTCCCTCTTACATTTCTCACTTGTATAGATAAGCTGTGCATCACATTTCTATCACCCAGATCTCATCCATTATCCATATACTATTTTTGAGCATAGAAAATGCTGCTCTAATGTTCTTATTAATTCACTAATCACTTTTCCCTCTGGAGATGATGAGACATAACAATAGGTATTGCACGAAACTATTCTCATACACGCTGTCTTTAATTATATTTTAATATATAATCATATCATCATTTTTTGTTTTCCATAGCCCTTGTCCCTTAATAGATGTTACCAACTCTTTTTAAAGTAACTTGGCATCTTAGTACAGCAATAGTGGATGAGTCAACAACGAAAGGACATCAGAACGCTGAACAAATTCTATGCTCACTATCTTATAAATGATACAGTATGTGTGTGTGTGTGTATATATTGGAAGAGAGCTCCTAAGTATTCGATACTTGAATTTAAATCATAATCTGTAATCACAGATACCAGAAAGTTGCCATAACAAAACATCAACATGTTAGTGCATCTAAGTTTATGGAATGAGTAAAGTTTGCTTTTTAGGTCATTGTGAAGGGTTGGTGGTAGGGTTTTTAATGTGGCTATTGGTTCCTAGCTAAGCTATACGCTGCCTATAAGAGACTTTAACCGCATGTGCTCATCCACTTAGCTAGATGCTGTGAAATTTTTGTCTCTAGGTTCACTTGGTTTTCCATCACGAGTCAACTTTTGCCTTTATAAAGTATATATAAGCACACCATGTACGACATTTTTGGCCTTTGAATTGATTTTGCAGCTTTAAAGCTTTTCTTTTTCCTTTTTTTTTTTCAAAAAAAAGAACGAGTTCAAAATTACTCGTCAAAGCATTTATACTTTGTTGTCTGTATTAGGGTTTGCTGTACAGTGTACACTGTGAGGTGTACCAAGCAAAACAGTGACTCTCTTTTTTCTCTTTTGAAGAGAATCTCAACAGACAGAATGGCAATTCAATGGACACATTTCAAAGTTTTGAAACTGTTAAAACACAGTATATATGCATACATACATCCATACATATATATATATATATATAACTTCAAAAAAGAAGCTATATAGAGGAAGCCAGCTAACATGGGGTGGGGTAAGGGGTCATGAGCATTCATTTTGCAGCAATCAAATGCAATTTTGACTCGGTGAATGAAAAGTCCCATACTGAAATCTTAAAAGTAAAAAACAGATATAAGAAGGAATCCAGCAGTAAAAAAAAAAACAGCGTGGTCTTGTGCATGGCGTAATTTTCTGCAAACTAAAACCTGCTTTAATTTATGTCAGTGGAGATAACTATGGCTTTAACACGAACAAAATCATGTTCATTATTAACTATAGTGGGAGATGGAGGCTGTGCAATATAATGAATATACCTTGCCACTTAAGCAAAGACTTTCCTATTATTCACACACTCCGATGGTTCCTTTTGAAAGCATAATACTGTAATTTCTCAGTCAAAATTGTCTATAATTATCACTTGACACGGACCTATATATATGTCAAGTATAAATTAAACTCCCTTTTTGACGTGGAGAAATTAAAGACCCAACTTTCACTTAAGATCAGTCATTTGAGAGAGAAGAGAGCGAGACAACTATTTTCGCACATATACATAAAGCGGTTTCAGTAAAATCACATTCATGTATTATTCATTAACCGTTGATCAGATATAACTGAACTTTCATATCAATATCTAGTTATTTTAAGTATGGAAGAGAGGGTGATCATGGGTAGGGGTCTAGGGTGGGATATTGTACACGTACTTGAGGAGAGTGTTGAATGAAGAGAGAAAGGTGCGAGTCTGAGTGAATGAACACACACACACACACACACAGATGGCTATGAGCTTCACAGGTATTAATATTATCCACAAGATAACAAATAGAAGCAAGAGAATCAAATGAATTTGGGCAGCAACGTAGGACATCGTGAGTCAAAGTTCAGAACCAGAAGCAACACTCTTCAATTCGTACGTACGTACCTCCCCGCTTTCTCTCCAGCAACCCCACCTTTTTATTATGGTCGACTCTTTGCCTCATTAATTAATTCATGCAAATGCAATTCTTACATCACAACAATCCTGAATGTAAGATATTTATATCTATATATATATATATATATAATCGATTAAGATTGAGTGTATGCATGTGTATGTGTGTAGCGGCAACAGACGCACACATATGGGATTGGTTGTAGCAATCTATATATAGTGTTGCTTGTATATCTTCGATTGCAATTTACAATATTCCTTCCAATTAACCAAATTTTACAACTGACATGAAAATTTAGGTGAGGTAAGTTTTAAAAACTCAGTACTTTTTAATTACTTTTAAATAAGGTTGAGTGTTAAGGCTTTGTTTATATATAGGGGAACATCTAATCCATAATCGTGTTAAAAGAAGCAGAAGTAACAATACTCGAATAAAACTCATTAGCAGTACATGACACTAAACAAGTGTGTTACAAAAAGTGAGTTAAGTTTTAATTAATCCTCTTCCTTGACTATAGTCACACTAACTGTCACGCAGGTTTATTTATGTTTACCATGAGAAAGAGGGTCTCTCTCTACTCTCTAGTCTCTAATCTCTAACTCTATCTCCCCCCTCTATAAAAAAACAAATAAGTAGACTTGATAGCACCAAAGAAAAAAGAGGCATGCTAAATATGCAAATAACAATGACAATGATGGCGAGTAGTCAAAATCCAAGTTGACAACTTGATATAGACTTTGTCATTTACAACTTGATATAGACTATCCATTGCTTTAATGCATACATTTAGAGGGATCTAGTTTCCCTGGCCCTTTCCTCTATGTCCCTACGTGGACTTAAATTTGGGGTAGCTACTAAATTTTTTTTTTGTATTTCTTTTATTACTAGATTCTAGATAAAATGATTGACATTTTAATATATTATGGAAGAAAAACGGATCTATTTTCAATTTTTTATGATTTTTCAAAGATTTACATGTAAAAAAATATAATATTATTTTTTTAATTTAGAGTTTTCACTTTAAAAAATTATAAAAAATTGAAAATTGATCCGTTTTCCACCCATATTATATCAAAATGTCACTCATTTTATGTAGAATCTAGTCATAAAAGAATCACAAAAATAATTTAGTAGCTATCCCAAATTAGGGGTCATGCAAGGAATAGGCCATGGAGGGAAGCTGGATCACATTTATAGTCCACTATCTTTTGTCATTTACACTTTCACACCACACAGGTAACATGCATATAGATATGTATATATATTTACTGTTTTACTGCTACCTCTGCAGTTTTTTGTTTTCCCCTTTCTGAACTACAGAGGTAAGCACTTAAGCTTTGAAGTTGTAAACAGATCAAACCCGCTATGGTCACTTGTTTACGGAAAAGCTTTCAGATCACTATATATATATATATATATGTAAAGAGCACTGACACTGCTACATCCATTTAAATGGAGATCACTCACACGTTCAGGGCATGCTCACGTTATGTTCATACAGGCTGATATAAAACTATTTCCACATTCTTACTTAATGTGCAATAAATTAAATTAGAAAAATAGTTTTTACCATTAGTTCAAACAGGCAGTACTTACACAACGAACAGACATAGTTTTATCAATGAAATGTTACATTTTTAGTGTAGACACACGCACACACTATATAATTGATTGTCCACATTAACATTTTTAGTATATATACCTGATTAACATTTCATATTACTATATTAGGATAATCACAATATCAAGTTCCTCAAGCCAAGTCCCTTTGCACTAATGAATGCGTTCCATTTCAGTTAAAAATTAAAGCCCAGTCTTATAGGAAATGACTGATACATGTGACCCAGCTTTTCAAACTCTTTACCATAGACTTTTTTAAAGTAGTTTTTTTAGAGGGTGTTTGGATTAAATTTTTAAGAATAGCTTTTAAAGAAAAAGTGATAAACATGATTTTAGAGAATATATTTTGAGCGAAATAGATTCAGTGAGAAAATGGATTTTGATAAAATGATATTCTTTGGATAATTGTTATTAGAATCAATTTTTTTATATTCAAATTACTAAAAATAACATTAACTTTTGTGATAATTGTATATAAAAGATAATATTCCATTTCAAAGATTTTTAACATTAAAATTTATAATAAATACCAAAAATTTAAATATTAGAAAGAAGGAAGGGGAAAAAGGGAGGAAAGATAAAAGGAGAGAGAAAAAGTGAAAAAAAAAAAAAAGAGCTTCTTTCAAAACCATGGTTTAAAAGGAAAAAGTGCTTATGATGAGTTTTTATCAAGTGCTTGGGTGACTTTTTTCTAAACCATAGTTTTAACTTGAGACGCACCTTTTTTTTTTGGGTTATTCAAATACACTTATTGTTATCCATGAGATCATCTCCACACACACACCCGCCGGCAAGGTTAAATCGATTACTAGATGATTAAAGAATCCAATTAAGTATCAATTGTGCTAGGCTTCATAATAAAATCACTTCTTTTATCAACTAGGCTTTTTTCCTGAAATTTATTAGCTCACTTCTAAACAGAATAAAATAGACTTACCAACAAAAGTTAGTTCAGTTGATAAAGATGTTGGCTTATAACTATCAGGTTGTGAGTTTAAATCTCATTACCTTATTAGTGAGTAATCTAAATACCCTTATTAATACTCTTTAAGTCTAAAAATATACACGAACCTTGGTGAGTTACACCCAACTGACCTAAACTTTTTTCATACGACAAAGAAAGAATAGAATGAACTTTCCTTTTATAGGACCTTCTTCGTTTTAGCCGACAAGTCTCAAATTATATGCAACTCCTCTAGGCCTTTTGTAGGAGACTATTATCACATAAACAACACTACCATGGATTCTTAGTATTATCTCGGTTATAAATATAAAACTCAATTGACTATTTTTAAAAATGTTAAGAATGCTAAATATATTATCTAATCATAATATATGTTATGTAACATAAGATTACATATATATATATATATATAAGTTTATAAAGCAAAGTAATTTGTTTTTAAAAAAACCATAGATATAACTATTTTCAAATGATTTATTTAGTTTCCTTAACTATTTTAAAAAAGTCAAGTGCATGTTATATTTAGGATACACGACATATCTACTTAATTTAATTAAATTAAAAAAATAGTTAATATGACATGTATTAAGCACCCTAATTATAATCTTTAATTCCTTCCCTTCATTGATTATTATTGAGAGAGAATTAATAAAGTTTAAGTAGGATAATGTTAACTAATATGGAAAACATATTATATTTATAATTAAAATCAACTTTCTAAATATATCATATAGTAGTTTCTTTTAGGGTGAGAAAACTTGATAAAAATCCGTTCCAATAATAGTAAGTGTCATCATTTTGTTATTAACCCCATAAATGAAAAATCAATGTTTTGTATGATACTTTTATCACATAATTATTAACAAACTATTGATTAAAATGGTAAATAAGCTCACATGGTAAGAAAGAAAATATAAATTAGAATATTGAAAAAGAACTTGTTGATAGAGACAAAAAAAAAAAGGTGAGAAAACAGCATAACAAATGTGTGCTATATTAAAGAAAAATTAATATTTAAACTTGCTAATTACTCCCTTATTTGTAATATTATCGTAAAATTAACTTCAGAGTTCACTGCCTCCTTGACAGAGAACGCATTCAAGACACGACACCATCGAATTAAATAATCGCACTTGACAAATGGAGTTCCACCAAGCCAGATATTCAGAGCATCTCATTAAGCATCTTTGCACTGGAATCGTTACCCAAATTAAAACTAATCTCTTGGAAATAAAACGAGAACAACGAACAAGTTCCATCAATCATGGGGAGCATTATTATTCATTGAATCGAAGTTAGCGAGTTCACAGCAGAAACATAAAGGTGTTCTGTACAGAGAGATATGCAATGTGTGAAACAAGTGTCGCTAACTCTACTAATCTTTGTTTTTTTTTTTTTTTAATCAGGCGGCAGGCATATTGCCTGAGATGGTGGGGATCAAATCCCAGACCTAATACTACAAAGGGTACATCTTATACCCACTAGACCCAAGTGTCTTTAGTTATACTAATCTTCGTTACAATATCATGTTAAAACCAATGCCAAGGTCAGCTTCTTGAGCCAACCATGCCAGTTGAAGCAGGTACAGTTAACCCCCTATCATACATTCTCTGGATTTCTTCCCTATACTCTGTCAGGGACTTGTCTGGCAAGGCAGGCGTAAGCTCCACCACATCTCCCATATTCAACTTACACTTTGGGTCACTCACTGGTTCATAATTCAGCCTTGGCCTCAGTTCTTCTTTCAATGGAAATCTGTATGGGGTCCATTTAGAGCTTCCTCGCCCTGCTCTCTCCAGCAAGTCCATCACTGTTGAATTTGCAGGAAACTCCTGCACAGACATCTGCATATGCAACATAAAATTTATTAAGTTCTAAGAATCATGACCTGGGAAGAGAATAGAACATGGGATTCAGATATGTAAAATTTGGGACACAAACCTTGTCGTTCTCGATCAAAATGATGAACACAGGGCCATCCTGACCACAACGAGGTTTGCAAGAATGTGGGCAATCATCTGCGTGGGAAGGGAATTTGCATGGTGGCTTGACTGAATCGGCGCACCCAACAGCTGAACAATCTTTGTTCATTGTCTCGCAGTGCCAGGTGACGACCCATCGGGCCCACTCAACCATCTGAAGCACGAATGAAGAGTGCTGGCAATCGCCTTCCTTGTATCTCCAATGAGCAGCAAATCCAAATTCTGCTTGTAAATGCATCTCTTTTGTTCGGATTTGTACTTCAAGGGGAACCTTTCCCTCACCCATCACAACAGTATGCAGTGATTTATACCTATAATCACAAAATAAAAGAGTCAGAACAAATATAGATAGCCGAAAAGCAAGTTCAGCCTTCAGAGTTCAGAGCACCAAACCCAAGTTATTACTTAACATACCCATTGAACTTAGGGTGACAAATGTAGTCCTTGAACTTTCCAGATATCTCGGACCATAGCCGGTGAACAACTGTCAAGGCTTTGTAACAGTCCTCCTCCTTGTCAACAATCAAGCGCATCCCATAAATATCATGAATGTCATTCATGCTTAGCTTCTTCCTGCAAAATTTACACATTAATCAACATTCAAGGATCATCTGCTTATTACTCTAGTTTGCCAAACAGAAGGTAACATGCGAGTTCAAATAAAACCTATTTCCCAACAACTCCAACACAAATTTTTATGTTACAAGCATTTTTGCAGCAGCTTTTTCTTTCTTCTTTTTTCTTTTTACACAGATTTCTTGCAACATAATAATTTTCAAACCATCCTCTCTAACCCAATAAAAAGGAAATCCCTAGTATTATCTTCATAGATTATTCAAATTAAGAGATAGGTGGTACGTACTTCGACATTTTGCAATAAATGCTGTATGGGCTCTTATGCCGCCCAGAAAGGACATTGTAAGAAATGCCCTCATCTTTAAGTGCTTGCTCTAATTTCTCTATAGCAGAAGTAATCATTGCATCATCACATGATTCCACAAGCTTTGAACAAATCTCCTGATGCTCTTCTGGGTTGAGATGCTTAAAACACAAGTTCTCCAATTGCTCCTTCCAACTCGATATTCCCAAACGATTGGCCAAAGGTGCAAAAATCTCCAAGGTCTCCTTTGCAAACCTTTGCTGCTTGGCCACTGGCAATGCATCGAGTGTCATCATATTATGTAATCGATCTGCCAATTTAATGAGAACAGCTCTTGCATCAACCATAGCAAGGAACATGGTATGCAGCCGATCTGCCTCAATTGATTTGCATGCCGTATTATTCTCTCGTGCAAGCTTGCTCAAGTGACTTAGCTTAGAAACCTAAAATGCCATAGAGATTAGACAGAATCCTCAGGGGATCAAACAATCGAAATCCAGAATTCAAAACAAACATAACCACAGAAAATTTTTCAATATAGATTCCTAAATTGCAAGCTGCAAGCAGTCGAAGTTATAGTAAAAAGATCTGGCCAGAACAGAATAGATATTAAATCATTAAAGCTGTCCACAGAAAGCAAAATGAACAGAGAGTCCTTCCAGAGTCACAAGGGAGGTAAAATTGTGATTTACTTCACAAGTTGATAACTGATGACAACAGGCTATTAGAACCTCTGCCAGGAAATCTGATCCTGACAATGAAAATAAAACTAACACTTTTTTTAATAGAAAAAACTAACACATTTAAGAACGAACTTAACGAGTGAGATTCAGATAAAGATGATTTAAGATGAACATCCAATATCTGGTTCAAATTCAAGCTTACAAGGCTTCATTAAAAATTAGCATCTATTTGAGGTAACCATATCAGAAGTTCATTCCAAAGCAACAAATTCGGAACAAAAAATAAAAACACCAAACTGATTTAGATCTCAAAACACATGTTCCTCACCCCTTCAACTAAATCAGCAACCCCAGCGCCAAAAAGCCCAAAGATGTAATCGTAAGTCAGAAAAGAATCATCAAGTGAGTCATGCAAAAGCCCAGCAGCCACAACTGTGGAATTCGCACCAATCAAAGCAAGCAGAACAGCTGTTTCAACACAATGCTGCAAATAGGGATCACCAGAAGCTCGCATCTACAGAAACACATTCAAAACCTTTCAACTCACAGCAATAGACCCACAAATCCTATGATCCATACGTATAAGTTATATATATTTCGATTTATTTACCTGCCCTCTGTGCGCTTTCTCGGCTTCACAGAAAGCCTTGATAACAAATTCTTCACAAAAGATCTTGTGCTTTAACTGGGCACCCACAAGCAATTCTCTAGCGTACTGCTCGAAAGTTACCCCCACAAAAGAATCCTCCAAATTGAAGGTCAGTTCATCCGCCATGTCACCACCATGCAGCTGGAAACTTCGCGAATTGTAATCCAAGCACGAACCTAGTGAATTTCTGACAAAGCCATCCAACAATCCACTGTCGCCTCCGATCCTCATCGGAGAACTCCTTGCGGAACCAGAAACGCTACTGCTACTACATGAAACAGGTCCTTGGAAAACCGAAACAGGGCTCTGATCTCTTTTCCAATAAGAGCCAACAAATTTGCTAGGTGAATAGGAGAAGGAGCTGCTCAATTCCGTCAATTCAGATAAAGGACACAATTCCTCTCCGCCAACGGTAAAGCTCGACAAAGAAACGGGCTTCAGCGTCGGCGAAGAGAATAAACACGAGAGGCCACTCATTCCTTGTTTTTGAGATGGGGACGCCGTCGTGGAAGACGACGACGACGACGACCGCGAGCCCAATTCGAAATCATATGATGCATGAGGGTTGATATGGCAGGGATGTGCAGTGGAACACACACTGCTAGGCGGGCTGGCGTATAAAGCGATAGTAGACACCGTCATGTTTCTCCTTCGTATTTTCGCCTATTGGGTTTCTGATCCGAAACTCAGAAGCACCAAATTGACAATAATTACAAATTTTTTCAAAGAAATTCTAATGTCAAATATATGAATCAGCGAACTAATTAATCTTTCCACAGACACCCACAAGCAATCTCTTCAAGCCCCGATGACTTTTAACGAAAGAATTTCTCTTTTCTACGCCTACGGACAGTTTTGTAAAATCCACAGCCAGAAAAAGAAGCACGGACAGAGGATTCGATGTGTGTACAGAAACAAATTTTGAACAATTCAAAGATTCAAATAGTAAAGGTGCGTATTTACAGATTTTTATAGAAAAGAGAGGTATGGGAAAAGGAAGAGCCCTAAATAGAGGAGAATTTACAGAGTATTGATCTTCTAGGAAAGAGGCAGAAGAGGAGTCAAATTGGATTGAGAATTGAACAAAGGCTTGCGTCCTGGATTTATCTTCGAGTTCGAAGAACCTGTCCGGTGTGTTTTTTTCCTGAGCTTGCTTGTTGTGTTGCGAGATGGGAGGATGGGAAATTGAATGGAGCGGTGAATTGACTGTTGTGCCCTTGAAACAATCCGGTAATGACGCCACTAATCATATGTACCCCAAAGGAGGATTATTTAGGATTAAAATAAGACAGTGATCAGAAATTTCTTTGACGATCCGGTGGTTTTCAGTTAATTGAGGTAAATTTGGCAATGTTTTAGGAACTGCCTATGAATCTAGACGGTCTTCAGGGGAGATGAGGAGTTTAAGAAATAACCCCAAAAACAAAGAAATTGAGGAAGCAGTAGAATATATAAAGAAGGGAAATTTTTGACAAATAAAGCAGAAATGGCTATGGCTATTGGTTATTGGCTGGCCATGATTTATATTCTTAACAAATACAGTATATATGTTTCATTGGATCTTGGCCAGACAAAGGGAATAAAATCTTCTCTTACAGGAAGTGACACAAATCAATCGTCAATTTTTTCAGAAAAAATATTAAAAAATTATTAGTTAAAAATTATAAATATGAATAAGTGAAACTGTGAATGTGCATGTTAGGAACGACGTTTGGAGCATTTAAAAGTAGTTTTTCAGCGGTGAATTAGGGATAAACATGTCAAAAGGGTTGACAAACAAAGTAAATATATAAAAACCTCACGGGTCTCACAGTAATAAAACAGGTGAAGACTCACTAAAGAGATGATATAATTCTTTTTCGCCAGAAAGGTAAAGATGTGGGAATAAAGGATAAGGTTTGATTATTGATTATTGATTATTGATATGGTTTATGGTGATGTCATCAATGAACAAGAACAGGAAATAATTAAAAACCATAAGAGGTGGGACTTGGGACCCATCCAGCATCTATGGCTTTATTTTACTGTTTTTTTTAATATATTACCATTTATTGTTGGTTTTGATTTTATGGCTTTCTTTTTTTAACACAAGTGTTTTTTTTAAGACCTAAACTTAAAATCTTAAAATATCTAGTAAGATTTTATATTGCTCGACCAACTTAGAAAATGGTGTATCCACTAATTATTCTCCCAATGACTTTACTTTTAGTTGCAGGCTCTGTTGGTTCATATTTTTATCTCTATTTAATTAATTTAAAATTAAGGGCCTGATGGGGATTGCTTAATATGGACATGAGAATGGGATTAGAAATAGTTACTTATCATTAGTTGTCTACTTATCTTAAGGATTTTGGGATAAGCAGAATGAATGCACTACACTAAAGGCCTTGTAGCCTAGTGGTAATAGTATCTCATAAGTTAGAGAAAGTCATGGGTTCGATCCCATCGTTGTAACTTCATGTATGAATCCACTACATGGATAAAACATAGAGTAAATAATATCAATCAAATCAATAATTGAAACATTGATCATTGTTTCGGCAACTCCAACAGCATTATAAGCAAACACGCTTTTATTTATTTATTTAATTATACTTGGGTACCTATCGAATAAAATAAGTGTGGGACAAAACTTCCAGAAGAAGAAAAGCCTACCCATAGATTGTATTTTTCATGGTTTAAACCTTATAATTAAATACAAGGTTGTAATAAAATACGGTGGTGGAGAGTAGAGACAAGAGAGCTTCTAGAACAAGAAACTTGTTGCATTATTTTGTATTCCTTCCTTTTTATGGTTATATAAAATGATCTTCACTTTGTTCTCTTTTGGGTGTTGTGTAATTTTTGTTAGGCGTTTCATTGACTTCGTCATAAAATAGTAATATCATCTTTCTTTCTTTTTTAATGGCCTATCCTTTTTATAACATCATCTTTGACTTTGTTTAATTAATAAATTATTTTTACTTATTTTATCCATACATTCACTCTTACAAAGCATTACTGCTTTTACTTGTTTTTTAACAACTCAGTTTAATTAATAAAGCCTTATATTAATATAGGGACGGATATGCGTATGTTGTATATTCCATTATTTTTAAATTATGAGGAAAACCAAGTAAAGTCCTGACAAGTGGTTTTAAAGTACTCGTATCATTTTAAATATCCCATACTATGCATGATACAAGAAAAGACATATATTCAACAAATTTAAGGAAATTAAAAAAAATCAGATACCAAATAATAGTGATTTTTTTAAAAAAAAATCATGTAGAATTTGGAACACACGTGTTGAATAAATTTCAGTTACGAAATGAGATGAAGTTTGGGGAGAATATTTTGGAGATAAATGATTTTCCATTCGTTAATTATAAGATAAATAAATTTAGAAGTCTAGAAGAGAATAACTGTATGTTTGGGATCACATTATTACCCTAATAACGTCCAATCAGCTCCGTTTTTGAAAAAAAAATGAAAAAGTGAATGTTTGGTTATTCAATGTGTAAAACATACTATAAGGGAAAAACGTTCGGTTTATGATAAGCAAATATTTTATGCACTCAATTAATTTTTTTAGAGAATAGTAAAAAAATTAATTATATTATTTTAAAATATTAAAATTTATCATAATATATTTATAAGTAATGAGACTCCTTTCAGTCCTAATTATAAAATTTAGTTGGCTTTTTTTAGAGATTAAAGAATCAAAAGATGTCAACTAAGTCTTATAATTAGGACCGATGTATTATAAATATTACAATATATTTATATGTAATAAGACTCCCTCCAATCCTAATTATAAAACCCAGTTAGTTTTTTTTAAAGATTAAGGAAGCGAAAAAAGTCAAATAGGTCTTATAATTAAGACCGGAGATGGCAATTATAAAATCTAAATGAATTATGTTAGTGATGAAATTAGAGATAGAATTATATGGTCAATATAATCTGATTAGTAATATAACGTTATTTCATAACGAGGAATGGTTATATCCCATTCTTTCTACTTTTCTTTTCTCTTTATTTTTTCTCCTCGTATTTTCTTTCTTCCTCGTTATTTTTTGGTGTTGGA
>JBAGKO010000012.1:18366923-18385019 GCA_037177275.1 Acacia concinna
TATTTCTCATCAAAAGTTACTTTTCAACATATCATCCAAACAAATTTTACTTTTACATAAGTAACTTATAAGTAATTTATGTTACCACCAACCCAAACATAATCACATATGTAATCTGACTTGATTTCACTTTTGAAACCTTAGTTTGTGTAGATTGAGACAAAACTCCTCTTACATACTTACCTCATAATTGGTAAAAGATATTCTCAAAAGTTAATCCAAACAAACACTTATGGGTGTGTTTGGAATAATGGTAAAATACGTGACTTATTTATAATTGGATTTATAGATAAGTCAGATTAGATATAAGTCAGATTGTGTAATATGATTATGTTTGGATTGACGGTCGCATGAGTAACTTATAAGTGACTTATGTAAAAGTAAAATGTATTTTGTTGATATGTTAAAAAGTAACTTATTGTAACCAAGGGCGTGTGGTAGAGCGGTAGGGGCTATTCCACCCTTAACTTTGGTCAGGGGTTCAATCCCTGGCCTTGGATATGGAGCAGCGTTAAATCTCCTGGCCAGCTGTCCTTCCCATAAAGGAACCCACAATGAACGGAGGATTAGTCCTTAGCCTACCGGGCTGGGAGATACCTTGGTTTATCAAAAAAAAAGTAAGGTAATTAGCTTTTTTAGGATTTTCTTAGAATTTTCTAAAATAGTCAATGGGCCCTTATAATTAGGACCGGATTGAGTAATATTTATACTACCTCCAATCCTAATTATGAGACCCAATTCCTTTTTTTTAGAGAAGTGAAACAAGCAAAATAAGTTAAACAAAGTATATCATATGTTGTATTTTATCATATTACATATTAATTCATAAGTCAAACAAAATAGTTTGAAAAAAAAATAAATTTTGATACTTTAAAAATGAACAGTGCATCATAGCGCATCTAACACAAAAGCATCAAATTGGTGCTTCTACCACATCATGCGAGTTGGGCAAATCACACGATTTCACCCATTGGTAGTCTAAATGTGCTTTTTTTTTTTCCCAAATAGCACAGTTGGTGCAGTGAATCATGGCATTTGCCCTTCAAAAATGACACTCCAAACATGCCTAGCACAATTGGTGCAGTGAATCATGGCATCTGCCCTTCGAAAATGGCACTACAAACATGCCTAGCACAATTGGTGCAGTGAATCATGGCATTTGCCCTTCGAAAATGGCACTACAAACATGCCCTGTGTTTGTGGAAATCATTGAAGTTTTGTACTAAAAAGGCTCTGATGAGTTACATGGCAGTTTTTGGGCCTTCATAGTCATTACCAAACGATGAACCCAAGCCCAGAAAGAAAACCTAGGAAAGGTTACATGGAAATACTCAATCGGATCCTTTTTATAAATTTTTTTTTTTAATTGTAAAAAATAAACAGATGGTTAAGATTTGTTAAAAATAATGATTATATCAAAAATGTTATATCTTTTTTAATATACCCCATTTATGAAAAGCATAAGAGAGATAATGAATATAAAAGATGAGAAAGAAAGTGAAATAAATAATTCTATGAGATAGAATTAATAGTGAGTAAGAGATAATTATTATAAAAGTACCTATTTAATAGGAGTAGAAAAAGAAAAGAGTTTAAATTTTGAGACAAGAAATAAATATACATTAATAGCCAAACATAAGAGAGAAAATTGTTTATAAAGAGGGAGTATAATTTTGACAACAAATAGCCCTAAAATGGAAGTTGAATTGTTCAGATCCCATTTACTATTAGTGCTTTAAACATAATTGTTTCTAATAAGATAATGCGTGCTTAGCCAAAAATGGAAGTTGAATGGGTAATAAATAAAAAATATTTTTTCCGATCAAAAGAATGATTTGCCAGTTGAGAATCCATAAACCTTCAAAATGAAAGGTTAATTGATCATTTGATCCCACGCCCCAAATTCAAAAAAGATACAATTTCTCTGATTCCTTAATCTTCCCTACATTTCTCTTGATAAAGTAGCAGTTGCTACTGCACTAGACAGTTTTATAACACCATTGTACAGATTGTTACACATCCAATACCGTTTACCTCTATTTCATATACAACTTAACCTACATATATCTACCTATTCTTAGGTACGAGATGGGCAAAGTCATCATCTGTACCACAAGTACCATTGGTGTATATATATATATACTTATATATAGCTTTAATTAATGAACCATCCATGATAATGTCTCCCAAAACTAACACTCACTATTTTCAGAACATGTAAATTGTGGTTCTTATTTGGTTTTCTTTTTCTTTTTCTTTTTGGGTTTTCAGGTGGACACACTGTTTGGAACACCTCTACATGTGACGCCAGGTTCTGAGCTAGGAGCAAGCAGCTCATAAGGTAAAACTCCGGCACCACATCGGTTCCTCAGTGTCCTGTCACAGTTCCTCTTGTCTATCTCCTTCTCAATCTGCATGATCTTCGCCGAGAACCCGTAGAACGCCTCCACCATCTCAGGGTCTCCGGTCCAGGTCGACGGTTGCTGCCGCTCCCCAAGGTACTCCTCATCTGGCGAGTGAGTCGACAGAGTATCAACCACGGCCATAAATTTGGTGGCTTGCAACAAGCTAGGCATGGCATTGAGGAAGTATCTCTGAGGGTCAGCTAGGAAACTTGCATATTCAGGGTCACTCTCGTCAGGGATTAGTCTTCTCATCAATGGAGGGCGATTGGGCACGTACCCTCCATAAGGGTACTGCCCAAAGTTAAGGGCAGCATGTTGTGCAGAGGCGTTCCAAATCAAGGTTGTGAGGATGGAGACCAGATCTTCACTTGTGTTCAAAGGTGGCCACCATGGTTCATTCTTGAGGTCAGCATGACCCACATTGATGGACTCAAAGTACCAGGCTTGAAGCTCCTTGTCTTGAGCCACAAGGTTTGGGTCAGGGTAGTAATGGCTCACACAGGTGCGAACCCAGTTCTGTATGGCGGACCAGATCATGAGCCCATCAGCAGCATAAGGGTAGTCTTCAATGAGCAGCCTCAGGCCATAAGGTTGAGTCGGATCAGGAACCGCCATTCCCCTGCAAATCAAGAATCTTAATGTTAAGAAAAGTCCTACTAAATTAGCTTAAACTATTTCGATAGGAAGACAATCCTAATATATATGAATGGTTTTATTACCTGCGGAGGAGATCAGCAGGGAGGCTCTCCATGTCGAAACGCCAGAAGTTTTTGTAAGCAGAAGAACTGATCTCCATGCAGTAGCGTCCAGGAGTGAAGCAAGACTCGATGATTCCATCAGCATTAATCAGACTTTGACGAGCCAAGGCATTGATCTCTAGTGTGTACCTCATGTGAGGATCCAACAGCTTGAAAATTGGATGCATCGCACTTAATTGCCTGTGTGCTGCCAATATAAAAGGCTCCATGCACGCATGTGTCCGAAGCCTATATAAAAACTCGCCATTATTTGTCGATCAAGATCGAAGTTATATCAGCATGTGAAAGAAGAACATGACTTCAATTTCAGGCTTTGCTTACCAATGGTTAACAAGTTGATGCACACCGGCATCGTTGGAACAGACGTGGGCCTTAGCAAGCTGCCACATCCAGTTGGTGGTGGCGTCCACTGGCGGAGTGACCACGCGTTTTGACCGGGAACTCGGTCCGGCCGGTGGTAGACTGAGCTCTATAGCAACAGGCTTGAGAGTGCCTGCGGGTGTCAAGAAGAAGATGGTACGGGTCGCATAGGATTTTCTACCATCAAGAGCATTGATCCCATCAAGAAACGGTAGGTAGATATCATGGTAGTCTATAATGAACAGCTTATCTTCATCTATTGCCTGCAAAATTCACCGTCCGGTTCAGTAAATCATCATCAAACCTTGCAAGTAGTCTTTAAAGTGAAAGAGAAGGATATGAATATGTATACACACACACATACCTGTTGAACAGTTATGCCATTAAGTTGACCCAAAATGTGCTCTTCTCTTAGGACAGACTCTTGAGGGCCATAAACTTGAGGGTCAAGGTTGCTTACAGGTGGGAAAACGTTGAGCTTTTGAATATTAACAGGGTTGATTCCTGCCATTGCTTGACGGGCAAATTCGTCATCTCGCAGCCACGCAAACTTGTCCTCTGCACGTTGAGAATACGGGCAGAGGTTAAAAAAACATTACTTTTGGTCCATTATTGTTATTATGACTATTATATCAACACTCCACACTATTCTTTTCGATCAGTTCTCAGTTCTCACTCAACATTCACATGTGAAACGTTAATTTTTTTAATTCTTTAATTTGATGGATGACAAGAAGAGTTAGATATTATAATATTATTACGCCTGATGATAGAGTACACTAATATAATAATGATCGATAATAACAAGACGTGGCCACGTGACGCCTTGTCATCTTTTTGCAGGCCACATCAAGTGCGTTAAAGTTGGAATCTTTTATTGACCCCACAGCTCCCCACTTACTAATGGGCACGCTAATCGTAACAAAAAGTGGAGTCATTATAAAATCAAGCTTCACTAGATTTGGACATAATAGCTGTGTGAATATTTAGAAAAAGAAATGAAAATATTCCTGGGGGCAGAACCTTGGTTTTAGCAAAAGGAGTTTTGATCATACGGAGTACAAGGTTTTGAATATACGAGTCAGTTTAAATTCAAGAAACCGCTTTTCGGAGAGTTATATCCAATTAGTGAATTAGGTCCAATACAAGAGTCTAACTTAGTCACATAGCATATAAGAAAAAGAAAGGAAAGTTAATGTTTTGGCCTTTTAATTTTGACTTCGATACAATTTAAGTTTCTATAACTTTGACTCATATGTAACTCATTTCTTATTTTTTTAATTATGCAACACAATCCTTATAATTTTAACCATTTTATATGTTTTAGAAAATAAAAGCATATGCTCTCTCTTATTTTTATTATAATTTATAAGGCACTAATTACCTCTAACTAACTTATTTGTTACTATTTTCCTTTTATACCCTCATTTTTAATTAGCTCATTTGAATCTACATAATTAAGGTAGGGGTAAAGTTGAAAACATCTATTAATTTTAAATTGATTTAACGATTTTCTGAGAGAAATAGTAGTTAGTGCCTTGTAATAAAAACCAAAAGGAGAAAATCATGACTAAATTATAGAATGGTTAAAATTATGAAGGCTTAATTGTAGGGAGTCAAAACCTAGGAATTGACTTCCAATCCCGCAATAATTAAATTGCACTAAGTTAAAATATAAAAATCGACTTATAATTGAATTAAAACTAAAAGAGCTAAAAGAAACATAGGAATGAGGTGATACTCACTGGAAATGATCTTGGGAGTGTCATACTTAAGAAGGCCCTGACTAGATTCATGGATCTTGCGGATCAAAGGGACCTTGTTGAGAACTTCGTCTTGCAGACCCAGTTTGATGAGGAGACCTTCACTGTACAATCCATCAACGTCTGAGAATTCATTGAAGTCTTTGTTATTCGCAGAGAGGCTGGCCTTCAGCCCTGGGATCAAGTTATGAAGCACCGCCTTCAACCTCTTTACTGTGAATGTGTTCTGCTTTGACTCCTCAAATCTCTCATCTCTCGGAACATACATCGGCAACGGCTTCTCCACACGGCTCTCGGCATACAAATCTGCACAAGACTAACCTATTAGTTGGGAGAGTCCCTTAAACTTATAACTCTTTTTTTTCTCCCTTGTGAGCCTGTGATACCAAACTTGATACGTATCAAGTCAGATTCAAAAATTAGTTAATAATGTGACCATTGGGTACCTGTTTCTGAGGGGAGACGGCCGGTACGACATCGTCTTGGATAAGGGTATTTTTCTGAGTCTCCAAGGGCTGGTCTAGAGAGGTCTGAGCCTTTATCAGGATTGCCCAGATCATTGTAGGTTGCAAAGTCATATATTCTGTCCGATAATTTCCTATCACCTGAGCCATCACCTCTTAGATTCCTCAGTTCCTTCTCTCTTAGGACTCTTAGTCCAGCTGGTGTCTCATGGGGTAGATATGGCTGTCCAAAGTGAATCACAACCAAAATATATTTATTAGATCCTTTTTTTAAAAAAATATTTTGTTGCGTCTTTTTGTTATGTCTGAAATATTGAGTTGGGTAAAGTCAATTATGTCGGTGCTTGATAAATTTTTTTAAAGATCTTTGGCCTCTGTGCATATATAACACATGAATTTCCAAATGTATTTTTTTTCCATGTGATTTTCAATAAAAATATGGTTCATGAAAACGATCGCCTATGAGTTTAATGACAACTTGCAAATTCTAAGGATTTATTAAATAATGAGTATAAATTAAGTAAATTAAAATCACACAAAGTTTTGAAGACTTTTCCATATAGGTGGCATGCCCCATTGCCCACCATCCCACTGAAAAACAAAAAAAGATTAAATAATTTCCTGTTTTTGCCAAAATATAAATATACATTCCTTTTTACAGTCAGAGTATTTATCTGTCCTCCCAGAATTTTCAAAAGAAAAATAAAGATTGCTTTGGAAAGTTTGACCTTTTCAACCCTAAGAAAGAATTAAAACAGAAAAACCAACTCAATTAGCTGCGTTCTTTTTCTGGGGGCCCCGTACAGATTTAATTCCTCAGTTTGAAAGCGACAACATAACCCCCAACAAAATAAAATGCCAGAACTGATAAAAAATCTACAATTAATTTTTTTTAAAAAAAAACGTTGAACAAGCCATCACTACAATAGACTGATAGAGAGATTAATTAGATTAGATTACCTTGTTGGAAAAGAATATCCTCTTTCCAGGAAGATCTTTCTTGGCTTGAACCCATGAATTGCAGGGGAAATGAACAGGGCCACAAGCAAATCCTTCTATGGTTATGCTTTCCATGAAGAACTCTTGTTGGTGTTTGTTGGTCACTGTGATAGCTCCTGGTTCTCCAAAATCTGAGTCCACCATGAACTCTGCTGTGTAATTAACTCTCTCTGCTTTCACATTCATTTTCTTTGACCAGTCTTTTAGCACAGCTTCATTGCTCTTCTTTGGGGCTTTCGTCTCTGCACAATCAAACACAACACTCACATCAATTTGGTGTTCAGAAACTTGTTTTGTTACCATATTTGGCATACCTAGAAGCAGAAGAAGATAATTTCTGACACGCCCATAAAACCAATTTGTGAAAGTTAGGGGGAGTGTGTGTGTGTGTGTATGTGTGTGTGTGTCAAGGATTCATTGAACCTACTATGATCGGAATTCAGAAACCCAGAATATGATTATGGTTGAAACTCTATTTGCCACCGTTTTCTGACAAACCCAGAAGAAGGAAATCAATCAAAATAGGAAATCTCTCCAAAGTTCGCAACTTTTTTAAAGGAATTGCTACCCTTTCTGACATACCCAGAGAGCGAGAGTTTCAGATCACACAGCACAAATGACCATTACAAGGTAACTAACTAGAAGCGTTTCTGGAGAAAAAGCAGATTTTTGTTCTTTAAAAAAAAAAAAACTTACTTGCGTCAATCTCAGTGCTGACAAGTTCCAAAACAACATTCCTGCCTATTTTGTCAGTGATTGCATCCAGATGCTTCACAAAGGTCTCCTTAAAGTCCTCTTTGATCTTGTTCCTAACAGTCACTACAGCTCTAACCTTAAATGTCACTGCTTTCTCAGCTGGAACAGAGAGGGAAGAAGAAGAAGAAGATGGTGATGATGATGATGAAGAAGAGGAAGAAGACTTGATCAAATCCTCACTGATAGCCGCCACGGTATTGTTGTTCACAGCTTTTCTCAACCTCACTTGCCTTCTATTCTTGTCCAAAGGAACTGCAAAAGGGCTCACCAAGAACTGCTTCTGCTGCTGAAAACTATGGCCAAGGAGCAATTTTGATGAAGAAGAAAATGACGATCTCTCCATCAAAGAAGAACCCATGATTTCTTTTGCCAAGGCCATCTTTCTTTTCTTCCACTCTTGCTTATTTGCTCCGGTGGGTTCTGACAACAGAGGTTAGAGAGAGAGAGAGATAATGGTGGTGGCTTCAGTGGGGTGGTGTGCTTGTGATATGGTGTTGGAAATTGAGGGAGTGGCTGCTTTTAATGCGTTTATAAACAGGGAAAGTGAGGAATAGGCAATGGCCAACGGCTTGAAGTCATGAGCCGCACCGTCCACACGTTTTTTAATAAAAACTCGCAAATTCCCCTTGTGAATCACTCACTCTCTGTGCCTGGCTCTATTATGATTTGTGTTGGGGAAACATAATTGATTATATAACTAGAAAAATGAGTCTGTTTTTAATCTGTTAGGAGACCATAAACTAGAGACTTCAAAAAATAAAAATGAATGGGCTGCTGAGTGCTGAGTCAAAACTCAAAACCGAGTGTCAAAGTATGAGACGCGGTTGATGAAGAAGTGGGAAACCTGAGCGAAAGTGGGCTACTTACTTTTGCCTTCTCTGAGTTACACAAG
Source organism: Acacia concinna (assembly GCA_037177275.1). Lineage (NCBI taxonomy): Eukaryota > Viridiplantae > Streptophyta > Magnoliopsida > Fabales > Fabaceae > Acacia > Acacia concinna. The sequence continues at coordinate 18,375,321 of JBAGKO010000012.1, forward strand.
AAAGTTCATTCGTTAATTTATATTAAAAAAAAATTACTATACTTTTTGTGGATCTCGACCAAAAGAAAGTGTAGAAGGTTACCAATTTAGTGGGGAGAGAAGGTGAGAAGTTTTTAATGATCCTTTACTTAGTTTAAAATGGGATGAGACCGAAAAAATAGCAGTAATTTACCATTATACTATAACCATGATAGTATTCTTTTTCATTTATAATAATATATTTTATTTTAAATTAATTTCATAATAATATATTTTTAATATGAAAATGTATATATTAAATTAAATAAAAATAATATAGTTTTCATTACATTAATATTTTATTTAAAATTATATTCAAATATTTTATAATTATAATATTTTTATTTGTGAATATTTATTTTATTTTGAATTATTTTTCTAAAAATATTTTTTGATTATAATAATATTTTCATGTGTAAAAATATAATTTTTCAAAGTTTTATTTCATAATAATATTATTTAATGATAAAAATATACTTTATTTAAATAATATTAATAATATATTTTTATTTTATAAAAATATTTTAATGATGTTATTTTTTTTATTTATCATAATATTTTTCATGTGGGCATTATTAAAATATCATATAAGTTATAAAAGTAAAGTGGTATAAAATTTTGTCTCTCCTCAAAAACACTAAATTTAAATGGGAGCCAAAATAAGAGTGTTGAAAGAGAAGGAATGAAAAGTTAAGACTTTAGGACCCTTTTCCTCCAAAATTTTAAACTAAATGAGAGAAGGTGCTCATTTTTCCGATCGTATGACAAAATAGATCTTTCGAGTCCGTCCATTCTTTTAGTAGGCCTAGGGTATTCCCCACTGGTAGCAATGGATATCCCCTCATACAACAGACAACTCGAAGAGGCTTTAGTAGTGGTAATGAAACCCTCTCCATACACATTGCCCATATTCAAACTCCTAACTAAATACCTAAAAATCCTAACTAATATACCATATATTTGATTGAAATTAAATCAAATAAGAAATTAAATCAGCATTTTATTTATTGATATTGTTAACTAGTGAAGGGGTAAGTTAGAGATTCTGCTATAAATGAGAGATATTTCACCTTCCTAATAATTGTCTTCTCTTGACCGGATCTATAGGGAACCCATTTAAGTGCTCATCATCATGATAAGCATTGAGAGTTATTCATCCTTACATATAGTCCATATATAATTTGAATGTTTTATATTGATTTTTTTTATCTTTCAATTTTTTCAAAGAAAGTTATTTTAGCATGTACAAAATCTAAAATACAAATAATTTTTTAAATGTTAGTTTTTCAAAAACTAATTTTTAAATTTAAAAATTAGTCATTAAAAATCGTACACTTTGGTCGTTGAAATTTAATTTGAACCGTATAGATTTCATTACAATGAATAACTCTCCTTGCTCCTAACTATGATGAGCATTGAAAGTAGTTCCATCAATGGGGTGTCTCACTCAGTCATTTCTCACCATATGCCTAGAGTTATCTTCTTATCTCTCTTTTATAGTGCATATAGAGAGTGTTTGTTTACTCTCAAAACCATAGTTTTAAAATTTATTTTTGTAAATTGAGATAAAACTCCCATCATACATGTATCTCATAAAACATAAAAATTATTCTTAAAAACTAATTCAAATGTCATACTCAATTCTAGTAGTTTTAAAACTTATCGTGAACTTCAGTAGTTACACACACGCATACACTCACAGAGCTTTGAAGCATCCAAAAATGGATGTGAACAGAAGCTCTCTTATCCTCCTTTATGTTTTTGCACTTTCTAAAGTTTAATACTCATTCCGATTTTAATTATAAGATCTAATTAACTTTTTTAAGAATAATAAGAAAGTTAATTACATTACTTTACAACATTAAAATTTATCATTTTTAAAAATTATTTTGTCTGACTTATAAACTACTACGTAATATAATAAAACACAGTAAATTATATTATTAAGTAACTTATTTTATTTCATTAACATCTCAAAAAAAGTCAATTGAGTCTTATATAATCAAGAGCAAAGCAAGTATATTATAATATGCCTGGGAGGGAGTCTTATATAGCACATTAAATTGTTTTTCTTCAATTTATCTTTGTCGGGAATCTGCACTCACACTTCTGAAAAATACTATGCAGAAACATCTTTAAAATTTTAAATTCAATAAAAGTAATTTGAAAGTAATAGTATAATTTTAAACGAAGTTAAAAAGTTAACTTTATTAAATGTGAATGCATACGCAAGCTAGATTTATATCCTTCTTTGATTCCTTTTTATTTTATATAAGAAAATAATGAAGTACTTAGTTTATTAAGATCAATAAGAAAAATTTCCCTGAACATTTTTTTAAAGAAAATCTGATGTAATTAAGAAGCTTCTTTATGCATATTCATTTTTGGGTTTAATGCACCACATTTTGTATTTGGAAAAAAACTAATGCACATTTAATGACTCATTGGTTAAATGCATTTACAATTGGGTCATGTTTTCCAATTTGTTTTGATTTGTCACGTTTCAAATATATTAAGGAAAATATTAAATATATTAACCTTAACTTAAAATTTAATAACTTTTCAACTCTTTGTTGACAATAAAATAACTTTTTAACGTCATCCTTACTTAATATACATAGTACCCTGTAAGAATAAATTCTACATAACAATAAATTAATAATAAAATTATACATTTACATGTAAAAATTAATGAAGTGGCTTATAATTTTGTTTCCCTGCTTTATAAATATGAACAAAGTATATCTTATTGCTAATATGCTATATTAAAATTTGACTATACCAATAAGTGTTGGTTCTAACAAAAGAAGCTTTGACCATTTAAATATGAGATATTGAGTTTGAATATGCATGTAAATCAGAAAATGCCTCTGAGAAAATCGCCCCAATCAAGTTCAACAATAATGCTCCTTTTTGACTAGGTCATATACTCCCTCAAGTCCTTTCATTAGCAACTTTTTTTGTAATTGCGCAAAATGAACTGAAGATTAATATTAATTAAGAAAATAATTTAATGTATAAAAAATGTCATATCTCTTCTAAATATGTTTATATTTATGAAAAGAGTATATGAGAGATAATGAGTAAAAAATATAAGATCAAATGAGTATAAAATATGAAAGTATACGATAATAAATGATTGGATGAGAGAAAATTAGTTGTAAGTGGATGATAATTAATATAATGATGTGTATTTAACAATGATAGAAAAAAAAAAGTAGTTTAAATGTTGAAATACAAGGAAAAAAATTACTTATATTAAGGATCAACTTAAAAAGAAAAAAATTATTTATAAAAATGACTGAAATGTTTATATAAATAAAAAAAATTGAATTTGAAAATAAAGTGTTTTTGAGCGTGTGATGTGTACAGTCGAACAAATTAAAGGAAAATATCATTGACGTCCTAACCAAATAAAATAATACTAGAAAAATATTATCACTTGTCAATAATATCTTTTTCACTTATCAATAGAACTTTTCTTTTTTTTTTTTCCTGCATCAATAGAACTTTTTTATAGTATTATCTTTTATAGTTGAGGCATTAATGCATACTTTTCCCAAATTAAATTAAATATGCGTGAGACATTATGGTTTGAAATGTGTTCATAGAGTTGGTTTTACTGGCTCTACCCCGACCAACTGAGCCAATTTTGTTAAATTGACGCTTAATTTGGAACATAAATAATAGTATTTAATTGCTCATTACCAAAAAAAAAATGATATATGTATTTTCGAACCATATATAAAAATTGCAATAAAACACATCTAAACAAATCCAGACACATCAACCAATTTATCTATTTTGATCAAATAAAAGAAGAAAGTCGCTACTGTAATGAGATTGCCAACAAAATTTCCGGCACCGTGAACACAACAAAGGGTATAAACAAAGGGTTATCTAATTTAGAATTTGAAATTTTCACAATATATTTAAAGAAAACCGATGAAACTCCCTGTTTATAAAATTTTATCACGCACAAAAAGTACATGAATTTGAGTATTACATTTTTGTATAAAGCCATATCAAGTCTCATTTCAACTAATGAAACAATAAAGTATTCCAAATATGGGTTTTTTTAACTGATTTTTTGTTATATTTAATACACACACACACACATCCACTAAACCGTCCAGAATAACCTAAAACGGTTAACACAATTGGTTAAAGAAAGGAAATTTGTCATTATATTAGTGATACCTTCCAAAAAAAAATAGATTGATTCAAGAAAATACGTAACCAATAAAAAAAAACCTAATAAAATGGATTCAAATATAAACACTCCCTAACCAAAATGAGAAAAATAACAATCCCTTTTGTTCACCACTAGCAACAGTTTTTTTTGTGGGGGCACACAGTACAGTCACATCATACCGAGGATTTGAAGAATTGAGTGTTGGATACAGTAAGCTTTCAACAACATTGGCTTTGTTTGGTTCAAATTATGAGTAACCCCACTTTGTGGAATCCCATTACACATATATGGATGCATAATTAGAGGTGCAACTTTAATCTGCTTTATTTCTGCAAATCAAAGTCTATCACTAGTTTAGATTTTATTGGACTACTCCTTCTTCATTCTACAATTAAAAAAAAAAAACCTATTTAATTAAAGCATATTTAAGGCGTGGGGGAATCTCTCTATTTTTATTTCTTCACCTTAATTAACAAAATAGTTTTCAATATTACTTCATCTCAGCTTAACTTGTCTTTTTGTCCTCAATGATTGGTTTCTCCACTGTTCTACGTGGCGATGTTTCATCAACAAATTTATTGTACGGATCATGTAGAAAATTAAACTGTTTTAAATAATATAAAATACAGAATAAAATAATTATTAGTCACAGATTAACGTAAAACAAAATTAGATCATAATTAAATACTCAAGAGCCGCCAAGTTTGGCAGCCAAACAAATTTAAGTGCATGTGTACATGTATATAAAATATGATGTTGGATAGAGTGAAGGCTCTGGATTGCTTCGTGGGTTTTTGAATATAGATTGTATTCTTTAATTTCTTATGCGTAAAGGACTTGAAAAGAATGAATTATTTGGATAAGATCATAAGAATGACCTATTGACCAGTCAAACGCAGCCTGTTATATGCATGCTACGCTTACTATATGGACCAAATATCTAATGAGTACTAAGTTTTGATTTGATTTGGAGGAAAGTTAGGTCACACCTTGTGAAAAATTCACATAATGTATAGTATATAAAATGTTGTAAAATATACAGCACATGAAATAACATGATTGCCAACTAAGGTTAGCTTAAGTAGTAGGGACTCTCAATCTTTAATTAAGCAGACGTTTGCTATGGTTAGAATTCTAATTACCTGGTTCTTGAAAATTAAAAAGAAACAATATGACTTATTTCTTTACATAACACCCACACACCCACACACACACATATATACAGCTATCGTCAAACAATGACTAAATAATCATAAAACAAACAGGTATCTTAAATTCATGAGGATATATGTATATATGATGAGAGGCGGCAACTATAATAGTTAGACATTATTTGATATACTTCTGCTTTCTAATTAAAAGGCATTATAGAACTCATTAGATTATTAAGCGAGAGATTTGATACTTATGGATATACTCCCTCGGTCTCTGTATATAAAGTCATTTCAATTGAATTGCATATTGTAGAATACAGTTAGAACTAATAAAAATAATAAATATGTATGAAATATAATTTTTTTTAAAGATGCTTCTGTTGATTAATGAGTAAGAGAGAAAGAGTAATTATAAGAAAAAAGAAAGAAAGAGAGATAATGTGTGGTAAATAAATGATGTAAGAGAATGAAAGTAAAATGGATAAAAGTGTATTTATTATTAAAACAAAGTCAAATAAAAAAAAAGATCTCATATAGAGATGAAGGGGTACTTAATTAACAAATTACGATTGTTCAAATAAATTAACAAATTACAGGGTGTAATTATTATATAATTTTTTATCAAATATCAGAAATTTGCCCGGAAGATATCAATAAAATAGCTACATAAGTTCCCCCCCCCCCTATTGACCTTGAATACCACTCGGATATTTATTATAAAACCATTGTAACGAATTCTCACACACTAATAATTGTTAGTTCACACATTAAATATGCTTAAAGTTTTTCAAATTTACCCTTATTAAATTTTTCTCTTTCTTTATTTACAAATCATTACACATCTCTCACCTCTTTTCTCTCTTTCTAATAAGAATTAAGTAAGGGTAAATTTATAAGCATTCATTAATAACATGCCAGTGAACTTATATATATTTGGGACCCAAAACCTCTTCTAAAAAGGGATTTATAATAAGAAATATAGTGATAATCCCTCTAATCATTTTTATAATAGCTAAAATTTGAATTGCCTTAGTCCTTTTTATAATAGTTTGACAAGAGTTGTTAGAGCATTTAATGATTTTTTTTCATTTTTCCCCTCATTAATTTTACATATTGCCTTAATTATTAAAAGACTGGTGATATATACTTATATTTACTCTATTTTTCTTTTTTACTTGGCCCCTTGTAATAAGGGCATTCTTAGGAAAAACAAGGTCAATATTCTTAAATAACCTTCAACTTTTTCTAAATCAACAAACATAAACTTTAACAATTTTTAGTATTAAAAGTAACCTTCAACTTTTAAAAATGGAGCAAAAATAACCATGGTCGTTAACGTCGTTAATATTCATTAACTTTAACATTTTAAGGTACTAAAATAGCCACTAACTTATACCAAACGTATAAAAAGTAACTATAATTTTTTTACATGCGCAAGTGACTAAAAGTTGACTTCTGGAACATTAATTCATAAGTTTTTATATTGTTTATATAAGTTGGAGTCTAAAAAGATTTTAATTATAAAATGACTAGGAATGATGTGGATTATTTTAACCCTACCATATGCATATGCGATTTCTATCACCTCCCAACTTTTCTCTCAGATATCCTACCTTAGAGTGTACTTAGTATTAGCTGTGAGATTACTCTAACAGTTGTGATCATAATATTTCAAAAGCTGGTGTTCATGTTGGACATATATTTGAGCTTTTGAAATTGGAGTGACAAATTTCTTTTATTTCGTCATTCTCGTTAGAATAAAAAATGTAACTTCTTGAATAAATTTTTATTTGACTTTTACCCGAGAGGTGATAGAAAATCACATATGCATATGATAGGGTTAGGATAATCCACGTCACTACTAGTTATCTCATAATTAAAATTCTCTTAGACTACATATTGTATAAATAATATAAAAACTTGTAAATTAATGTTCTAGAAGTCAACTTTCAATTAGTTGTGCATGCAAAAAAAATTATAGTTACTTTTTACACTTTTAGTATAAGTTAATAGTTATTTGTGCACATTAAAATGTTAAAGCTAATGAAGGTTAATGGCGTTAATAACCATATTTACTTTTTTCCCCTTTTCAACAATTGAATGTTATTTTTAATACAAAAATTGTTGAAGGTTATTTTTACTTATTTGAAAAAAGTTGAAAGTTATTTAAGAACCTTAACCAAAAAAAAATTTTATTTCACACATACTTATTATTCTTAACTAATTTTAACCGTTTTCTTAAACTATATAATTTACCAGTTATTGAGTTTTTTTTTTTAATATATCAAAGGCAAGTGTTACACTTGTACATACATAAGTTCGTCAATGTGGCGCACTATAATAAAATGAATCTACTGTTAGCCTAAATTAGCTAACATTAACATTAGATAAACACAGAGCAGAAAGAAAGTATAGTAAGATAAGCTCCATGTTTGTTAGAGTTTTTATACATAGGAGTAAACAAGGGTTGAAGCTTTAAATTTTGTGTGGGGAGAGATTGCGGTTCTTTTTACAGTACATATGTAGATGTAGACATTTACGCATTAAGTTCGACTACCAAATCTGTGGTCATATTAATTACAAGACATTATGGGGATTGTTGCCAGTGCCCCATTCTAAAAGACACTGTGCGTGCATTTGAGAGTGCTATAAACTTCTATTTCTCAATTATAGATAAAATCAGAAGAGTACATTAATTATTGATAGGTTTTATTTCTGTTGTGTGCCCCAACTATTGGGAAAATTAGGGTTAAGGGGCTAAATACCTCAGAAATATTGCACTATAGGCTATAGGTATCCGGAAGTTTTCGGGAAGGTAAAAATACCCTGAAAGTTTTTACAATGGGGTAAAAATACCCCTCCGTTAAATCCCCAAACGGTTAACGCCCGTTAACCCTATATATGCTGACGTGACATGTCTATTAGACATCTATTTCACTTTTTTTACAACTAGTCATCCAAAAATTCTGAAACATTCACAGAAAATCCCTAAAAACACCAGGAGACTACCATTAATATTTCATAATTTTTGAATGTCTATAATTCCTAGAATAAAGTTTTCCATAAAACATTTTTTACCGATTTCAAGGGCTTTTACTCATATAACTGGTTTTCTTTTCTGATTTTTACTGTATCAAAAATTTCCTAAAATAATATACTAATTTTCCATATCCCAGTCCAGAACACTGAGGTCTCAATATATATGATAATATCAGTTTTTGGCCAAAAACCCTGTCCGGCCAAAAATTATGAAAATATTCAAAAATTCATAATAAATTCCTCAGACCTCGAAACAACATTCTGACTATATCATAATGTTTTGGACACCCTCTACTACTTTCTAGGATTTATAAGAATTTTCAGGCATCTTGGACTTGTCCGCATGTTGGGCACCATATAATATTTTAGAATTTTTGTAGGCCAGAAGATGGTATTTTATGCTAAAATTGTGATTTTGGGGTACACCGAGTATCGTATCCTAATATTTTTTTAGACCTAGATGAGGTATTCCAAATTAGGAGAGGGCATTAGTCTGTAGAGGAATGAAATATCTCACAACAGTTAAAGTGAAATTTCTTAAAAATTCTGCAAAGTTTTCAAAATACACTAAAACTCTTTAGAAAGAGGTCATTCCTCGAATTTCAATTCAATTGTTGTGAGATATTTTAGTCCTTTACAGACTAAGCCCTTCTGCCCATCTGGAATACCCCATCTATGCCTAAAAAAAATATTAGGGTCCGATACTTGGTCTACCCTAAAATCACTATTTTGGCCTACAAAGATTATGAGATATATTACATGATGCCTGACATGTGGACAAGTTCAAGATGCCCAAAAAAATTCATAAAATCCTAGAAAATAGTAGAGGGCGTCCAAAACATTATGCTGCAGTCAGAATATTGTTTTGAGGTCTGAGAAATTGATTATGAATTTTTGAATATTTTCATAATTTTTGGCCGAACAGAGGTTTTGGCCAAAAACTAATATTATAAGATATATTGGGACCTCAATGTTCTGAACTGGGATATGGGAAAATTCGTATATTAATTTAGGAAATTTTTTATGCAGTAAAAATCAGAAAAGAAAACCAGTTATGTGAGCAAAAGCTCTTGAAATCAATAAAAAGATTTTACGGAAAATTTTATTTTAGGAGTTCTAGACATCCAAAAAATTCTGAAATATTAATGGCAGTTTCCTCATATTTTTAGGAATTTTCTGTGAAGGTTTCGGAATATTTAGATGACTAGTTGTAAAAAAAATGAAGTGGACGTCTCATAGACATGCCACGTTAGCATATATAAAGTTAACGAACGTTAACCATTTGTGGATTTA
>JBAGKO010000012.1:18402945-18413443 GCA_037177275.1 Acacia concinna
CTTTTAAAAATTTCATCATAAGTCACTTTTCTACTTATCATCCAAACATGTTTCATAAAAAAAAAAAAGTCACTTCTACAAAGTCACATCCAAACACAACAACTTTTGATAAGCCACTTATTTTTCTTAAGCTACTTATCATAAGCCCATCAAAAAAATAAGCCACTTAAATTAAGCTACATCCACTTAGTGTGTAGATAATATAAGTTAGTTGAAGTTAAAAGTTTAAAAAGTAACTTCAAAAGTTGAAGCTAAAAAGAGGAGCTTTTGTGGCTTTTCCAACTTTGGGGAGGAGAGAGCAAAGGGAAAAAAGTATTATTTGGTTGAATTTTCTACAGAGTCGGTATATCGACTGTGTCAGAAAATTTCAAACTGAATGTCATTAGTCTCAAAATAATTTATGGATACTCCTCAATTTTTCTTATACATTATTTCCATCTTTATCCTTGGTTGGGCCATAAATTACAAACATACCATTATATTTCTGAAATTCGGATTTTTTGACAGAATTTTTACCCAATTTTGAAAATTCATATCTAATTATAAAAATATTCAATTGAGGTAATTTCAAAGCTCAAATATCCCTTATTAAGTCTACTTTTAGGGAAAAATACTTTCTTGGTTCAAATAGGATCATAAAATTCCCAGTAATTTCATCTTTGAACACTGCTCCAGAAATTGACAAATTTCACTAGGCAAACTTCAAAAATTCATATCTCTTAATATACATCCAAATGATATATCAAATTAAAGTTTAAAATGTCTAGTTTTAGACTGGAAAGTTTCATGATTTTTAGACATCATTTGCCTAAGATAAAATAACATACAATAAGACTGTTGTCAGTCTTATTCTAGAAATTAGTCAAAACTTACTTTGTCTATGATTGTTGCACCAATATTAACCATTTTATTCCCCTTAGTTACACATCTCTTGCTTATTTTTAAATAATTTTTTTTAAAAAAAAAATTTCATCATAAGTCAATTTTCTACTTTTCATCCAAACATGTTTCATAAAAAAGAAAGTCACTTCTGTAAAGTCACATCAAAACACAACAACTTCTGATAAATCATTTATTTTTCTGAAGCTACTTATTATAAGTCCATAAGAAAAAGCCACTTATCATAAGCCGCATCCAAACGGGCCCTAATTATAAATTTTATTTAATTTCTTTTAGAGAATATTAAGAAAATTAATTTATTATTTTAATATATTAAAATTTATCATTTTTTAAACTATAATGTATTATTTGACTTATGAATTAATATATAATATAATAAAACATAACATATAATATGATTAAGTCATACAATTAATTTTCTTAACATTCTAAACAAAAAAGTCAACTTAACTTTATACGTTAGAATCAAAGGGAGTATATCACAAATCACAAGTCGTACTTGAAGAAGGAATCTAGGATTACAAAATATTTTCAAATGACTAATCTGCCCTTTAATTATTTGGGGGAGCTCAAGTTATCAAGATAAATACTGAAGTTATTAATTACGACTTGTAAATTGTTATTTTCTACACATAAGTAATAATGATGACCACAATATTTGAGAAAATCAAGTTGTCATTATAGATATTGATGGAGTTATTAATTGTGATTTTTAAATTATTATTCTCTATATTTAAGTAGTAAATAATGTCTGACATGTGTGACTTCAAAATATTACTTACAAGGTTAGTTAACATTTGGAAGTTTAAGTTGTCAACATGGGAATTGGTGTTGTTAATTACAACTTTTAAGTTGTTATTCTTTGTATACAAGTAATTAAAGGAATATGTGAAATAATTTGCAAAACCTTAAGGTGCATATTGGTCATCTAGGAACATTTGTTAAACCCTAAACCCTATTTTAAACTAACTTTTATGAGATTTTTCCTTTATAATATAACTCAAGTTTAATTTGATGGCAGAAAAAATTCAACCATCATTTTTCAATATTTTTTTTATGGCTATATGCTATGGGTAGGTTTGAAATGGCTAGGGTAGATTAGAATTCAATCATGGCTTAAAGGTTAAAAAATGTTTATATGTTTTTACTTAAAGTTGATCCAGTACCATATACAATCAAAGGTTAACAAATGCTTATAAACATTCAAAATGAGTGCAAAATTGCCAATTTCATTATCAGTAGTTGATGAACGTACCGTTAATTGTTTATGAGCATTTTTGAACATCTAAATAGCATATGGTGCTAGATAAACTTTATATTAAAACACATATTTTTGACCCTTAACCATTTTTAAAATGTTAAAAAATGGAGCAGAAATTTAGAGCACATAGTCGAAATTGAGGCTTTAATCAAACAATTAACGGGCGTAACATATTGGTAACACAATTGGCAATTTTGCACCCAATTTTAAAATTTATGGGCATTTTTAACCTCCAGAAAGCATATGGTGCTAGGTGAATTGTGAGTAAAAACACAATTGTATTTTTTTCTTTTAGCCCTTTATCTAAATAGGTTTAGGTCAACATAAAGGTCTAAAGTCCGAGTTCATACTTGGGCCTACATGGATGCAAGTGTTTTTTAATATTCAAACCCGAGCTTTTAAAATACGCTTAAAATCTTTTTAAAAAGCTTACTTAAAATTTGAAGTCTTTAAATAAGCTTAAATGCCTATGCCTCTAAATTTATATATAAAATTTCATTTTCCATGTTTGAAATATAAAGTCTTTCAAACTTATTTAAAGCTCACATTACATCATAAAAGTATAGGATCCAATAAAAGAATGCCTAATAACAATAGTTATCCAAATAAGTAAGAATAAGAAAAATCGATCATTTATTGATTAAAGAGATATATTTTCTAAATATACGAAATACAACACATGGCATGTTAAAAATGTATTTAACCTCTTTTGCTTTGCTTGAACATACTAGGACAAACTCTATCTATTGAGATTATAATATTTCATTTGAACATCAATGAAATAAAATTATATCAATTGCTTCAGCGAATGACACAAATAAGAGGAGAGGGGGTGAGCTAGTGAAAGTTGCTGTATTAAGCTATAAAAAAAGGAGGTAGAAGTGGTCGACTAATATGAAAGGGGTTGAGCTTATATGTAAATAATGTAAAATTAAGTTAGATTATATTACGTATAATTAAATATAATAACAAAAAAATTAAATGGGCCAAGTCCGTAGGCTCGTAGACTAGGTGATATGTAAAAATATGATTAACATATTTATCTAAATAGGTCTGATAATAATCCCAACTTATTTACTAAATAACCTACTTTCAACCTTAACATTGGAATATTGAGAAAGAGGGAGGAGGTGAGACAGAATTAAATAAAGGAAAATTTTATTTTATTTTTTTGAATTTCTAGAAATGTAATTGGTTAATCGTTATTTAGTTATGAATACAGGGCAAATGACTTCTGAGCACATTTTAAATCGGAGGAAGTAATTTTAACACATTTTCAAAAAGTAGGTTGAGTAATGTGTTGTGGGAAATCTTGTTCTATTTATTATACTCCCTTCGACCCTAAATATAAAACTCAGTTAATTTTTTAGACATATTAAATATATTAGTTAAATTAGTTAAGAGAAGTTATAGTTAAAAAAATTTTGAATCTAGAAATCAATGTGGTGTCTAATTATAATTAAGGAAGTATTGGCAGGGTAATTTAGAAAAAAGTGGTTAAATATGAGAGACAAAGTGGATAGAGGTTTTATATTTATGATCAAATTAAATTTTCAATTAAATCTTATAATTAGGATCGGATTGAGTAATACCTTGAATCTCTCTCATGAAAATTCACCTGGCAAGATAAAATTAAAGATATCAAATATGGCTGTTTTAAGATAAGTTATAGAAATTTGGTGCATTACTTTTGATCAAGGATAAAATTAGAATTAAACATATGTTTTTTAATTATGAGGTTAAGTGAAAAAGATCTCATAAAAGATGTGAAGTAATTAGAAGTGTTCTACATTTATAAAACGGAAGGGACCCAATGCTAAGCTAAGCCTTCCAACAATTTATACCGTTTCTATATAATACTTTTTCATTTTTAATTATAGGTTAAGTTAGCTACTTTGTGAAAATAATACTAGCTCTTTACCTAAATAAAAGATATAATTTATAACGGACAAGATAAGTAATTTGGACTGGTTGAATTTATCTCATTGTCTACCTTCTCATTTTCTTATTATAATCTTATATGCACTGTTAGATTAAAACAATAAATAATTCAAATTCAATCTTTTATAAAATTATTTCTATAAACATCAATAAATAAATTTAAACTCTTAAAATCTAATCTATATCATTCATTATTACAATCCATAAAAAAACACTCTTAATTTATAAAATATTATAATAATAATGTTATAAAATATTTAATATAAACTATTCTTTTCTTGGTTTAAGGGTGGAGATAAGATTATGAGAAGATAATAAAAAGGATGACAATGAAAGTACCCTGTTCTAATTTGGACCAAGTAGGGGTAAGCAGTTTGCTGAGTTTGCCCAATGATTAGGACTAAAACAGTTTGATAGGTATTAAACCAATTCCTTAGCCTCAAGTCGCACAAAAATTCAGAGAATGAAGGGCCTTCATATTGCTTAACCTCTTAGGAGTGTTCTTGGGATGGGACGAGATCGGGAAATGCTATTCCCGATCCTAATCCCGAAAAAGGAACTAAGAAGAGAAATTGTACCCGATCTCAATCCCGATAACAAAATTTTTTTGAAAAATTAGGATCAGGAAATTCCAGAAAAAAAGATAACACTATGGAAAAAGTAAAAAAAAACATTGTCAAAAAATAAAAATAAAGGAATAAGAATTTATTCTCTAATACAAAATAAAAAGAGTATTAGTTTCTTCAAAAAATATACTTTAAAAATTTTCAAGTTTTTTATTTTTATGACATGTGTTTACAAAAAATAAAGAATAATGTATGCATTGCTCTTCTATATTAAGTGTTATCTTGAAAATAACAATTATAAAAATTTAATAGGCATACTTATTTAATAAATGTTGTAAAATAAAAAAAAATGAATGGTTTTTAACTTAGTGGTACTTGGATAATTTTAGGAAAATTTTTTAAAAATATAAATATATTATATTGTCGGAATAGGGAAAAGTTCGAGATCGGCAAGTCCCATTCCCGATCTTGATCCCGAACTTTTTCCATCCCGATTTACTCGAGTTCGGGAAGAGAACATCGGGACGGAAAAATGTTGAATACCCTTACCCTAAAAAAAAAAACCAATTCCTTAGCATCTTAACCTTAAAAATTTTAGGATTGAACACACAAACACATCATTCCCAATCCTGATTTAGAAGTTGCAAGTTATTTTAGCATCTTAACCTTAAAAATTTTAGGCATTACTTTCTATTTGGGATAAAATTGAAAACATATGTTATTCTTTATGAGGTTAGGTGAAGTAATTAGAAGTGATCTACATTGATACTATTAAACCAATTCCTTAGCAAAAATCTGCACAAACACTCAGAAAGAAGGGGCTTAAGATTTCTTACCCCTCCACACACACACACACTATAATTTCATAGGAGATTCCCCTCCACACACACACTAATTTCATAGGAGATTAGCATGTAGCAAGAGATTCATGTCATGACTCATGACAGCTTTTAGTGATAAAGATACCGTATACTCATCAGGGTAAAAAAGTAAAAACAAAGAAAAAAGAGTGAAGGAAGAGGAAGACGGTATTTTAATTTTATGGTGGGGGTAAAGTTTCATGTATTATTATTGATATTGATGACCGCCTCTATAGCAACAGTTGTGTCCACAACAATCATAGGAAAAGCACACAAGACAGTTATTACCACAAGGTTTCACAACATCATTATTGCAGCAACAACAACACCTCTTCACAGTTTTGGTCTTCAAACAGCAGCCACTTCTACAACATCCTTTTACTCTTCTCCTAAGAACCACACAACTTCTGCTGCAGCAAACCCATGGAAGACTCACAAGGCACACCAAACTTAACCTGCTTCATCCATAATCATTGATTACTATATATACATTTGACAAAGGCTTGTTTGAAATAGCGTTAGGAAGCCTCATAAGTCAATTAGGGCCAAAAAAAAAAGAGGCTAGTTGGAAAAAATAGATGTTTGACATGACTTTGAGGGCAACTGAACTTTTTATCTAAGAGTTACTTTTAAACTGAAGTAACTATTGTGATTTATAGCTTTTGGATTTAGTTTAGATTTGAATATTCCAAACTTTTCAATATATTATATGAACAAGTTTATGTTAAAGTCACTTTTTTTTTTCTGTAAAATCCTATTCAAAATCACAAGACACACCAACCTTAACCTGATTGATCCATGTTCGTTGATTACTATACATATGTGACTGTACATTTGTATTCGACAAAGACTTGTTTGGGATAGCATTAGGAAGCTTTAGAAGTCAGTTGGGACAGAAAAAAGAACTTAACAGGATGAAAAATAATGTTTGATATAACTTTAAAGGCGATTGAACTTTTTATGTAAAAGGCACTTAAAGTTGAACTAACTTTTTCTAACTTTTAGCAATAAAACAAGTGGACTAATTTATATATATATATATATAAAAAAAAGTGGACTAGTGATGAGATGAAAGAGAGGAGGTAAGAATTAAGTACCTGATGTGCTTCCAAAAGCCATGGGATTTGGAGATTGTCTGCCTTCTGTTAGAGAACCAATTATTATCAGGTTCACTTACTTATAAGTACATAATAAAGCATATCAAAAGAACTGTTTGAAGATTCATACGTGGGTGTGAAAGGATCTGAACCAGACCCTACAAAGGCATCAAGCCTGTCAAGAAATGCACATACATAAATAAGAATTCAACATATAACAATGATATAAACATGTTACTGAGAAGCTGAAAGGAACTCATGATCTATCAGAACTGTTGCACTAATGATCTGTATTAAGATTTTGTATCTCTATATGAAACAGTAAGGAAGAAAGGCTCACTCTTTGCAGCATCTAGAAGCCGGGTGAAGAGCTTCAAGCGATTTTAACTCCTCCTGCAGGCCAATATACATGAAAAGTATCAAAATGAACTCCGTTTGGTTAATTGAAACTAGTTTCATCAACATCAAGTTAACAAGCACCAAGGAGGAGTCAGATAGATAATTCTGTGTGCAATGTCGAGAATCTGCAGATTTAACAAACAAGTAACAATATTTACTGTTTGCCATTATCATCTAAACACATGCACAAGATTTTGACAACATGTTCAACCACATTCTCCATGTAACACAAATACAAATGAATTGGATATGCAATAAAGCACTTGACCTGAAGATTTTAATTAAAGCCATATTTGGGCTTTCGGACTATCTCTACATAAAAAAAGAATGTTCTGGAAAATTATTTGATTTGCTGAAATAAGCTCGCTTTTCTTGAATTCCTGACTCATAATCAATGCAAGGTTTCCTTAAGGTAACACACTAAACCAAATTTGACTTAACAACAGACAATGTGATATTGGAAAAGAACAGAACAGAGCTCTCACATGTTGCTTCATGCAATACCAATAAAAAAAAAAATGGCAGAAGTTTTCACAAGAAAGAGAAGTTCTTGATAGTGACCTGAAGCAAAGCGATCTCTCTCTCTAAAACCTGAACCTTAACCATCTGCTTCCGCTTGCCATAGAAATCGAGAAGGCCCGGCGGCGGCGGCGACTTGGGACTCAATGTCTGCTCCGTCGAACTACTGAAAGAAGTCGACATTGATACGAAAGAAATTGGTTCAGACTGTAGTATTTCTACGTGCTAACTTCATAGCCAGGCTGAATCAAGAAATCCTAATAGTAATACAGAGAGTGAGGCTTGAAGAAAGAGGGTGGATAGTCAAAAGTTGGAAACTTTGAAAGATGGTTTAATATTTGAGGTACAGAGACGCACGTGACAATGAGGGAGGAGAGTGAAAGCTGAAAACTGAAAAGGAAAGGAATCAGAACTCAGAAGAGGAAGGGGAGGGATTTATGGGGAAAATAAGAAAATGAAGGAGCAATTGCACGTGACAAACAGTTGGGGAATTGTAACGTTGCTGAATTATTATTAATTAAAAGGGTGAGATGGTTCTGCAGCAGCATCGAGGCCTACTGCAAGACACATTTGGGTCTTCACCTTGAATTGCGAGTTGTGACCAAACAGCAAAAATGTCGGAACCGGTCAGACCGGATCACCTCCCTTGCAATTCCCCTCCTTTGCGCCCTTTACATCAAAATTGTACCGATTTAATGTAAATAGGAGGGTCTGACTATTTTTTTAAAAAATAATAATAATTTGTAAGACTTTAAAGTATTTTTTTTAAGTAACACTTAATCTTCTAAAATAAATTTATGTGTTAAAATAATTTTTTTATACTATAAAATAATTTTAAGGAGCACCTAATATCTAATAATATCTGCATTGAACTATTTTTATTAAAACTTTATATTTTACTATTATTATTTTTAATTAAGATTTTAAATTTTACAGTTATTTCTATCCCATTAAGCACTTTTAATTATTTTTATAGTTACAACAAAAATCTAATAATTTTCAGGAGCACTCAGTATTTGATAATATGTGCACTGAACTATTTTTTACTAAGACTTTTTATCTTACAGTTATTATTTTTTATTAAGACTATGTATCTTACTGTTGTTTGTATCGCATTCAACGTCCTAAATTAATTTTTTAGTTGCAACGAGAAGCTACAAATTTTTAGAAGCATTCAATATATGATTATATGTGCACGGAATTATTTTTTACTAAGGCTCTGTATCTTACAACTATTGTTTTTGTTTACCAATACTCTGTATCTTATAGCTATTTTTATCGCATTCAGTATCCTAAATTATTTTTCTAGTTACAACGAGAAGCTAATAATTTTTAGAACCACCAAGTATCTAACATATATGTACTGAACTATTTTTTTTTACGAAGATTTTGTATTTTACCGCCATTATTTTTTACCAAGATTTTGTATTTTACAGCTATTTTTATCGTATTTAGCACCCTAAATTATTTTTCTAGTTTCAACAAGAAGCTTCTATTTTTTTTTAATAGTAATAAGCACCTTAAAGTTAGAGTATTGTGTATTAGATGCTAAAATTTGTTGATAAAAAATACTTCAATATATATTTTGTTAGATACTGGATGCTATAAAAAAATTATTTTAGCACACAAAATTATTTTAGAATATTAAATTTTATTTTTCAAAAATATTTTAAAGTCCTACATGTTATTTTACAAAGAAAAAAAAGGAGGATTTACACCAAAACGGTACAATTTTGATGCAATGGAGATGTAAGGGAGGAGAACGGGTTAAAAATGTCGTGCTTGTTTGAGACGCTACTCAGACCCATCATCAAAAGTATTTATTTACACAAATTTAAATAAAACTCTTTTCACGTGCCTACTTGATGGATCATAAATTAAGATTTAAAAATTGTTTTTGAAAGTTTCAATCGTTATTCTAATTAGGCACGACGTTGAAGTTTTTGCTAAGTTTTATATTGAAAAGCCTCACAAATATAATACAAGTTCAATAGTTTTTCCTTCAAACAGGGTCTTTTGAAATTGGGCCTCACATGAGTGCTCTTGTTGCAAAAAATTTTTAGATTGAACTCTCTCTTTAAAGCTTTGTGATAATGACGCTGATGCTGCTTTGGCAGGTTTTGTATATTTGTTGGCATCTGGGTTGGCACTACCAAAAATCCAAAGCCATTTCACTATACACACCATAATCATCATTATTAGATGCTATCACAAACAACTTGTAACACCAACGCAAGGCTCAAATATTAATTTTTTTGGGCTCTTTTTAAGCCCAGTTATCCACCGCCAATTATAGTAATTAATCCCCTAATTGTATGCTTTAATGGGGCATAACTTTTTTGCTAAGCACGTGTATTTTTCTATCGTAGTCAATCCTGTTCGAGGCTATATTGGATATTACATATGGGCATATCTCTTAACAGATATTCGAACCTTGATTTGCCACACTATAAGGATGTACATTTAGATTGGCTTTTGCAGAATAACTTTTAGAACATAATAGCTTTTTCAAAATTGATTTTTCAAAATAGCTTTTATAAATACCTAAGTTTGGATAATGGGAGTGTTTAGGTAAATGTTATCAGAATAGCTTTTTTCAGTGTCAAATGACCAGAAAGGACATTAGCTTTAGTAATAATTACATATAAGGGTTAATGATATAATATTAATTATTTTAACATTCAAAATTAATAATAAATATTACAACTTAAATTGATTAGATTACGATATAAAAATTATGATATTTGTGCATATTATAAGATGAAAAAAGGGTAATATATATAAATATATTAAAAAATTATTAGTATAATAAATTTTTTACATAAATATGTACTTTTTATCCGATAGTTAAATGTGAATGCAAGAATGGAAGCTAAAGAAGTTAGAATTTTAATACATCATTCAAATTTGTATCAATATATCATGTAACAAATACATTAGCATATGATGAAGGGC
>JBAGKO010000012.1:18413858-18431913 GCA_037177275.1 Acacia concinna
CCAAACAAAGACCAAAGAAGCAGCCTTAGATTTCCATATGCAGTTTGTTAAGAAGAACTTTGTCTGTGTTAGGAGAATGAGAAAGCTATTAAAAGAAAGACATGCAAGAATAAATACCAATAGAATCAATAACCAAGACAATCCTATCAGGATTGACAAAGTTCTTTTGTCACTGAACATTTGCAATTGACATTGGCCAAAGGACCATTTCAATCTAGTAAAGCTGATATCATCCACAGACTTTTCTTATATTAAGTTGGAACCATTTAAGTCAATAACTTCTCCAATGCCATTCGAGATTAAGATATTCAGTTAACATGCACAACAATAGATTATAGTGGTGAATGGAGATGAGACCTAATTTCAATTCCATGATGACCCTTCTAGATTGATGATCTGACCATCCTCACTAAAGGAAGAGTCAAGTTAACCTCCAAAATTATATATAGAAGTCAATTCAATGTCCAAATTCAGAAACCAGAAATGGGAGGCAAACCCACGGCAAATACTTATCAATCTCAAAATTCACAAAACACAAATGCAAAACAAAATAACTTGGCTGCAGGACATGGTCAATTTTTTATTCCAAGGCTTCATAAATGCTCAAATCAATGTCCAAATTCAGAAACCAGAAATGGGAGACAAGGTCATGGCAAACACTTATCAATCTCAAAATTCACAAAACACAAATGGAAGACAAAATAACTTGGCTGCAGGGCATGGTGAATTTTGTATTCGAATGCTTCATACATGCTCAACTCAATGTCAAAATTCAAAAACCAGAACTGAGAGACACACCCACAACAAACAGAAATCAATCTCAAAATTCAAAAAACACAAATGGAGACACACCCACGGTTTGTGTTGCAGGACAGAATGAATTATTCATTTGAAGGCTAGATACTTGTCACTCAGCTGAATCACAAATATCAGAAACCATTTTCCATAGCAAAAACTAATCACACACTTATGTGTGAGTCAGACAAACGAAAGCTAAACGAATGGGCCAAAACAGGGCAGACACCAAACCTCCAGAGATCATGCACAGTCATATATAACACACACACACACAGATCACAAACTTCATACGCAAGAATTAGAAGCTAACCTTCGGCGAAACCACCTCAACTGTAGATGACTTGGAGTTGCAACACAAACCCACCCAAATCACCAACAATAGCCTTCCAACTAGAACACGATCTCACTCCCGGCGCCTGTTTTTGCTCATGGCAAGCTCACAATCTCCGTCCACTTGTAGATCTAAAAGCAAAGTTTCCCACGTCATGAAGATTAGAACCCAAATTACTTCTTCGAAGTATGAAACCATTCACTGACGCGACTCACATACCTGGTCACCTAATATGCTCGTCACTCGCAGCTTCAATTTGTGCTCTCCCATCCTCGTCGCAGTCTCTCAAATGCTAATGGAAAACAAAAAATGGAAGACGGAAGGAAGAAGAGGCAGGAAAGAAGAGCACACATGAAAGAGAAGGAAGAGCTCACGGGAAAGAGGAAAAAAGAAAGAGAAAAAAAAACAGAGAGATGCTCTACTACAACAGACATATGCATGTGAGAAGAGAGAAATATTGTCTCAAAAGCAATAAAATTTTACTTTTTCAAACTAAGGTTTCAAACCAAATTTTTTGGCTAAACCGGCTTTTTAAAATTGTGCAGGTGTTTGGCTTTTTTAGGATTGACCTTGGTTTGAATGCAAACTAAGGTTTCAAAATGGGAAACCAAACATGCCCTTGGCTCTCTTTCACTAAACTCAACGTCATTGGTTCCTTGGGGCACATTGGGTTTAGGCCCAAACTGTGGCTTACTTATTAACTTTTTTTGGGCCGTAGCCCAATGATAAAGAGACCAAAGACTAAGAAGACAATCTATGAAACATAATATTTAGAAAAAAATGATAAATAAATACCACATAAATATTAAAAATTCTGGAAGATGATTTAAATTTAGTAAATGAGAAATGAAGAGCAATAAATTTTTCAGTTTTAGGTATTTTCTGTTGAGTTTAAGTCATTTTATTTTAATCATTATCTGCTCAGTTTTAATCATTCTTTGTTGAGTTTTAGTCATTTTGTTTTAATCATTATCCGCTCGGTTTTAATCATTCTTTATTTAGTTTTAGCCAGAGCCCCTCATTTGTTATTTATCAAATTTAAATAATCTTTTAAGGTTTTTAATGTTCAGAGGGTAATTATTTATCTTTTTCCCTAATACTTACTCCATTAAGATTTTTTTTTTGCCTCCTCCGTACTAAGATTTACCAAACTTTTTTTTTGCCTGCGATTTACCAAACTGAGTGTGAATTCTACAGTATTTGTTCAAGATTTTTTCCCTATATTTTCACGGAAGTTTTTTTTTTACCAGCTTCTTGGAAATTGAAATTATGGTAATAGTAAGAAGAAATGTTATGTCTCATTACATTTCTTAAGAATGTTATATTAATGAGATTAGTAAATGAATTTTGGAAAGTGTTTTTTCGAGAATGAAATAAGTCAACATATTTTAAATTTTAATGCGATGAATCATATTCACAGTTTTCAACAATTGCATATGGAGGATGGTTACTAGTGATAGTAGTAATTCTGGTATTTAATAAAAAGCTTAGTTATCTAATTTAATTAGATAATTAAACATAGATTTTCCAACACATCCTGTTATCATTCTTAATTTCTTTCGTTCTCCTAATCCTTAATTATTGTTGTCAGAGTATTAATACGAATAAATTAATAAAAATTAATGAATATGAAAAATATGTGATAAACACATTTTACCACTTAATTTCTTGTACTTTAGAGAGCTTTTATTGGATTTATCATGATTAAATTGCATTTAATAAGATAAATTATGATTATTTGGAATTAATGTGGAAAATATGAAATAATAGTTTAAAAGGGCATAACTGTCATTTTCTCCTAGCATTTGATTTCAAAAATTATGGTATTACATTTTATTTGAATTATTTCAGGAGAAAATGGGAGAAAAATGAAGAAGGACCAAATCAGAAAGGTTAAAAGATGACTAGGGGCAATTCTGTAAAGAAAAGAGGGACTTGGATGCAAGAAAAGAAGTGTGCAAGCCAAAATTTTAAGAATAAATGGAGGCGGGGTTTTGTACTATGATATTCGTGGGTTAGAATATAAATAAAAGTTTTCAGATAGTAAGTCAAACTTGGGTGAATCCTATACTGTTGATGGTGATTACCTAAGATCAAGATCTGAGCTGTTGGATCTGAATACCCGTGAAATGCACAGTTTCACTTAATGCACCAAAATGTTGACTTGATCATAATTGTATATCTGGATATCAGAGATCTAATCTTGACCAGTCATTGCGCATTCTTCAGAAGCTAAAGGAAAGCGTGACACGTGCCATCATCTCTACCTTCCAGAGTCAGCTCGTGTTTAAACCAGAGTCGTTGGATCCCAATGGTCATAACTGTTCATCCTCCTTCTTCCTTCAGTCGGGTCCCGAGACCCGACCCGCGATACAAGAATCCAATTCCACGCGGTTCTAAGGCATTATGGATCATTCTTCTCGTCCAGATAGCTTCGTGAGTGAGAGAGGAAGAGATTGAGCTCAAGTTCGTGACATGAGACTGCCTGTCAATGGAGATTACAGTGAGACATCTGCAAATTCTGATGATGCTTCCAGCGAGCTCCAGCAAGGGTTGTTCTTCGGTTTTCTTGATGATCCGTGGCTAAATTCTATATTCTCCATATTTCTTGAGGATGGTTTGAACCTCTGTAATAGTTTGTAGTTGTTTAAATTCAGGATTTCTTCTTCCTCTAATTTTCTTGATTTTTCCGGTGAATATGTGAATAAGAGAGTGTGATTTGGAACTATGTGAAGCTAATGCGAATTGTATCAATTGTAGCATATAATTCTGAGTAATTTGTGAGTGAATTTGTCTAGGTTTAGGCATTTGAGCTCATGAATGAATGGATTATGGTTTAATTAGTAAATTGAACCCTTGGTGCTATTGTACATTTTTTGTGGTGCTTTTCAATGCTTATGGTCCAGTAGAAATTCTGATTTAGATGACAAATTTTATGGTGTGGCTATGATAACCTAGGCACATGAATGCATGGAGAATGGTTGTTGATTTAGCTACTTGTGAGTTACTAGTTTTGAACATTAAGAAAATATTGATTTTAATTATTGATTCCATGTTTCTGAAAAAATTCAGTAGTGATTAGGATAGGTTTAGTTAGATAATCAAAAGAATTTCAATTTACATTTAAATTGTTAATTAATTAGCCTAGTTTAATTATCTAGAAAAGAAATAGAAAATCAACTAAAAAGTGTGATAGATAGTCTATAGTGGACTAGATCTAGGTTAACTCATAATCTAGAAATTTAAATAGTTTTTAAATTAATAAAATACTACAACCAATATGCATATATTTAGAATCAATATTAACTTTTTAAATATGTCATACATTAAGGATGAGAGGAGACTGCTTTTTTTTTTTTTTTTGGGTTTTCTGAACAGAGATAACAACAACTCATGCTATACCAATTTTACCATCATAAGCTAATGGCTTTGTCTGAAATTTCTTTTACAAGTGGGAGGTTGTGAATTTGATCCAGTCTTTAATCAAATTAAATGGTTATGGCTGGCAGAGCAGAGTGCAATCAATTTGTCTTTTTAAAATGGATTCAATATTCAAACATTTGTCGGTTAAACCTTATTTGACATAGTGATATTACGTATTTGGCAAAAACTAATCCTCGGACTTTGCATGTATCTTTTGTCACTATTTTAATAAAGCAGATTCATTTAAGGACTTATTTTGGCATAACTGAAATTCCAACTTAAGAAAAAGGAAACGCTTATCATATCTAAAACAATTAGGGAAAATTTCAAAAAAAAAATACCATATCAATTTCAAAAACTCCACAAAATCTGTTGAATAAGGAAAATGACAGATTCCTATCAAGATAGGAATCTGAGTTTTTAAAATTCAGAAATAACAAGAATCGTAACGTAAATGATAAAACTCTATGATTGTGTATTTTGACATAATTGGCAATAGAAATAATTAAAATCGTAACGGAAATAACAAACTTTATGCTAGTGTGTTTTGACATAATTGATAAATAATTGAAATTATAACGGAAATGACAAAACTCACTATCTTTAATATGAATTTTAAAAACTTAATGTTTTATTTCCCTTATTCAATAGGCTTTTTAGGGTTTTTAAAACTCATATGATATTTTTTTGAAAATTTCCCAAACAATTGTTGATGTTAGCTAGGTATAATTCTTTCCTTTCCCCCCCCCCCCCAACCATATCATACTATAATAATGAATAGAACAGGTTGTGTGTGGACCTTGTTATAAGTTATATCATACCCAAAAATAAAAAAGCAATAACATAATCGTGAAGCTAAAGTTTAGTGAGAAAGAATGTAGGAGTAGTTGTTAAGAACCTCCAATCACGGCAACATAATAGAATAATAGAACACAACCTCAATAATTGTCCCAGTTGGGTTTAGACAAAGAAAAAATAAGCCTTTCATTCGAACAAGACAGCCATGAATATATAAAATATATGATCCATGAGGCCATTTTAATCCACTTTTGATTAATTGCTTAATACTTAATTAGATCTACATCGGTAAATAATCATAATTGGTCCCCGAAAGAAGAAAAACGGCAAAAGGTGGTGTTATTGTAATGTAGAAATTAGGTAAAACCACTTTGCGAGAGAGAGAGAGAGAGAGAGAGAGGCTAGGATTGGTGTGAGAGTGTGGATTGTTTGGGTGGTTAATTTAAATTTGACAGAAAAAGACAGTTTAGTTTTCTGATATTATATTACATATCATCCTACCTGGATGATAAAATCCACTATTCCACTTCAATCTTCCTTCTACATTCATCTTACACTAAACAAAGCAATCTCCCTATATTTTCCTTTAATTAGTAAAACTTCTGATTATCAAGTTGACAATCCAAGAGGGAACGGATATCTCTTTTTCGTCATGAAGTGACGTATGTAACTTATTAATTATTATTTTTATATAATTTATTCTCCTTTCTCCTACATATTCGGGTATATTCTTTTGTAGAAGTTTGTAGATGATCGATTTGTTTCTTGGGTGTTTCTAATTATTTATTGAGTAGCTCTTTAGCTTCGTCCTTCAGATATAATTACGGTATCATACAATTGCTTGAGGGGTTGGTTCCTTCATCTTCTTCTTCTTCTTTCTTTTTGTTCTGTGTTTTTGTGTTTTCTTGTCCAAAATCTTGGTGTGTCTACAAAGATTTTGAATAATATGAGCTTAACTGTATTCATTTTGCTAATGTGGTGTTAAGGCTAATATAGATGGTTGACTACCACTGTATAACTCCTGTATAGAGACTAAAACCACTGTATAACTCCTGTATAACTCCTTTATTTATTAATAATTGATATTATATTAATTATTTTTACAAAAATTAAATATGAATCACTCAAATTTTAATATAAAGGTTGACATAAATAGTGAAGATAAAGAGAACGAACGATAGCCAATCCCTAAAAGCACAAAAATCGATTTATCCTTTGTAGATTTGTTGAAGCATCTAACTGTGAGTATTAAGGTCAATTTCTTTTTTATTGTCACACCTTTAAGTTACATTTTCAAAAGATTAACCCCACTCTATGCCCCTATATTTTTAATGAGTTTCGGTTTTAGTCCCTACATGTAAGAGCTGCATTGTTCCTAGTCGACGGCCCACTCTGAAGTTAACGTCATATCAACAAATCTAACACTATTAAGCTCATATTAAGTATTTATGAAATTATAGGGACCAACACTTTAAATGGTATATACTATAAGGATAAAAGATAACGAAAACACAGTATATAGATCAAAACTAGAACTTATTAAAAGCTTAGTGTGGAGGAATTGTTTACTAAGTTATTGTATGATCTAATTATATACTACACAATAAGAAATTTACATAAAGGGTTAAGGTGCTTATTGTGTAGTTATTATTTATAGTTATATCATAATTAAAATCTAATTGGATTCTTACTTATATAAGCAACAAAAAACTTACGATTTAATGTCCAAAAAGTCATCTTTTATTTACTTTTGTATAAAAAAAATGTTTATGATTACTTTTGCACTTGTATTATATGTTAATGGCTATTTTACCACTTTAACCCGCTACTACATATTTGTGTATATATGACACCTCATACTTGATGGTTTATGAGACAAATGTCATATATCGGGAGATAGAATTTTTCCAAACACTTATATGACGGTTGTTAATAAAAAACCGTCATATATATGTTTAAAATATATATAACGGTTTTTTTTTATAAAAATGTCATATAATTGTCCAATTTTTGGTAAAAAAAAAGTTAAATAATATATGATAGTTGTTTTATAAAACCATATATATGTGTGGCCTATATACGATGGTGGTTTTTTTTTAACAATAGGACACAATATATAATGGTTTTAACACAACAACCGACATATATATTATGTTAATACATCGCATATACTTATTTTTTCATCGTCATTTGAAACTTCAAAACTCTCAAATGAGCTAAGTTTTTTACTTGTGACAAAGGTTTTTGAGGCCCTCCACCTGCCTTTTCCTTTGCTTTGTCACAAATTTCTGCTTTCCTCCATGTCATACGTCTTCCTTCATTGCTCGTGTGGGTCGTGGGTCTTGTGGCATAGTACGTGCATTGTCTTACATGGATCATGAGTTTGTTTTACTTTGCTTGCTGTTGTACTAAGGACGTTTTTCTTCTAGCGCCAATTGTAATAACTTTATAATTAATTAGATGATGAGACTGCCTGTTTTGCTTGTTGTTTTGCTTATTGTGTTAGTGAGTTTCTGTTGTTAACAAGAGAGTGTGAAGGTTGTTGTTTTGTGGATATTTCAAATATTTAATTTGTTGTATAGTCATATTAAAGTTTGTTTATTTGTATTAATGATGAAACGGTGATATAAAGAGAATGGGAAAATTATATTGTTGTGTGGATGATTTTAAGAATTCATTGCATTAAAGGTGTTAGTTCCTAGTATTAATGAAGCAGGTAAACATTATTGTCTTCGTAAATTTTAAGTGGTTGTGGATACTAAAGTAGTCATTCAATAATTTTTAAGTGATTTTAAGTGTGTTTGTTGTTTCTTTTGCATACGCTTTAGATAATGAAGAATAAGGAATGGATATATATGAATCGTTTATCGAAGGAGTACTAGGATGGGGTTGGGGAATTTATATGATTAGTGTCGTAATCATGTTGATATCGTGCCTTCATTGTTCGTCCTTAAATCATGTGTGATGTTGTGAGGAGTGTTCATTTAGACATTTGTGATGAGCATTAAGTGGCTAACGGATTTTATCAAAGTTATACATGTTAGACAAAATATGGTAAAGTATAAGTGGAATGTAGTGATAGTTGGCCAAACTTGGAAAATAGGTATAACACACCAATCTTGAAAAGGTGTGAGGAGGCACCTTACTTGGAAAGGTGTGATTCAACTGACTCTTTAGTGATGCCGATTGTCTTCAAGATTTTTTAGAGGTTGAAGAGCGATGTAGAGAAGCCTTTGTATGAGAATTGTACTAAGTTCACATTATTACCTTCATTCTTCACAGAGTTGTTTGCGCTTTTAAGAAGAATGTTTCCGTTGGGAAACGACATGCTAGCAAAGACTTATGACACAAAATAAGTGATGTGCATCGTTAGCTGAAGCATTTATAAAGAATTCATATATGGGATATCGCAGGTGATTGTAAAAGGGTCATTTGTATCAAAGTATGAGAAAATACTTCAATGAGGAAGGAGAAGAGAGGATGACACCTATACCTCTCACTTGTCAGGGTGTTTTTACAAGAATAGAACACCTACAATATAAATTTAGCAAGCCATTTGGGAGACATATTGGGACATGCGGGTAGAAGAAAAGGTTTATTTTCTTCAATATGCCATAATAGAGTTCCTTAAATGTTAGATATTTTCTTGATGTCATGCACATTGAGAAACATGTTTGTGAGAGTCTCTTTAGAACTTTACACAATATTCTTGGGAAGACAAAGGATGTCATAAATGCAAGACTAGACACAATTGAGATGGAAATGAGGGAGGAATTGACATAAGAGAAGAAGGGATCTCGTACATTCTTACGCACAACGGCTTTCACAATATCTAAGCAAGAGAAAATGAGCTTTTGTGAGTTTTTTGCTTCAATGAAGTTCCAAAGGGATACTTGTCAATCATTAGTAACCTTGTGTCAATGAAGGACTTGAGCTTAAGGGTTTGAAATTACACGATTGCTATATATTTATGGAAAACTTCATTCCTGTGGCAATACATAGTATTTTACTTATAAAGGTGCGAGTATCGATCACGAATCTATGTTTCTTCTTCAAGTATCTGTGTAGTAGGTTGATTGACTTAAGAAGCTGCCAAGGCTACAAACCTAGATCGTGAATCATTGTGTGAGTTAGAGATGTTTTTACCTCTAACTTTCATTGACATAATAGTTTACCAACTTGGTCATTTGGTTAGGGAGGTGTAACTGTGTGGCCCTATATACATGAGATGGATGTACCTATCAAGTGCAATATAAAGGACCTGAAAGGGTATATTAAAAACTAGAGTCGGCCAGAGGTTTGCATTGTTGAATGGTCTATTTGTGAAGAAGCGACTGAGTTCTGTACCGATTACTTGAAACATGTACGTGAAATTAGCATTTCAATGTCTCAACATGATGGACGAACTTCTAGACTACGGTTGATGGGTAAGCAAGTCATCCCTATCTCAAACAAATAGTGGGAGAAAGCACACCTTTACGTACTTCACGACTCGGAAGAGATTGAGGAGTATGCACATATTCAAAAGGATGAGCTTATGAGGGAAAATCACAATAAAGCACCTAATTGGTATATCAGATAACACAATAAACAATTTGCATCATGGTTGAGGCAGTACGTGGATGATATGTACAATGATTATTCTAATGCAGTGTCAGAAGAAGTAAAGTTTTTGTCATGTGACCCGAACAGACATGTATATTCTTTCTCTATCTATGTCATAAATGGATACACCTTTTACACTCAAGAGCAAGATACCATAAGTAAAATGCAAAATAGTAGGGTAAATGTTCTTGCTAGCACAATGAATTTATCAAGTACAAAAGACAATAATCCTATATATGTCAATATGTCGTACTTTGGTATGGCTTCCCTCGTATATGAATTCTTTTCAACAACTACCATAAATTGTTGCCAAAATTTTATACATCACATAAGCACTTTCAATCAGCTCCCTGCATTCATATGTAATAAAACAAAAACAATATCAAGTGGCTATATATAGCATATAGCGAACAAATTTAGTTTTGGCTGAAATAAACATCAATTGTATTAATGATCATAAACATACATATATATCACCACAAGCTAATTATATATATATGATCAATATTATATCATTGCTTTTGTATATATAGTAATACATCATCAAGAATAAATATGGAATATGTTTGAATATTATGCATATATACAAAAGAAATATGAATGAATGTAATATATATATACATTGCATGTACATAGTTCAAGTGTCTCATTTTCTTTTCCTTGACTTAATAATAATACTCTTTTTAGTTATAATTACTTTCTTAACAAATTTGTGAACTAAGTTCCTCCTCTTTAATATCCAAATTCTTTCATTGTGGTCATACCAAATGTACAAAGTCTTATCCTTATTAATTTGTGTTTCAAGAGATGGAGACCCTTGGGAACAATCATCCTCACTAAATTCATCACCTCCGACATCCTTATTTGTTTTGTTGGACAGTATAAGAATTGATCATCCTTTATTTGCAGGGTCTGGAACGTAGAATATTTGTTTAGCTTGAACTACCAAAATAAAAGGCTTTTGTATATACCTGATTTTGTTCAAGCTCAATTGTATCAACTTTAACTCATCCACTTTTAAAGCAGTTTAATTGTCAGCCCACATGTATCCAAAGATTGAAAGATGAAGTCTTATGACGGTGTTTTCATTAATAGCCATAACATATAAGATAAAATATATGACAAGTAAATTTAAAAAACCGTTATATATCTAGACAAACATAAATGCCATATATGTATATATGGCAGTTAAACAAATGTCATGTAATTACAAATATGAAGTAGTGACCTTTCATTAAAAGTTCACATGAATGGCCGTTAACATGATAATACTTTTGTTCTCAATTATAATGCTTATTGATACTTTTACTTCAAAAAAAAATAGTTTATATTTATTATTGTACTTTAATTTTTAGAAAAGTTAAAGATTATTTAAACACCTTAACCTTTATATAAAATAGTGTCCTTTTTTTTTAAAAAAAAAAAAAGATCAATAATGCAATGAGTTTTATCATGTGGAGAACATAAGCCTTTTTTATAGAATATTTATCTTCTAACCCACTAGCTAAAGCTATTAAAAGATAGCACTCCTATAATTGGACGTCAAAAGAAATATAAAACACAGAATTATGAGTCGGAGAATCTCATGGTGCGTTCTAAGCTCAAGGAATCGAAAGTTGTGAAACACATATATCAGAGCAACACACACACACACACTATAATTATATATGATAGGATCAAATTGCATCGCTTACTCTAAAAAAGACAAAGGCTAGCTTACTACATACACTCAGCAAATGATTCCTAGTATATTTTCACCCACCTAGCTATTAAAAAAATTTGATTCACAATGATGCATGATTAATTATACTCCTTATGCCATCCACTGTAAAAAACATGGTATGCTTCATTCAACAACAGTCAGAATGCAAGAAACTTGAGTCATGTGACAATAAAGTTACATGAGACAACATGTTCTTCTCTCCCACACTAAAGTATACTCCTCCGAACCTAAATATATGAGCTACTTAGAAGGTTTTTTTTAAAAAATCATAAATATAATAATATCAATTCATTTTATCTTTATACTTCCTCAAGTTCTAATTATAAGAGTCAGTTGAATTTTTTTAGAAAATTATAATAAAGCTAATTAAATTATTTAATCATATCATATATTGTATTTTATTATATTATATATTAGTTCATAAGTTAAACAACATAGTTTGAAGAAAATAATAAATGTTAATGTCTTAAAATAATGTAATTAATTTTCTTAAGATTTTTTTAAAAAAAGTTAACTGACTCTTATAATTAGGATTGTAGGAAGTATAATCTAATGTTATACATGTGTATTTTAGGTAGATCATTAAATAATTTATTATAATTAAGTAATGAATTTACCTCACTTTCTTGATTAATTTAAATTAGTTAAATAACTTTTATATTAAATCCTGAAAGAGTAATCAAGCTGTATGCATTTAAAGCATCTTTTGATAATCATCACATAAAGGAACACAACTTGGAGAAAAGCAAAGGGAAGGTTACACACACATATATTAAGTGTCCGCTTGAATTAGCGATAAAAACTATTTTTTTGACATGATTTATGATATATATATGAGTTAAATATGTGAAACAGGTTTTATTACAATTTACATAAATAAACTTTTTGCACGCTAATTAAATATATATATATATATATATATTTCCTTTTCGCCAGTGAATATATATATATTTATATATAAAAGAGTAAGAATGGAGTTATATCAATAATTAGAAGATTGGCCTACATCGCCATAAATCCATAATAGTCGGGTGCTCGGATACCTAGAAATAACCAGGATCCAGAAAAGACGTCGGATATCGGATGATCAATGATAAAAAAAATAATTGGAAGATTGGGATGCCATGCACACAAATCCAAGTTGTCATATTACTAAAGTTATTGAACCGGGCGAAACCCGAACCGGCAGTTGAACCGGTATGGTTCAAGGGTAAACCTGGTTTGGCTTTTTTAAAAAAATCAATTTTTTTTAATTTTTCTTCAAAAATTTATATCAATAATCCTAAAATCTTTCTATCATTACCGGTTTAGTCCCAGTTTTGCTCTAATATGACCCACTAACCTTTGAACTAGTATCCTGATTGATTCAGCGGCTGGTCCGAGTTTCAGAACCTTGCCTATTACCCTCAAACCTCGATCGTGTACTATAAGAGAAAGAGATCTAAAAGAAAGCTTCAATGGGGATCACAGAGGTGAGGATGATGAGATGAGAAGACTATCCAACCACTTGCTACTTGTGAAGGCACAATCATGTTTGATGGCCCCTTGTTTGTACCGTTTGTAGTGTCCATTATTATTTTGTTTCTAAGTCATGTCTCTATCTTCATGCCCATCCATGAATGTGCCTCTCTCTCTCTCTCTCTCTCTACATTTATTTTATTATAATTATCAAATAAAAATTATTAATCACAACCCAGAGATGCACATCATCTGCAAGATCTACCTACATAATTGCACTATATATAGACAACTTAGCTATATATAGCTTATAGCTTCATTTTTTGTCCAACATGGCAATAGCCCTTGATTTACGCTCCCCGTTCTCTGTATTTTATTTTTAAGATTATATCATATGTCTGATTCACTGTTTCAGGGTTTTCTTCACATTTCGAGATCTCTATGATTGTTCTAACCACCAAACTTATTAGTAATTCTTTTTCCCCATTTGTCTCTTACTTGGCACAACAACAACAACTTGAGGGGATGCGTTTCAGAAATAATTAAAAGACCATTAATCTAAATACTTCCTCAGAGAGAGAGAGAGAGAGAGAGAGACAACTTGTCTTTATCTCTATGTTATATCTCTTTCATTGTTTAGACAAAGATCTAAGATCTCACAATAACACAGTTACCTTGAAAACGAAAATTCAGAAGCTGCTTCAGTTCATTCCAACTAATGAATACCACTGATCTCTGCTGTGACTTATATTAGTTGAACATCATTCACCTTCAACCCAATCTAACCAAGGATTACTTTTTTAATTTGGTGAAGGGTATAATTTTTTTTAGACTTGAAATGTAGAGGATTTTTTCCTCTCCCAATAAACATGCTTCCTAAGATTTGAATTTGTCTTCTCCTCCTTATAGGAGAGAGTGGAACCACTTGCTACTCCAACCAACAACTTGTTTGTAATATAACCAAAGATTAGTTTGTTTTTTATCGAGTTCTAGCATCATGGTGTACAAAATGTTTTTAGGTGCGTTAATAATGTTAAAAGTGAGTATGGCTTTGATTTAACACAATATCAGGTAACTTCTAGGATTCTGTGAAGATTGTAAAGAACTCTACAGGTGTTAATGGTTTTGCCTTGGTCCAGTAATCATCTCATCTGCTGCAAGTTTAATGAAGTTGAAAGAGAGAGGGAAACAGAGCAAGTGTTAGGAGTGAAGCAAAACTTTCTTAGGAGATTTTATGAAACTTCTGATGATTACAACTGACTGAAAGCTACTGTGCTAGATATATTACAATTGAACATCTACTTTGAAGCCTTAACTTTTTAATGAGTTTATTCTTGTTTTCCCTCATCCATTTTTTGATCCCATCAAGTACAAGTTCAAGCTCAATTTCTCCTTCTTGTCGATCCATATATATACAGATATGGATCCTCTCATTCTCAGCTTCTAGGAAAGTGAGTGTGTCATTTTCAGAAAGATAAAGACAAACACAGAGAAGTTTATCATCTTTTTTCAGCACAAGTCCTCATGAAGCAGACAGGCTAGGTATGCAACTTTCAGACCTGGCAAGCCCAGCAGTTGTCTTAATCTCTGTGTCAGACATCTTAGTTGGACTACTAGGTGTGGACCTTAACCTTAAACCCCTCGGAGAATCCAAACTCCTCCTAAGAATCTGTCTCATGGCTGAGATCAAATGCACTGTTGGATTGGGAGGAGGCCCTGAAGTGTTAAACTTTTTGCAGAAGTTCATGTGCCTTGTCATGGCTTCTTCTGTACTGATAAGCCTTTCAGACCTTAAGATCTCATCTTTTACAGCTTCTGCACATAACCCACAAACCCATTTCCCATAGTATCTCTCTCTGATTCGCTCTATGTAAGCAGGAGTGCATTCTTCTGTCAGTCCACAGCAATCACAGATTGCAGATTCAACTTCGGTTTGTGCGGATACTAGGATGCTACTAGGAGCCACTGGTTGGGTTTCTGGGTTTGACGTAATCACTGGATCGCTTATTATAGTTGCAGACATTGCTTAACTGCCCTGTGATGAGAAAAGAAAAGATGCAAGTTAGAAACTTTAAGGTTATAAGCACAAGTCTTTGTTTGGTGGCCAAGAAAAAAAAAAGGAACAAAAACCAATAACAACTTTGAAGAAAAGTTAGCTTCTCTCTGCTCATGGCTCGGTAAAATTAATTAACAACAAGCAAAGCATGAAACTTTATATGAAGTGATCAAGAAACTTGAGCAACAATTTTCTGTTCTGATCAATGAAGAAAGAGCAGCAAATTCCGGATCTATTAAAACGGGCTGTTTTTGAACGATAGAAAACAAGAAAAGCATGAAACTTTTGGTATGAAATGATCAAGAAACTGAGATTTCATATGGTTTTTGTGATTATTACCAGAAGAAACAGATCAAAATAGATCAAATCTGGTCTTTTATCTTCTTGCTGTTTCCCAACTTTCTTTCTTTCTCCCACTCTCCTTCTTCGATATTTTCTTCTTCGGCGAACAAATTCTCGAACATGAAGAACATTTCACGGAGACTTTCAATTCGATAGCAGAAGAAGAAAAATACCTTCTCGCTCTCTTTCTCTATAAGCCATCTCTCCTACAATAAAGAACTTGAACAAACTTTGCTTATATGCTCTCTCAAAAGGGGATTGATAGCTTTAGAGAGGAACCAAAATCTAATGCCAGTAAACAAAGAGATAGCTTTTTTGCTTCTCCTCCACAGAATCCTCAACTAAAACTGCTATTTATTATAAGCACAGAGAAAGAAAACAGCTTTCTAGAGAAATAAAGAACCTATTAGTAAGAGAAATAAGCCCAATGATTGTAGCTTTAAGGAGGTGGACAAAGGCATAATGCACGTCATCAATCCTTTCTTTTTTGGTAATTTAGTGAATTTTAGGCTGTTGATTAGGATTGCCAGCTAAGCACCCTGCTATTATCGACTTGTGAACGCAATTTTTTTCTTTCCTTTTTCTTATTTTCAAGTAAATTATAAGTTTAATTTCGGACCCAAAAATGGAATGACCATCAAATTTTTAATTTTTTTAATAAAAATGCAATGGAAAACAATTTTGTTTATAACAAGAAAAAAATGGAAAAAGACAAATAAATACTTTTTAAACATTAAAAACCTTAAAATATGACTTAAATTTAGTAAATGACAAATGAAAAACATTAACCAAAACTTAACAGAAAGCGACTAAAATTGAACAGATAATAACTAAAACAAAATGAATAAAACTCAACAGAGAATGACTAAAATTGACCAATGTTCTGTCTCTCATTTATCATTTATTAAGTTTGAGTCATATTTCAAGATTTTTAATATTTGTGGAGTATTTATTTGTCTTTTTTTTTTAAAAAATAACATGTATGTAATTTTAATTTTATTTTTGAGCATATTCATATAAATTTGTCTTGTGAAGGAAGCAACATGGATGAGGCGTGTTTGTAAATGCCACAATGTGAAGAAGGAACAACTTGCAGTACTTGTTGCTGATAAAAGCAGCTTCCTATATTTTAATTTGTGCTAAAACGACTCAGTGTTCATTGATACAATTCGGTTGTCAAACTCGCCAATTTAAGTAATTGGGGTGACAAGAATATAAATTTATATCATAAATTTGAATAATAAATTCATAAAAATTTACTTTTAGTGATAAATTGGTTTGAAAAGTATGTATATATATATATATATAATACAATAACAAAAATATAAAATGACCATAATTTTATTTAAATATATTTTAAATATGAATGACTGAAATTAAATTCATTAACATTTATAATTTATCATATTTAATACAGAAATTTTTGTAAAATTTATATGTAAAGTCTTTTTTTTTTCTTGATGGTGGACCTTTGGTCCACGAACCCATCAAGTCCTGGTATCTAGCCGTAATTTGAGCTCCTGGATCTAGTGAGCCTACAAATTAACTAGTTCAGACGTCCCCAATCAAATATATCTGAAAGGTAACCACCTCTTTGAAGTGCCCTATGGGAGACAGCTCCCAACAAAAATTCTCTACACCTTATGTTATCTGAGATCAAACTATATGTAAAGTCATTGAACATGATTAAGATAACAAGAGTTTAAGAGTAAATTGATACAATTTTATAATGCAAAAACATAAAAACAATAACTTCGGTATATAAACTCGTAAACTTAACTTTAATGACTAGCATGGGTTTGATTAAAATCGGACTCTATTTTATAAATTAAAAATATAAAACCGGTACTGATTAATTGGGCCTAAAATATTAAATTAGAATGATTATTTTATTTTTTTTAAAAAAATTAATTTTAAAAGAGAGAGTTCATATTATTGTGGTAGTTTGAGGTTTGAAGTACTGGAACATTTTGATATGGCTGGTAGTTCAAAAAAGGAAGGCTTTTTCCATCAGACAACTCATCAATCAATGCTCATGTGCTCCATATGGCATGTTAGTTTCTACTTTTCTTTTTCTTTTTTTTTTTCCCCTTGGGGTTTTACTAAAATGGTATGAAATGTGATTTGATTTTGAGGAATCTTATTATTATAAATAAATATTAAATAGTAACAATAATGTTGAGTTACATCAACTTTAAATTTGACCGGAAACTTTTTTCCCAAAAAACAAAGTTAACGGTTTTCTCGTGTCATGACGTCAATTGCCAGGTAATAAAATAGCCGGTACGATTATTATATCGCATAGATATTACACTTTTATAAATGTTATAAATATAGATAAATATTAGGGAAAACTCTAAAAAAAGACAAGTGAAATAGGGAAAAGACAATTCAGTACAGAAAAATCTGAAAATCCCAAATCAGTCTGCTTTGTAATTTTTGGATAATTACGAAAATGCCACTGAATTTTTCACAACACCAGTTTCGTAATTCACAACATGAGTTTCTTAATTCACAACAC
>JBAGKO010000012.1:18433977-18454944 GCA_037177275.1 Acacia concinna
AATATAAGAAACGTTTAAAAAATGTCTTATGTTTTGATTTTTTTTCCAATTTTACCATTATTTAATACCAATGTATTAATACTTGTGTTGACCATAAAAATTATCATTCCCTAGGAGAGAAGAGAGGGGTAGGGGGAGAGAGTGGTGAACTTTAATAAGGGTATTTTCTCATTATATATATTCTCATTAATAAGGGTATTTTAGTAAAAGAAGCAAAATTCTAATATCGTTATTGTTCTTAACCACTACTCTAAACTAAGAGATTCGGTTAAATGTCTTTTATAATTTGAGACAGAGAATATTAAATAGGGATAGAGTTAAAAAATTCTTGAATTTCATTGTAGAAGGTTTTCCTTTGTATGTGTAAAAAATGTTAGAAGTGCCTAGGATGACAAGAGTGTAAATTTATATGGATCCACCTTATTTCCTATATCTAATTATATACTTGTAAATAACTAATTGTTGCACCAGATGTTGCATTTTGTAAAGTAGCATAAAATTTTTAGATGGAGTTTATAAGTTAATTAACTAAGGCCGTTTGGTTTCAATTATATTACACACACACATATATATAACTAGGAAATAAGAGTAAATGTTGCTTAAATTCCTTTTTATTCTCTTGGCAATCTATATGCTTGGCTAAGGTCAACTACTTGTGCCAATTTAATTTGTTTCCACCATGTTTCTATAAGAGTGTAGTTAAATATTTAATAATTAATATGCTAGTTGCAATCATCGTCACTTACGTGTCACACATTATCATGTTACTGATTAATTTAGTTCGTAAATTCATAATATACGATTACTTTTGTATATGCTTTCAATGTCAATAATTGTTTGTTCTCTGGATAAAAGGGGTTGGCTACATGCCTAAAATTATACGTCGGAGCGAACTTAACCTATAAACTATGAACTCTCACTAAACTTTTAAAATAACAACAAAAAATTTACATTTTTATATGGTTTTGGACTTATTATTTTGTAAATTAATAGAAAGAGAACAAACAAAGTTTTTTGTTGTTATTTTGATGTGCATAACTATTCTACAAGTAAGCAAAACTAAGACTACAAATCTTATAATTAAATTTGATCAAAAAATTTTATGAATACAAACATTCGAAAAACAAAGCTTTTCTTTCAACAAATCTAACAATAGTGCCAGAATAATTTAGTCTAATAATATTAAATATGAGATACTCATGTCAATATATATATATATATATATATGATATTACATAGTGTTTGAGAAATATGCTGCAAAACATAACAACTTTAATAATAAATAAAGGGTAACAACGTGAGTTTAAGCGAAAATTTTAGTGACGTGATTTATAAATATCATACCCAAATTATAAATAGTACTAAATGAATATAATTTTCTTAGGATTATAAATCTTCTCAAGCGATCCTACAGTCATAAGTCAAAAGTAACCATATAATTTTTCCCTCAAACTCCATGAACATACTCAGGAGGGAAAAAAGTATCTAAACATGTAACTAACTAGAGCTGTGAATTATGAGTTGAAACCATATTATTGGAGCAAGTTTTGTAGGATCTGGATTTGCATACAATTGGCAGCCGACTGCAAAAAAGTTGTTAAGATAGCGTTTTCATCATATTGTAAAATCAATCTTAATTAAATTTTTAATGAGTTGCAAATCAGGTGATGATACTTTATATATATTTCCAAATCAAAGCGGCCCCAGTTTGTTATCACTAACACTTGGAACTTCAAGAGTGGCGAGAGTTTAATTAATTTTCTGTATTTCTTAAAAAAAAATCACACCAAAAATCTTATCATCGATCACCCTCAAAGATTTAGACCTCATAAAAGAACTCAAGGATTTAGAACTCTCCGTCAATCTAATATGGTCAAATTATATATTTGCATGCTACACGCATATATACAGATATGATATAACATAATATAATATAATAATAAAATGGATTATTATAAATAGTATTGTCAAAACTCACGAGCTACATTTCGAATTTGTTGTTTTTGTGTTTCTAATTTATAATATCATGTTAAGTCACTCTTAAACTCATATTAATTTTTTTCGGTTTGATTAACCTTAGTGATTTTATATAAAAATTTCTTTATTGTGTGTGATTAAGTATGAATGTTGGTGGGTTTAATTTCAATTTTTAAATTTAAAATATATAAAAAGTTAACGAGTATTATACATAGAAACGGAGTAAGTATTTATTAATAAAAACAATTATTTTTTTCAAATTTACAAGCACACGATAGGCTTTATGTCACTATCACTGGTTTGTCCAAATCGATGAGTTTGAGATCGTTAATTATAAAGACACATTGAAGCTGAAGGTAGAGTAAGACAGGATTAGCAAATATCTTTTGTCCCCACTTTTATTTGTCTGTATTTAATAAGCGGATAGACTTCCAAGACCACCGTATGCAGGGGATGATGCAGTGGAGCTTTCAAACCCAACATTATCATTGTCATCCTCATTAACTAGATACTCTCCTATGTTTCTTTTTTTTGGATGTTAAAGACACACACACACACACACACAAAACAAGAAGCTCTTTTTTTATTTCAAAGTTTTTGGGACACGTGACTGCGTAGACGTCTCAATCTAAAGCTTCTTCTTCACATTATTCTGGTAACTTTATTCCTGTTTCTCAACAGCAAATAGAAATAATCAGACGAGCATGTAAACTCTCAGGCTTCCTTTTAATGCCGTCCTTTGCTTTTACACGCTTCAAAGTACATTCTCGGCCTAGTAATTATTTATGCCCTGTTTGTTGGCGGAAGAAAATACCGTGTTCTTAAAGAACACATGTCATACCAACAACATCCCGGCACAACTAGTAGATAGTTGGGTCCCTTGAGCATGTTGTCCTAAGTTCGATTACAGGCCGTGTGTATGGAAAAAGATTTGTTGGAAGAGGCAAAATCCACTTCGGCGATCTCTACGCCTCGGGAGGAATAGTCTTTGGCTTCCGGCTGGGGGATACCGCCTGGTTTCTAACAAAAAAAAGAAAAGAAAAGAAAAAAGAACACGTCATTTGAGAAAAAAATGAAATTAACTAAATATTTTGGACTATCCCATCAAATTCAAACACTATCAGTCAATACTCGAGCTACTTAAGTTCAGATTTTTTTGTTGTCTTGTTTATGTTATACTCTGTTCTTTCTTTGTGCTTTGGAT
The DNA here is from genome assembly GCA_037177275.1 of Acacia concinna. Lineage (NCBI taxonomy): Eukaryota > Viridiplantae > Streptophyta > Magnoliopsida > Fabales > Fabaceae > Acacia > Acacia concinna. The sequence goes on from JBAGKO010000012.1 coordinate 18,437,159, forward strand.
ACTTTTGGTCGGTTTTTCTCCTTAGCAGTCTGTGCCTCTGCGGTATTCAAAGCTTTAACTAGTCTTTTTTGAAGTGTTGACTGTCTTTTAGCACTTGGTGGTTGAAGCTTCTAAAAGTTATTATATTAATGATGCTGCGAAATAAACTCATGATCGCACACACAAGCCCCTTAGGTTTTTCCCATCCGCCGAGAATATTCCAATTTTAGGGTATGGATTACCAATTGCTAATGAACCAAGGACACCACAATGGACTACGACATATTTATGACAGAAACTTACCACGTAAAAGATCAATCTTTTTTCAAGGCTTACTGAATAACTTATAGTTTTAAAATTACATATACGCAAAAAGTAGATGCAACCTTTTAGATGTTCACATGGGTCTATAATCTCTTGACATTAAACTTCTGATCCTGAAAACAAAGGTAAAATATTCACAACTCCATACTCGCGAGAAAAAAATATCAGTTTCACGCAAAGGAGACATTCATTCATATTAGAATGAATCAATTTAACCTTCTCTCCCCCTCAGTTTACTACTTTACCATTCACTATTTACAACTTCAGACTTGGAGAATCATTTCAGTTGCTCTTCCCCGACAGACCTACATCAGGTTCGAAAGCAGCCAGTGTCAACTTGACTCATCATTCATAATCTCAGAAGCTCCCATCATGGTGGTTAGCGATAGAACCAGCACAGGAACAGTGGTTAGGGATAGAACCAGCACACGAAAAATGCTCTAACTTAGTAGTTGGCCGGGGGACATAAGCACCACGCAATGCCATACAGTATGGTGCAAGCAAACAAGTCGTTCCAGTTTCTTCTTTGCCTATAAAACTACCTCTCGACTTGTTTGATCCTGTTTATTAGATTCTTCCTCCTCAACTTCCTCTATTAGTCTTTCAATCTGCCTTCTATAAACCGGCATGAAGTGATCACTAATCATGGTTTGTGAAAGTCTCAGTTTACTGTACAAAGATCTTGCTGTTAGGAAAATCCCAATCTCTGTCTCATCTGGCTGGCTATTATCTGAACTCACAGAGGTTGGACTACCATCATTTTCCCTCCTTGCATCATCAGGGTGGTGGAGAGTAACAATATGCATGATCTTTCCCGCAGGGAAGAACCTGTGAACTTCTTTCATATCTAGAGTAGAGCTCTGGGTTTGGCCATCAGTTGTTTCCGCCATTGCTGCTTCTTCTTCCCTCATCTCCTTAATCACATCACCTTCCTCACCTTCATTTCTGTCATAAAGCTCATGCTCTAGTTGTTGCCACAGCTCGACTTCAGTCATTTTATCCTCGTGTGTTTCATGAGCCATAATGTCATCACTGTCATTGAGATCAACGTTCTCCTCAGCATCTGGACTGATTTCATCGGCACAACAGCATTCGATTTCAGAAGACCACCCTCCTTCACTTGAAGATATGGGAAGGTCCATGCCCTGAACAGCAGTCAAATTCATGCCTTTCTTGGGAGACAAAAGTGGATCAGAACCCTCCACATTGCCAGATATTGCAGATCTAGGAGAGCTTCCAGATTCTTTGGAACTCAAATGGACACCCGAGGGTCGGCGACGGGGTCCCATACATGACCAAGAGGACAAGTTAATAGGTGGGCGTGTCCATGCTGCATGAGCCATGTTCCTGGCTCTTCTCATCACAACCTGAAATAGTTCAAAATTCAGATCGAATAGAATTTTTTTAAAAAATACATAAATAAAAATATGACACACTACACAATTTTTGGACTGGAAAATTAACTCCCATGTTAGCAGAGGATTAAAGGGATAACAACTTAATACTTGCAAGTTACGCTTATGATTATGACAGTGGATAGTAAGTAGGACTTCCCATTTAAGGAGTGATCTCAGACAAAAGACAGACAAACAAAAAGATCAAATTATTTTAATAAAGGCAGTTTATTGTATCCGGTTTATGACAGCATATGGAATAATTGCATGATAACTGGTCGTACAAAGTGAAAGGGAACCAAGTTGTGTATGAAGAGTACCTGGGTGCCATTTGAAACAGGCCGTAAAATGGCCCCGGCCCCAGCAACTTTTGCCTTGGCAGTGGCAATGGATGGGAGGCGAGAACCCAATGCTGAAGCAGAACGATAGACAGTACTGAGTATTCTTGTTTGCTCAATTTGATTTCTCAAGTCATTTATCCATGCTGAAGCTGTCACCTGCCAAATCAAGTTATAACTTCGATACACAATGAGGCAGACTAGCTAAAAACGTAAGATACAGAACATAAATATCATGGTTCAGAAGCAACTTATTAGACTACTTTAATTAAAAATAGAGAAGAAAAACAATTACTGTCCACACCACTGTAGAGTCCTGTTCATGCATCTCTAGTAAAAAGACCACAAACCAAATTAAGGATAACATTAAGCACCTCAGCCCGCAAGTCATCCACAGAAGCAGCTGAGAATGTTGGCACCAAATCAGCTCCGTTTATAACAGAAGTGATAAAACTATTCCCTGAGTCAGCCAACTCCCATGTCATACAAGCAGCTGCATGAGCAACAAGCAGTCAGTTTTTTAAGCAGTACCTTTCTATAATATCCCTGAAAGTCGAGAATTACAATCAACCTGAACCATACTAAGGCTGACAAACCTGGGGCAAATGTAACACATGTAGTGTCAGACAGTTCCTTTCGCTCTCTCAATATATACGTGAGAAGTGCAGCAGTGCCTCCACCCAAGGAGTGCCCTACAATCTACACATAAAGAACATTGAAAAGGCAATCCAAAATCTGAAGAAATTCCATCCTAAGGCATCTGATGCTTGAAGTTGGACTGACAAAAGCCAGGTCAAGCGAAATTAAACTTTATACTCGGGCTTTTTATCAGGTTTGAGGGCCAGTCAAGTCTTTTTAAAGCAGAGGAAGGCCTGGAATTTCCCCCCCTACAGAGTTAAGGCAAGAGGATGAGAGTAGTGGGACTAAACTGGTCAAGGACCCAAGTTCTAAGCAATTGAAAGGTGTGTGGGTCTCATTAGTCGTAAAAGTATTTTGGCATTGTGTGCTGTGAGAGGGAGGTAAGAAAAAGCCCTGACCCCCCAAAAGCGAGGACTCAGGAGTGTCATTTATATTTCCATTTGTTTCCATTTTTCAGTTCTGTAATTACTTGTGTGTTTAGTCCAGCCATGGCGGATGGTGATTTTGTCTCCATTCAACACTTCTATCCAATAGAGAAGAGTTTGTACCGGCCATTTGCTGGTTGGTTAAGTTCTGAATATCAAGTTCACATCAGATTTTAAGTTCAAAAACAAGGTTTAGCTGTCAAACTAATATTCTAAAATATTCTCATCACACCTAGCTATGCAAAACTAAGAGTGTAATCCTGAACAATAGAAACCAATTTTCATAACAGATATTGAAATAATAACCTATCATATGTGTCCATGTTTGAAAGTTTGATCAGTCAAAATAATCCTGAGTTCATGGAAATGATGTCAACACAAGCCAAGGCAGAAAAACATCTTCAAAATCGGGAAATGCATTGAACTGTTAGAGGGAAGTATTAAAGAAAAACATATTTACCTTTACTTTATAGCCAGGATATCGGTCAAGTCCTTCAATAAGACAAGGAATTGCAAGCTTTGCAATCCAACGAGCAGCTGCAACCATCCCACAATGGGCATAACCTAAAACCACATCACTAACACCCCCTCCATGCACTACAGTATGATGAAATGGTACCACAGCTCCTGTAGCAGCAGTTAAAGTATCCTTGATACTATGTGTCCCACGAATCAACAAAAGAAAGTTTCTTGTCTCATGATCAACTATTATTGTAAAAGCTGGCTTCAAAATCTGCATAAGAAATGAATAGAAAAATTGTATACATGTGATATTGACATTAAAAACTACATAATCTTGTGACAATAACTTGAATTACCTTTCAATATAACCATTGCCTAATTTCAGTCATTGAGCAACTAGCTCCCTACGCAGTTCACACCCAGCCCCTTCTCCCCAAAACAATATAGAAAAACAAAACCCCTCATAACTCCAATTATCTCCCCTTGATTCCATTGCCCCCTCCCTCTAAAAACAACAGCCCTGATCAATTAAGTTCTTCATCCTCCCATAAAGTCGAAAGTATGAATAATAACTTCAATAATGTAACCACTATTTCAGTACCAAGTAGTTATAAGCAGTTTTCAATGAAAACTTAGACAAAACTTACTCCTGCTTTTGGTTCTTGAAGGAGAACATTCTCTTCACTGTAGCCAGTTTCTTCAAGAAACAAAGGAAACGGTTTCTTTGAAAAATGCCAACAGAGTGTCAGTAAGTTCAAGAGACATTTAAGTTCTGCAGTAACCTCAGGTCCTTTCAGCCGTAAACTATCTTCACCACCAAATACACTCTCAACATGAAAGTTTCCCTGCAATGTATAACACAGAATTTAAAACTTAAAAAATTATATTTAACTTGAGGAAAAAAAGAAGACAAAGTAGAAAGAAGCATCACAACCACAATCTAAAGCCGTTCTGCAGATCAAAAATAAAACTAATGTGCTGTGAGTGAATTATAAACATTATGGTACTAAGTTTTCAAAACTAAAGTTTATAATGGAACAGAAACAAGACCTCTACGTTAAACATATAAAAACATGAACACAAAAGCAATATTACAGATCAGCATATTCGTCCATGCATAAGTTGACATTAAGAACTTAAAACATGGAAAAGTCACAGCAGATACACCAGTACCATATCTCAGAGGATGATAAGAATCAATCTTATCTCCGATGATCATTATGTCATACAAATCAAGAAGAACAATAGAACATAACATGAAAAATACAGGCAAAAAATGAAAGTGTTTGTGTTTCAATAAGGGATTCTTTTTCTACAACCAGGAAATAAATCACAGTTACAACATTAGCATTGGCCTAATTTGAACTGATTTGTCCATTGGGATGCTAGAATGCAGAAGATATATAAATCCACACATTCCTTAGTATTTTCAAATCCTAACAAAAATTTTCTTCAGTGGCATAGTTCTCATTAATCATTAATCAGTAGATTAAAACCAGAAAACAAAACTTTCCGCATATTTCTCATGCCTGAGTTGATAAAACGGGCACCGGCGAATAAGTGTGGTTTCTTTACCTGCCTCTTTAAAAGAAAACTTATACCAAATGCCAAATCCCCAATCGGCCATTTGCCAAGAGTCTCGGAATAGGTAAATCTAAGAGTCTCTGACAATGTTGATATTGTCTCTAACCACGTTGCAGGAGCTTGTATTAACCTGTGTGAAACACGGTCTATTCCAACAATGGCGGATGAATAAGTAACACTTTCTTCTTCATCTACTTGTTCTATATCCGACTGTAATTTGCGATTTAAGGTATAGTATAAAAGGGCAGCTGCACCGGCTGCAGTAGCCATAGTTGCAGTTGCCATGACTAGATTCCTGCCGGGGAAGAGGACAAATTAGTAAATACATATAAATAAAATGACACGAGGTTCCAACCACAAATCCTCCATATTCAACTCAAAAGATTTAGCTAACTTTGATCATTAGCTGCAGTTCGAATCATCACTAATTATCACACAAAAAAAAAAAAAAAGTAGAAACTTTGCATCAGACATTTAAATTCAACTGCGAAGATGTTGCGGATTAATCAACAAAGCTGAGGAGAGGAAGAAAAAATCAAACAAAATCGGACAGAAAGATAGAATAAAAGAGAACGATGAAATAAAAAGGGATGCAAAATTTTGAAAAACATTACCAAAAAAGTTTGCGTATAACTGAAGAACGAGAAGAAATTCTGAAACCTAAAACCCTAAACTTGCAAATCAGAAAGAAGGGAGAAAAAGGAGAAAGAGAGAGAATTGGGCTAACCTGAAGAAACTGATTTTGGCGGAAACAAGATAGTTTGGTCACAAAGACATCCCAATATTATATAGTAAAGCACCTAATATGAATGAGACCTTTTCAAAGTTTCGTTCTACATTTATTTATTTATTGGCTTTTTCAGTTCCTGGGATGAGAAAAGGGTACCCTTCGCGCGGTTTTGTTGATTCTGGACGAAGCAAAAACTGAAGAACAGTTCATTTCGTTTTCCTATTTTGTAAATTGGTTGAAGGACACGTGTCATCGGATGATGGATCAGGTTGAAGGCTGAGACCGACCCTAAAATCGCGTACGGGATAAACACAATATGACCTATGCTTGTCAATTTACTATTTTATTATTATTTTTAAAAAAAATTAAAATGAAAATTTAGGAGGAAAGACCTTATTTAGTTTTAAGGAGGATATTATTGACCCACATGCCCTCACTTCAGGGAAAAAAACAGTGACTTGTTGACTTTTAAAATTAGAAGCTTAATTGTAAACAATGAAAGTTCAGTGGTGAACTGTGGGAAACTCCATTTTCAAGCACACTTGAAAGATGAAAATCCTTATTAGGTCAACATATTTTTATATATTCTTAAAATACAAATCCTAAACAACCAAAAATGTTTCAAATATATTTAGAAAATGGACGTTTATACTTTTGTCAGTTTGTGTTTATTTCATATTCCCCATTTAAGTTGTTTCAAATGTTTTGCGGCTTTCTAAGGAAAATGTCAAAGATCCTTATCAATTAAGATATGACCTTTTCTTTTGACAAGTATTACGTTGTGTGTATCTCTCAAAAATGTTGACCAAGACATGCCAAAATTTCTTGGGAAAATGTGAAAAACAGCACCCAGGATTTTGCTAATATTAAGTCTTATTGACAACCTTATTTATAGACTTCATTGTTCATGTCCTATTTTGATAATATGGTATACCTATTTTAATAAATGTATTTAATTTGATAAATCTATTCCATGTGGTTGTTTTAACAACTCTTTTGATAAGTCTATTCTATATAATTGTTTTAAGAAGTCCATGTGATTGTTTTAATAATACGGTCTAGACAAATGTATTCAAATTTGATAAATTTATTTTTCTTTTATTTGAAGGTGGCTGTTTAAAGAGCCGATGTATTTGCTTTGATCATGCGATATAACTATTTTTAATAGATATGACTATTTTTAATGGATGGAAATAGAGAGATAATTTAACAATTAAACTTAATATCAGAAAAGTTCTTATGGACCTCGGGGAAATTACTAGAGGCTTACAAATATGTTTGGCACTAGGAACCTAAATACCATTTTTCCAAATTTCTTTAAAACAGAAATAGTCGTAAGACAAGTAGAAAATATTTCAATAAATATATTTGACGGATCAAAGTAGAACACAGAAAAATCCATGGCACCTTTCACTTCATGTTTTTTGTAGGATGTAGGGACATGAGGCTGCAATTTGATAACTAACGTTTAGACAAATACAAGGAAAGCGACAACAATTGTTCACACGTCAAGATTGCTTGGATATCAATCAGTCACGCTCACTAATAGCAGTCAAGTGTTCATCAATCTCATCTGTGGATAAAACCCTGAATTTTGGATTTTCCTGTTGCACCACTCCCACCTGCAGAATGCATACAATACAATATTACTTCCCTGCCATAAAATTAATCAAATCTAGAAGTGACCTAAAAAGTGACAAAAGAATTACAGGAAAAATCACTATAAAGTCCCAAGTAAGAAATAAAATTACCGAAAAGTTTCAATAACAAGTGAGTAACATGAACCTGTTTTCATTTTCTAACCTAAACTTGTCATTGCATAGTGCTCACTTATTATGGGACTTTTTGGAGATTACATTTAGGACCTCAGTGATTTTCCCATAAATTATGGCAGACGCACATACACACGCACAGTCACTACAGGCAAGGGATATTTGCAATAAAGGGGTTGTCATTAGTGAAATACTGAAATTCATTAATAGAGAGTACAATAGGAATGCATTCCCTTCTATTGAAGGAGCACAGTTAACTCAAAATTATCTTATGATTGAGGATGAAGTAATACATTGATCAGGACTCTAATTCAACGTTGAGATTATCCAAGGAGAAAAAAAGATCATTTACCATACTTTGACTACTACCATGGTGCCACATGCTAGAGTGCAAGTAATAAAGAAATGTTTATTACGTACCTCAATCTCAGTAGCCTTAAAATCCTCCTGAAGAACAGATTGTAGTGCAGAGATAGCAGTCTGTTAACGAACCAAAAGCATCGTTAAAAACCGATTCCAGCAGAAACAATAACAGAACTTCTCTCATAGGCCAAAATAAAAGAATTTATTCTTCTTATTTTTCAGACATAGCAATGACAGATTTCATTAAGATCATGGCATCTTAAATTAACAAATAAATCCAGTTTGCACGTGAGATAAGCTCGCTACGGATTGGCTCATCAAAATAACAACTAAAATCCCATATTCGTGTTGTGTAAGATAGTATGGTAAAGAAAAGTATTTGACATTAAAATAACATGAAAAGTTGTTATTTCACCGTCTCCGAGATACAGGCAACAGCACTGTTGCTAGAGCCTTCATATCACCATTTAGTCAGATAAAAAACAAAACTTCACTCAGTACAGGCTTCACAAGGCAATCGTTTAAAACAGACATAATTCACCTCAAAATCCACCTATATATTTCCACTCTTTCTCCCTTTCAAAAGACATTAATCAGATTTTCAGCATTCAAGCATATTCATGTTTAGCAGCACCTCCGAAGTTTAATAAAGCTAGAGGCTATTATTACATTTACAGGGAAGCGAATACGTGATAAAATAAGAACAAATTAATACAAATGCATTGGAAAAGAGGCAAATTGAATTATAAAATTACCAAATTCACACAATGTCAGGTACTAAGCCCCAATTGAACGTAAGGAATATATGCAGCAACTAATATATCTCAAGAAAATAGACAAAAGTTCCCAGTCAAAGCATGGTAGAGATTAACCCAACAAAAGGTAGTTCATTGATAGAGCATACTAAGTAAATGTGTAAAACAGGCAGAAATTTACAACTGTAATTCCAGAGGAGATCAAAGAACTTAAACATCTATTATGCATAATAGGTCCCACAAAACAGGAATTAGAGGGAATCTAATGGTCCATATCTCAAACAATTCAACATGCCCATTTCAAAACTCAAACCTAAATCATCATAAAATGCAACAATACCTGCACTGTCTCTTCATAAGTAAAGGAAGGATCATTCTTCATCTTCTTTTCCAAGAAATTAATTGCCTCTTGCTCTTTTAATCCAGCACTTGTGGCCTAAATGCATCATATATCACAACAAAAATGGCTTGAGTGGCCTAAATGCACAGATACAAAATGAACGAACAACTTTGCCAGAGTATGAGCAGAAAATGTAAATCAATTGACGCTATTTTTGCCTCATCTGGCTATATCCATGCTATAAATACATAAACTGAGTGCGCAGGATAATTTTATCAATAAAGAATTCCATCACTAGCTCTACGGTATTAAATATATCCTTAGCACAGGCAAAAAATAAAATTAAATATACCCTTAGCATACTGTGTCTTCTTGTACCACAGTACACAGTATATTTAAATGATCACAAATGTACCTTGTGACCGAAGTAATGACCAGCTGGATCACATTTATAAAGTCGAGGTCCAAATTCTTCATCAATGCCCAAGATCATAGCAACTTCAAAACACAACAGAATTAGAAAAAGAAAACAAAAATTAACAATGCAAACTAGAAGAAAAATACAGTGAAAATAACTTTATTAAGATACACATAGAACTTCTCTAATACCAAAGAAAAACTAAAATATCTTCAACCATCAGATAGTAATATTATTAAGATAGCAATATTATTATTTTCACAATTTAAATTATAAAAAATCAGAAAAATTGTTTCTTTACTTTCAATATATTTTTTTTTTTGTCAAAAGAGTCCAAACTTTTTATATTTGGTCAACATGGGTTCAGTATCATCTTATTTTTTGGCTTTACAAGAACCCTATATATTTTTTCACAAGAGAAGAGGGCTACTCAAGCCATTTTTAAGGGGAGGGAGAGGGATGGAACTTCAAAAAAATTAACACTAATAATCTGATCAAGCTTGATTTGATGATAAAATCTTGGGGGCCTTCAATGGAAAGGATGAAAAACACACCTACTCCAAGCGGTCTCATATAAGCATGCTGAGTGTAGATCTGTGACTTGTCAGCAATCCTATAAAACAATAGTTTCCAACAAAAATCAGATACATAAGATGTACTGGTCATAGTCTCCAATAACTGATTCATTGCAACTTGCAACTGCCCATATTCTCCAATACAGTTATGCATGATAAGAAATCAACCTGGCAGCCAACATAAGGACAAACTTGTGTTTTCTGTAAATTCTCCGATCACATTAAGGTGATAAGGATAATGTATGACGCCATTACCAAACTAAGAGAAGCAGAACAGTTTGATATTCCATTAAGAAAAACAGAAATCATCAGACTACCAATATATGGCACAATGGATAAACCCCAAGTGTCCAAAGCAAAATGTGAAGCCTAACAAGCTTAAAGCTATACATAAGTAAAACTGCAGTCAGAAATACTCCCTTCGTCCAAAAAAACAAAAATTGCCAAAAGAAAAAATCTTTCTTTTCTTGGGAGGATTTTGAGGAAAAGCAGAGCAGCCCCAGGGAGCGCAAATATTACAAGTGTCTGTGGCATTTTGTGATTGCCATATATCTTGTAAACAAATACAGGAACTACCCATTAACACTAAAAAAAGCCAAAAAAACTAAAACACAGTAATTACTAGTGACAAGGGTGAAAATCGGGACATGTCTGTCATTCAACCAGGTGCTCCAAGAGTTCCAAGTATGTACTGGCATATGGCGACTATGTGTGGGGTTGGGGAAGCAACAAGAGCTCGTGCAAATCCCAGCACACAAGATGCCAGTGATTGCACCAGAAGATGTGCAAACAACATTTTGCATGTTGTGGAAGTCACAAAAATACAGAATGGAATCTTCAAAACAATTGATTTAGACATTACATATTTGAAGGAAACTGTAAATATTCTTATGTACTGCTCCATTTTATATTTTATAATATGAGAATAACACCAAATCATGGTTCAGGAAACATTTGTCAGTATAACCAAAAAAAAAGGCCATATGAACTACAGAAATTAAACGAAATAATAACTGCAAAGCAGTAGTCACAGATATCTTATTTAAAAGCAAACAATTACCATCTGGCCAACACATCAACAGGCATCTCGTATCCATAATTAAAGCGAAACTCAGCTGCTTCATTCCTTGCTTGCTGAACCAACGTCCTAGCATCAGCTGGGAAGAAGAATTATGAAGCAAATGTAAGCTCTGAATGACAAACTTTCAGTTTTGCTGAGAATAGTGTAAATGTTATTTCACATATCAAAGCTCTAGTATACAACAAAGAATCATGTCAACATCTCTGAAGCAATCATAAGTCAAGTCTGCTCCAAATGCAACGTTTCAAGTGATATTTTTCAGAATACACACAACCGACATATTCTGTTGAGAGTATGAATTTCAAACACCTCAATTAAATCAGCCTGACCTGTTATTCCAGTAGCCAATAAACCGAGGTACTCTGTGATGGGAAATAAATGTGTGACACTTGTCTGATCCAAGAGCTTGTCCTGCATCAAATTATTAATTAAAACGAACTTTGGACTCACAGCTTGCACAAATAGCGAAAGCAAGCACATGACAGAATGCACTCACCGGAACCTTTTTCTGGGTAACAACACAGACGGAATCCTTCCCTCGGACGCCAATTGAGGTGATCCCAGCAGACTTAACAGCCTTAAAAGCATACTCTATATTGGCATTAAGAAAACCCACAGTCAAGAATTAAAAACCCTTCCGACTAAAACTGGAAAAAAAATCAATAACAGAAGTTAAGAAATAAATTGGGCTGATCTGAAGAGATTCTAAATCGTCAAAAAAATGTCCTTTGTACTGAAAATATGAAATATGGAGCCCCAAATCAGAATAAGACTGCAATATGAGTTGGAGGCAGAAGAAGTCGCATACCTACTTGAAAGAGACGGCCTTCGGGTGAGAAAATAGTAATATGGCGATCGTATCCTCCTCCGCTTCCTCGACTCATAGCTAAGGGACTTAGTGCGGTGACTTGGTCTTGGCGTTTCGGAACGAAGACCTCGAACTCGAGAAAGAGCGCAGAGATATTTACTCTCCTTCAGCCCTGGATCGCTCTTGTAAGCAAGTCCAGCAGCGGCATGAGCTCATTCAGCAAGAAAAACGGTGTCGTTTTTAAAGAACTGGGAGGGACGCATGACAAAAAGGATTAAGGGTCAAAATTGCCTTAAAAGTTTTCACTAGAGCTCATTTGATTTAAAGGAAGAGGATGAAAGGGGATAGAATGGAGCGGAGGGGATGGAGAGAATGGATAAGGGATTACCTTATTTAGTTTGATAAGTAGCCAAAGAAAGGGAGTGATATTTAATAGTAACAATTTGGTTTAAGAAAGGATAGGAGGAAAGATAATAAATAATTTACCAATTTACCCTTAATTTTATATCCTATTTTTTACATATATAAATTATATATTTTAGATAATGTGTGTAGTTAAATGAAGAAATATATTTCTTTTAAATTTTTCAACATAGGGTAAAAATAAAATATCATAAAATAAAAAGACAAATTAGTTATAAAATATGGCTCCCCTCCAAAAAAACCTAATTTGGAGGTAGCCAAAATAAAGGAAGGGGAGGTGCTCATTTTCCCTTCCTTCCAATCCCCTCCCTTTCAACCAAACAGGCCCTTAGAGGCAATTTTGCCCTAAAAGTTTTAGAATAAGCAATTTTACTCAGAAAGTTTTAAATGTGGGGCAATTTTGCTCCTGTCGTTATCTCTGTTAATTTTAACTATTAGTTGACCAAATATATTGAGTTGACAGTCTACATATCATCCACTTTATTTTTTGTTAAAGTAAAACTTTGTCTTAGAAGTCCATTTGTCATCTAATTCATCTTTATTAAAAGTTAGATTTAAAATTTTAGGAGCAAATTTTCACCTTGACAAAAATAAAGTGATAACATGTAGACTGTCAGATCAACATATTTGGTCAACTAATGGTCAAAATTAACAGAGATAATAGCTGAGGCAAAATTGCCCCTAAGTGAAAACCCCTGGGCAATTTTGCCCCTTAACCCTAACAAAAATGACATTGATGACATGTGAAAGGTCAACATATTTGATTAACCAAGGCAAAATTGCTCCATTTTTTAAAATTCTGAGATAAAATTGTCCCTCATTGAAAACTTCTGAAGTAATTTTGCCTTTTAACCCATTAATTATTCATCACCATGTAATTTACTTTTGTGAAAAATTTGTAGTGCAAATACACTAATTCAAATATTTGTAATCACCAAGTAAAAAGAAAGAGAAGATTGTGTGGAGTTTTATACTAAAAGAAATATCAAGCACATTTCTTAAAGCTCTCTTAGTGGTGAGGTTTAAGTTCAAACCCTTTATGGTGGATATCATAAATGCATAATTTTTTTTGGGGGGGTGAGGTAAAAATAGACCAATAACTTTGCCATAAGATGGCATAGATGAAATAATTTATTGCTTAAATAACATTTTAATAGTTACCTCCTAGAATTGATAACACGTGGGGAACAAAAAGTATACATAAAAACTAAGAAGTAAATTTTATTGTAGTCTTTTGATGGACTGTGCGCGAAATGAGTGAGAGAGAATGTGATAGGAGTAGAGAGAGAGTGTGTGCCTATGGCATCGTTGGAGGAGGAGCATGATGAGATGGAAAGAAGCCAGAAAAAAGTGAGAGAGGGAGGAAGGAAGTACTCGGGAGACCAAGTACTTATACCGAGAGTTGAAGATTGGATGAGTGATGATGAACTGGATCTGACAAAAGCGGCGACACATAGAAAATCATATAAGGATGCTTGTGTGGTGGATGATACTGCAGATGTTGAGATGTCTGATGATGAGGAGAAATGGTGGAAAGGCGATAAGTAGAAGTCTAGAGTTGAAGTTGAAATTAATGACTATGAAGGGACCTGATATACGGTTTATCAATAGAATATCGAAAAAAGTTGGCAAAAAAATGGTTAATGTCTTTGGTTGTCAGGTTACTTGGGTGAATGGTGCATGAAGATCTTCTTGCAAAGAAGTTGCAAAACATGTGAGGCCATAAAGGTAAAGTTGAAATAATGGAGATTGGATCATGATTTTTTTAGTGAAATTAAGCAATAAGGAGGATTATGAATTTGCATTGACGGGGTGGCCATAGGTGTATATGGATCACTACTTGGCCGTTCAACAATAGCAGACTGATTTTGATCCTGATGAAGGTGAAGTATCAAAAATTGTAGCTTGGGTAAAAATACTAAAGTTTCCAGTTGATTTGTATGGTAAAGGTATTTTGCATGTGGTTGGTAATCAAATTGGTAAAGTTATGAGAGTTTATAAGAATACTATGAATCAAACGAAGAGACGGTTTGCTTGTATTTGTATTGAAATCAACTTGAAGAAACTGTTGCTTCCGTCTTTGTTTATTAAAGGGAAGGAGAAGAAGATAGTATATGAAGGCTTACACCTAATTTGTTTTACATGCGACAGATATAGTCATGATTCCGAGCATGTTCCATGAAAAAGAAACATGAGGAGTGTGTTGTCATAAAGGTGTATTCGACGTCTACTTCCTTGTGTTCAATACAAAAATCGTTAGAACAGAAGGTTGGGGAAAGTGGTGGTCCAGAATTCGGTGAGTGGATGGTGGTGAATCATCATTGAAAAAATCAACGAGGACATGAGATTGGCAACATTAATTTAGCCCATGATGATAGGCAAGTTCTCGTTTAGCCATGAATGTGGAAGGGTCACGAATTGCACTTTTAATTGTTGTTGAGCAAGATAATATCAAGGCTGATTTTGTAGGACCAATTTTGGAGAGGGTGAATCATGATAGTAAATGCTTGAGTGAGAAATCTATGCAAGAATTTTAAGATAATGGAAGAAATGCCACGTAACCAGTCAGTTTCAAAAATTAAAGGTAGATTGAAGATTGAAAAAACAAAGTCTGTGAAGGGAGTAAGTTTGGGCCGAAAGGAGGGAATTACTCCAAGTCCAATGGATGACTATAATAAAGTTAAAAATAGACTCAACAACTAAGGGGTTTTTCTTGGCAGGTTGGGTTCCAAATCAAGTAAAAAAGGCTTGGGTGTTGAACTAATGGAGAGGCCTAAATCAATAGATGTAGTGGGCCGAATAGTAGAAAAGTTAAAATCAATGATGTGCCAAACAAATGAAGGGTTCTAGTTCAAAAATTTACAACTCTTCTTCAAGTTCAGGAGCATCCAATCCCCACGTTCTAGGTACAGGAGTTGGGGGGGTATGTTTTGTTGAATATTAATCCATAAGTGAGGATGACATTGTTGTTACGTATGGGGAGGCAACTATGGGATTAGGGTCTTGTGCCCACTAATTGTGGTGTGATTGGTACTAGTTGATATTTTATGCTATTATTAATTAGTTTAATAGTTTAATGATAGTTATGTCTTAGAATACAAGAGGTGCAGGTAGTGCCTCATTTTTTCAATTGGTAAGTGATTTGTTGAGACGATTTTATAGTGTGAATATCTTGGCACTTTTGGAACCCAGACAATCTGGGAATCAAGCTAATATTCTTGCTCGAAAAATTAGGTGGCAAAATAAATATGTGTTCAGGCTCGCAATTTTAGTGGAGGGATATGGCTTTTTGTGACTCAAATGTTAACTTCTCAATGGTGGCTTTTGGCGATCAATTTATTCATGGGATAATAGATAGTGGAACTCATAATGAGTGGTATTTGACTATAGTATACGACAACCCAAATAGCAGTGTCCTAAGGCATCTCTGGTCCTTGCTTTCTAGGTTGAGTTCAAATCATGGGCCTGCATGGGTTGTGATGGGTAATTTTAATGTTGTTACTTGTGAGCAGGAGAGATGGAGTAAGAACAAGAGGGCAGGTTGTAGAGTTTATCTATCTTTTGTTAATTGGATTAATGAAGCATGTATGAGTGAAATTGGTTTTCATGGGCCTTACTTCACTTAGGGAAATTTGACCAATCAAAGCAAAATTGATCGTGTTCTTATTGACAGTGTTTGGCAGGATAAATTCTTGAATGCCAAGGTAACTCATCTTCCTAAATATATATCATATCACCGTCTTGTTATTTTAAATTCTGTTATAACAAAAAGGTATGCAAATGGATGCCTCCATTTCGATTCTTTGCACCTTGGGTTAAGCATGAAAACTTTTCAAATTTTGTAAAAGATCATTGGTTTGTTGGTAATTATTGGAATCATTCTATGACTGCTTTTACTTTGGAAGTATGTGCTTGAAATAAGGAAGTGTTTGGGAATCTAAAGTTTATGAAGGATAAAATTCATCGAAGGCTTGTAGGTATTTAGTCGAAGATAGCTTCAAATGGACCATCTCAACACCTTGAAGAATTGTGCAAAGAATTATGGGGGAGTTAGAAAATATTTTGGAGCGTGAGGAGTTAATGTAGGTGCAATACTCCCGGAAAAATTATTTTAAGCATGGTGATCATAATACACACTATTTTCATTTTATGGCAAATGGCCGGAGGAAGAGAAATAGGATTGAGGCCTTAAAAATGAAGACTAGGGAATGGTCATATGATAAGGATGAAATTCAGAATATGGGGAAATGTTTCTTTGAGAGGTTATATACTAAGGATCAAGCCTATTAAGGATCACTTGTGTTTAAATATACTTATCCAATCATTTATCATTCTTGGTATCAATTATTGGAGAAATCGGTGGAGGATGGAGAAATTAAGAAAGCTTTGTTTGATATATGCCTTCTTAAGGCACCAAGACCGAATTGTTTTATCCCACTATTTTATCAAAGCCAATGGGATACAGTGGAGACATCAGTGGTAGATGTAGTATAACAAGCCTTATGGGATCTCTAATGGATTCAACAAGTTAATGGCACTCATATTGTTTTGATTCCTAAAGTTGATTTTCCATAGACAATACATGATTTTCTCCCTACTAGTCTATGTAATGTAATCTATAAAATTATAACTAAAGTTATCTCTAATAGATTGAAGCCAACTATGCCCATGGTAGTGGCTCCAAATCAATGTAGTTTTGTGCAGGGGCGTCAAAGTTCTAATAATATTATTCTAGCCAGGAAGTGGTTCATTCTATGGAACATTTGAAAAGCAAGCACATGTTTATGGCTATAAAAATTGACTTAGAGAAGGCTTATTATCGAGTCCGATGGAATTTTCTGTTTGATTGTTTACAAGCTATAGGTATACCGGATTATTTGATGAATGTTATTAGTGCTTATATTTCTTCTCCAAAAATGCAATTGTTATATAATGGGGAAGCTACAGAAGCCTTTGCTCCTTCTCATGGTGTTAGACAAGGGGATTCGTTATCTCCATATCTCTTTGTGATTATGATGGAGAGACTTGGTCATTTAACTCAAGGTCCTATTGCGGATGGAGATTGGTGTCCTTTTCAATTATCGAGATGAGATACTCTTATCTCTCATGTATTTTTTGTGGATGATCTTATTTTGTTCGCTAGAGTTTATTTGGATCAGGCAACAATTATAAAGGCAATTGATATCTCGAGTCAAAGAATAAATGTAGCTAAATCTCACATTTTTTCTCTAAAAATGTGAATCACACTAAGAGAAGGGAGATAAGTGAATTTCTGAATTTTCTGCCCACGTCAAATTTGGGTAAGTATTTAGGCATGCCAATTCTTCATAAGTGAGCGCCTGCTTTGACTTATAATTTTATCTTAAATAAAATGGA
>JBAGKO010000012.1:18455044-18471507 GCA_037177275.1 Acacia concinna
TTGCAATTCAGTCCTCATTCCTCTTAATCCCCATTTTCTTCTTATTTCTTCTTCAAACCTACACTAAAATTTCACCACCGTAGCTAACTCCGCGTAGCGTGTTACACTACTTAAGCTTAATAATTCATACAAAATAGTTATTTATCAGCCTGTCACTTTGGTATTTAATAATAACATCTAAATTATAATATTTTAATATGCCCGGTTCAACCCTCGGTCCGTCCCGGTTGAACCCTTTGAACCCTAAACCTATACCGTGACCGGTTCTTTGGCCGGTTCGGTTTTTTGTACCTTGATAGAAACACCCAAAATTGTCAATTAGGCCACATGAAGTTGTCAATATGGAAGGGATAGAGTGCACTATAGTTGTCAATAAGGCCACCCAAAATTGTCTATGGAAACAGCCGAAGTTGTCAATAGGGCCAGATGAAATTGTCAATGGCAAAAAGGGGGAGAGGGAAGGAGGGGGACAGTAACTGACTGACGTGTCAGTCTGACTCTCTCTCCCCCATTGAAAATTTCATCTGACTCTATTAACAATTTCGTCTGTTTCCATTAACAACTTTGGGTGGCCCTATTGACAACTATAACGCACTTTCTCTCTCCCCCATCGACAACTTCGAGTGTTTCCATTGACAACTCAGGATGTTTCCATTAAAAACTATACTTGACAATTATAACATTGAGTTGTCGATGGAAACATCGTGAGTTGTCAATAAAAATACTCGAAGTTGTCAATCGGGCCATATGAAGTTGTCAATGGGAGAGAGAGAAAGTGTGTTATATTTGTCAATAGGACCACCCAAAGTTGTCAATGGAAACAAACGAAGTTGTCAATAGAGTGAGATGAAGTTTCCCCTCCCTCTCTCCCTCCTTTTTGCCATTGACAACTTCATTTGACCCTATTAACAACTTTGACTGTTTCCATTACAACTTCGGTGGCCTTATTGACAACTATAGCGCTCTCTCTCTCCCCCCATTGACCACTTCACGTGGCCCGATTGACAATTTCGGGTGTTTCCATTGACAACTCAATGTTATAGTTTCCAGGTATAGTTGTTAATGGAAACACCTAAAATTATCAATCGGGCCACATAAAGTTGTCAATGGTATAGTTGTCAATAGGGCTACCCGAAATTGTCAAAGGAAACAACTAAAGTTGTCAATAGGGCCAGATGAAATTGTCAATGTGGAAGAGGGGGAGAGAGAGTGTGTGTTCGCTATAGTTGTTAATAAGGTCACCCGAAGTTGTTAATGGAAACAGATGAAGTTATCAAAGGGGAGAGGGGGAGAGAGAAAAGAGGGGGAGTTGAATGACGCGGGTCAGTTGTCATGTCAGATGGGGGCATAAATATTATTTTATTAAGATAATTAATTACAGAAAATTCCCACAAAATTTTTTTACAATTACGCGATTTCACGGTATTATTTTATCGTATAATCTCTTAGTCGGGACTAAAACTCAATTTTCCTTTTTTTTTTTTAGTTTACATGACTTTTAATTCCGTTTACCATCCCTTAAACAACGTCGCCCCGTACCCATTGTCCTATTCAAAGGAGACATGGGATTCGTGGCCATCCACAACTGGTTTTGGGTTTTTTTTTATTACAATATTCTCTCATGTCTTTAATATGAAATATATTTTTGGAATTTATATTATTAGTTTTAAATATAAAATATATTTTTTATATTTCGCATTTTTTATAACTTATCCTTATTATACTTCCTCAAAAACAATCAAAGGCAAAGAGAATGGGAGAATTAAGAAAACTACTCAAGATGTTTTAAAAATTAAATATTATACTAACTAGCTTAACTATTTATAGTTTTCTCTGTGGATCTTGTGTTGTAAGTATGAAATAGTCTGTGGGTATAGTATAGGGATGAAATACGTGGGAAGGAGGTTGATCGGATTAGAGTCTGTGATGTGAGATTGACATGCGGGCTCAACCGACCCACTGACATGTTAGATGTGGGTTAGAGTTGGCACTTTTACATACGGCACCTCCTATCTGTAGGTTAGGCCATACTAAGTTGTTTTAAAAAATTTGGTAATGTCACAAAATCCCAATGTCTCGCACTCTCACTTTAGTACCTCCCAATTCTTTAAAAAAAAAAGTAGTCTCATTTTCCTTTCATTAAACCAAATCCTCATATTGATTGTTTGGGGACGATTTGATTTGTTTGTTTGAGAATTTTATCAAATTTGATATTTGATCTCTTTAAATTGTGGATTATGGTTTTGCCTTTTTATAAGTGGCATAATTGTTGATATGAAGGCAAAGTTAATAATTCACACACACATAGTCTGTCTATATGTATTTTGGACGTTTAGCCATCTGAAAAAGAAAAAGAAAAAAAGAAAAAAGAAGAGCACACGGCAATAAAAGTTGGTCCAATTAATAAATAATTGACTTATTATCTATAAGATCATGAGTTTAAATCTCAATGTTAATACGAGAGTTTTGCTAGTGAACGGTTTATAAACACTCTTTGAATTTAGAGGTATGTCATTATCCTGATGAGCTATTTAGACTTAAATCACTTAAACTTTTATGTATAAAAAGTAAAAAAAAAGAAGAAGAAGAGCACAATTGCTACAACTACAAGTCATAGGTTGATGTGGGTCATCCTATAACTTGCGAGCCAACCTTTATTTTCAACACTAGATTACAAGACTGTACGCCATGGGATAACAACTAAATAAGACTTGGATCCAAAAAGCGTATATATTCACAAAATCTTATTGATTAGCGAAAGATGTTATTCATCATGAAAAACTAAACATAATTACATTGTACATATTCACATTATAAGTTGGGTTTAATCGGACAAAAAAAAATGTTACTTAAGAATAGTTGTGAATATAAGAATTTTAGATTTATCGCTGACATTAATTATAACGAATCAAAGGCACCGACTTTGAATAGTGGGGTTGGATTTGATTTGGAGGGGTGGCCCATGGGAAGTTAAAGCTTGCAAAACCATCACCGGATCCCCCTTTGCGTTTGAAAGGGGTGAAATCGGAGAGGCTTGTGGCCCCCACCCACCTCTGAGGCCGTACTATTATCTAATGATTAAAGAATCAGGCTAAACTGAGATTAGGGTTAGTGGTTTGTGCGGCTCAATGGATAAGCCTATTCCATGCTCCATTCAGGAAAAAGTAAGGGACAGTATGGTATCGAGATAAAATTAGGATGTCCCATATTTTTTTTTTTGGAATTTGGACCACAACTATTTTTCTTTTTTCTTTTTAACTTGTAAAAACTAAAATATATAAGTACAAGCTTGATAATGAACTATTATAAAAATATGTAATACAAATATATAATCACGCTTTTATCATTTTTTAGATAGAAAGTATAATAAAAAAATAGAAAACAATTAAAACTTAAACTTAATAAGATCTATGACAATCATGATAAATATTTATAGTATTAGTTAAGTAAACATAGACAGTGACACTAATATGAACGGCCACGAGAGTTTTTTAAGGTATTTATAATATTCTGTACTAAAGATATAAACAATATACGATACAGAGTAATATCTTTTTATAGGACTAAAATCTATTTAAAAACAATTATACAACAATTTATTTTTATATAACTAATATCTATTTTAAAAAATACAATACTTATATTTTTAATAAAAAGTTAGATATTTTAGCCAAAAAAAATAAAAACATTAGATACATTACATATATTAAAATAATAACAATATAATTTCCAGATAAGATAAAAAGTCGGCACGGAAGAATGCCCGTCTCACATTCTGTCTCATTTTGATAATAATTTGGTTTCGTTATGCTTTTGTTTCTTTCTAAATTTTGCTGGACGGGACCATTATATCTCAAAATGACCGGAATTTGAAATGATACGGCTAGAAAGATATAGAATTGAACTCCTCTAATTGAGATAATCCGATTAGTTGAATTTTTTCGATGGCTTGCTTTAGATTTTAAAAAGGTGTTTTTATGGGGTGAGCACTGACTAATTCCGTCCCCTCTATTTTATTCAAGAATTGAAATTGGTTTTTGAAAAATCTGACGAGTTTTGTCCTGACGAAAAAGAAAAAAGAAAACTAAAAATCACCGTCTCTAAAAGAACCCAATATGTTTTGGAAACATTTGTAGTCATGTAAGGTTATGCTTTATTGAATACTTAGTAATAACTTTTTAGTTTGACCTCTGAACGCTGGTCTAATTATTAAAATATTGATATTATTATCAAGCAGTCACAAGCAAAAAGAAAAGCTTAATACTCTGATGTTTGTGATTTTTAGTCAGTTGTAGTTCAATATTTCAATTTTAAATCGATGTAATTTAATGTCTATTGTTTTAATTTAGTTGAAACTCAATCATTGAACTAACATTCACTAGGTTGTGGTCATGATAGTTTTAACCATTCAGAACTCTAGTTCTTCAATTTCATGAAATGTTTGATTTTATACACTGCCATAAAAGTTAATCCCTGTGGCATTTTTTTTTATTATAAATGTGGCACTCTCTGAACACTATAAAAATCTATATCACTAAAGACTCCTGTGCTGAAGCGTTAAAGGAAATCATTTTTATTTTTATATTTGTTTATCCTCCTGTGACGCTCTTAGATGAGCGTCACAAGAGACTAATTTAATTTTTTTTTTCATTTAACCTCTTGTGGCGCTTATTCAAGAGAGTGACACATGAGACTATATTAATATTTCTTAATGGATGCCTTCTATGGCGCCACAGGAGGCCTCTCTTTCTCTCTTTTTTTTTTTAAAAAAAATAGCCTCTGCAATAGCCTCACCCAGAGGCTATTATTGATTAATCACCTCCTTTGAGCTCTCATGGTAGAGCACCAAAGGAGGTATATATATATATATATATATTTTTAAATACCCATATTTTTTTTTGTTTTTTTTAACATGTACAAAAACAAAATTTTTATATTAACATCTACAAAAAAATGAATAAATAAATAAAATACAAGTGTAAAAAATAAATTAGAAACCATCATAAGAAAACAAATAAAATACAAGTGGTGAATAAATAATTTTTTTTACCTTTACAATTCAATGTCAATTACTACATGAGCTAAACTTTATAACAACTACATGCTTTCATATGCAACTTATATATGATAACATTTAAATTATCTCAATTATTTTTCAGCATATAAAAATGAGAGTAAGCTTAAAATTTTAAAAAACTTGCAGTGTATGTAGGAAGTTTAACAAGAATGAAATGCAACTTTAAGCACAACATCTAGAAAAAAAAAGTTAGTAAAGGAAAATATAAAGATAAGGTTGTATATAACTTAAAATTAGGAAAAGAGGAAAAAATGGTATGTACTTACGAGATCTTTAAGACAGAGATGGGTGGAGGTAAGGAGCCCTAAGAGAGTGAAAGCGAGGGAACAAATGGGTGTTCACTGGATAAAACGGAGAAAGAGGAGGAAATGGAAAATAGGAGTAGGAGTGGATATATAAATGGAAGAAAGAGGGGAGTGGAAACCAAAATGATAGTGAAAAGGGAGAAGAAATTTGAAAAATACGAGATGCAGAAAACTAAGGAGAACTCAATGAGTTATTGTAAAAATTGGAATTAAAATAAGGTATGATTTGGGAGGAAAAAATAAATTTGAAAAGAATGAGAAGGAAAATAATTTTTTAAAAAATAAAATTAAAAAAAAAAGACCTTTTGTGGCCCTCTTTCAAAAGAGCGCCACAAAAAGTCTTTTTTTCTTCTTTTTTTTAAAACAACCTTTTGTGGCGCTATTTCAGGAAGTCCCCCTACTTCTTGTGGCGCTCTTTCAAACGAGCGCCACAAAAGGCCCTTTTTTTAAAAAAAATCAATAAAAATTTATATATAAGCTGTAGTAATTTTTTTAAGAAGCGTCACAAAATGTGCACCACTTAAGCCTCTTTTTGTAGTAGTGTTAGTTTTTGCGGATTAGACCTTTTGAAAGGAGATCTTTGATCTCATTTTGCCAATGTTCCAGGAGTTCCTGATTCATTTGAATTGGATTGGCGACCTAGTGTGACCCAACTCCCTATGTAAATTGGTAGGGTTAGGGGTTGACTCACGGTACTTTTTCGTTAGAAAAAATTATTCCTTAAAAATGCATGAAACACGTGAACTTCAAGAAGAAAGAAGTTTACTAAGGCCTGAGAAAATGAAGAAAAGGAGGGGAAGAAGAAAAGGAAAATTAAAAAGAGATAAAAATATATATTTGATAATATATAAAAATATTCTCCCTAGGTCGTTTCTATAAGATTTGAATTTTAAAATTGGTTTAGTATTTTTTTATATTGATTATATATAAATATATTACTATAACATATACATTATATGTGTGAATAGATAGGCACTTTTATGCATTTAAATTAAAATATATTTTTTCAATCATTACCAGTTTGACCTTGAGTCAACCTCAATTTGACTTACTAACCATCAAACATCTATTTTGGGCCTATTCAATGATTGATCTAGTTTTTAATACCTTGAGTAAAAACATACTTTAGTTAGCTGAGCCTTAAATGATATCACTTAGCAATGGGCATGGAGCACCTAGCTTGGGATGGCCACCCCATTACTGGCCTTATAGAATTAAGTTGCTTATGGCAATGATAAGTGTAATATTCTGATATATTTTTGACCTCTAGATAAGGTATTTAAGATGAACTGAGGGCTTTAGTTTGTAGAGGACTGAGAAATATTACAATAATTGAAGTAAAATTCAGGGAATGACCTATGTGCAAAAGAGTAAAAATTTCATAAAGTTCCTAGTCAAAATGCGGTCAAGTCCAAATGCCCCTGAAAATTCTCAAAAAATTCCAAAAAATATTATAGGGGGTCCAAAATAGTACAAAATGATCAGAATGATTTTTAGAGGTTTGAAGAATTTTTAGTAAATTTTTGAATATTTTAATAATTTTATTTCTAGACAAAGTTTTTTGTCAAAAATTGACCATATCATATATATAGGAACCTCAATATTTTGGATTGGGATTAGAGAAAATTAGTACATTATTTTAGAGAATTTATAAAGTAAATTGGAGGTTAGGAAAAAGTCAAGAGATATTAGCAAATATTACTGAAATTGGCTAATCGTCGGTATAATAGACTTTTTTTAAAAAACTTATTTTGTGAGTTCTAGACGTCCAAAAAACTTGAAATTTCTATGATAGCCTCCTGGTATTTTCATATATGTTTGGGAAAAGTTTTAGAATTTTTGGATAAATACAAAATGTTCTAGAATTTTCCCAACATTTTGACCAATTTAGGGGAAATTGTCGTATGAAATTGAGCTAGAACCCTTTTGGGGCACATGCGATACATTTTTCTTCCTAAAGAAGGCAGAAAAATGGAGAGAACTTTAGAAAGGACATGTGTCAAGGGGAGAGAGGGGACATATGAAAATTTTTGGAATAATTACACCTAGAGACCCAAATAATTACACCTAAGGACCCAAAATCTCAACTATAAATACCCCCTCCTCTTTTCTCTCCAAACCATGCCCCCCTCTTCTTTAAAGAACCCCTACCCATCTCAAAGCGTAGTCAATCCAAAGGAAGTTTGAGCGACGTTGATTTGGTCTTCAGTCCAGGTAAGGTTTTAGGTCGAGTCTCCTTTTAGTTCTTTTACTTTTTTCTCTAGTTTTTAGAGCATTTCTAAGGGGAAGTGCTGCCCAAATTATTTTGGACTAGACATCCTTTCTAAGAGGAGGTACTGCCCAATTTTTCTGGACTAAGGTAACCTTTCTAAGGAGAAAGTGCTGCCCAATTGTATAAGACTAAATAGCATTTCTTAAGGACTGTCCCGGACTATATAGCATTTTTCAAGGGGGAGATGCTGCCTAACTGTTTGGTCTAGGTAGTTCTTTAGGCTTTTCTAAGGGGATATGTTGTCCAACTACCTCGTCCTAAACAGTAGGGAAGGGCTAGAAGGAGGGGCATGTGCTCGATAGGATGCATAGAGTGTTCTACGGAGGAGTACTGGTGGGGGAGGGATGTGGTCTAGGTAATGGTAAACCTGGGTCCTAGGGGTAAAGTAAAGGAAGTGTCTGTGGTATACTGCTAGGGGTATACAATAATGCCTTACATTGCGGTTTTTATAGGCATTGCCGGAAATCCAACAGCACCAGAAACAAAGAACAAAGCGCCTACACCGCACATGATTACTCAGTAGCTAGAATCTCTAACCTTAACATGTATTTTTTTGCTTGTCTGTTGTTTGTTGTATGCTTGTTTACTGTGTTCTAGTTGTGCTAGCACGTATGAGATGTATGACTCCTTGTTTGTATGCCTTGGCTATTTGAGTTGGTTTGAGTCAGAGAGAGTGCACTAAAGGAGTAGTACAAGCATTACATATGGCATGACATGCATTGCATTATACGATTCTTGGTTATGATTCTGCTACTACCCTATCCACAATGCATGTGAATGCTTTGCAAGAGGTAAAGGAAGAGAAAGAACTTAGACATAGATATTTACGCTTCTTGTTTTTCTAGCATGTACAAGAAAGTTAATATATATTTTGGATTCTGGCATGTATGCCTTTATGATATTAATGATATGTTGCTCATCACATATGTAAGTTTCAAAATTTCCCTCTCCTTTTTTCGTTATCCATATATAACCAGTGGTTCCAACGACCATATTAAGGGATAGTAAAGGTATAAAAGTAAGGTGTTACAATAAGTATCAATTGCTTATTGCTACAATGAGATCTATTCGAATAGAAATTGAATGGTTCAAATTTAATATTTTCAACTAATGATTGTTAAATGAAAAAATTTCAAAATTATAAGTAAACAATTTAATTTGAACCATCTAAATTTAATAATGGGGTGATGATCACTGCCAACTGAAAAAAAAATGCTTGCATATGAGCTGACTTCTAGACCTCTTATACCACTAATTAACCTATCAGGCATTTGACCCATAATTTTGGGATAATTTTAATTAATTCCTACAAAATTATAACATTTAACAACATCTGAGAGATTAAAATAAACATAAGTTTTGTGGATAAAAAGACGATAATGCCTATTACTTTATTTTTAAAAAAAATGTTTAATCATCACCAGACACCGGCAGCATTCAAGCCAAAGTGGCCACTGTTGGTTGTCTGGCCAAAGCTCTGGCCATAAAAAATTAACTTGTTGTTATAAAATACTAGAATTTGGGTGTCCATAAACTTCCAACTATTGGCCTTTCACATACTACTTCATAAACCTTCAACTCTTAGCCTTACATCTTCTACAATCCATAATCTCTCTAATGAATAGTATTCATGCCCATAACTCAAAGGTTACAACTTATGCACTCAAGATTATTGGATTTTTTATTTAATTTATATAACTCATAGTTGATGTTGGCATATAAATAGAGCATTATGTGCTACGTTTTGTAAGTATTCAAAATGAATAGGATATTGCTCCATTTTCTTTATAATTCTCTTTTCTTTTCTTTCATTTCATCTCTTTGCACTCCTAATTTTATAATATGTTATCAGCATGAGTTCGCTTTGAAGGTGTACGATTTAGTTTTTATCTTATGCATTATTTCTTCTACTCAACTTTCTCATTTTCATACTATATTATATGTTGTTATTATCTGCATTATTTTGTCTTTCTAGTTTATATTATTTGTTGTTCTATAATTATTTTATTATTGTTGCATGTTTTCTATTTTAATCTTTCTTGTTGCTATTTTTATATTATTTTTTCATCTTTTAATGTGTTTTGTTTATTTTACTATCTCTCACAAACACACATAGAGAATGACTAAAACTCAACCGAGAATGACTAAACTGATCAATTTTCTACTCCTCATTTGTCATTTACGAAATTTGAGTTATCTTTTAGGGTTTTTAATATTTATGAGGTATTTATTTGTCTTTTTCTCTACTTTTATTTAGTTTCTTATATATATAATTTGTTGCTTCAGTATTAACTTATTTATATTCTTTTTATCTTTATGGTGGTTTAATTACATTGTTTATATATAAACATAACTCATATTGTTTATGCATTTTTCTCTTTCTCTCATCTAGTTTGTTGTGTATGTTGTTTATATTTAATTATATATTAATTTTAATTTAGTTCATTATATTATTGTTTAAATTTTATTGAAGGGCGAGTAGCCATAATATTTATAAAATCATGACCAGAAGTCATATCACTTTTGATAATGGATTTTAGTAAAAGACCATTGTGTTTTCAATAAGAGGCATGAAAAAGAAGATAATGGTTTTTCGATAATAGATTTTTGATAAAAGACCATCTTGTGATTCCAATAAAAGGCATGAAAAAGAAAAAAAGTGTGGCATCTTGATGATTTAATCGTTACAAGTGTTAAAGCCTTGAAGTTTTACAATTAAATGGCACAAAATAGCTTTTTAGCTTTGAAAAGTGTTTATATTATATATTGTCCTAAAGACAAAATAACTTGAAGAGAATCATATAGTTTAAAAGTAAGAGTCTTGAAGACTTATTAGCAAATTTTACTATAGTTACATATGTTCAATTCATACATCGATAATGAAAGAATATTGGTAGTCCAGGAGATTAAATTGACAATGTGCTGTTGGATTGAAAGCACAAAATAAATTAATGAGAATAATAATGATTATAATCATATTAGAATGGAAAAATAATTGACAATTGAAATTCAATATTTTATTGCTTGGCATGATCATTGAAAAATAATGTTCTTATGGATATAATAATAATAATAATAATAATAATAATAATAATAATAATAATAATAATAATATTATTATTATTATTATTATTATTATTTTATATAATTAAATTTTATTTATTTTTTAAATATTGGTTCAATGAACTGTTTGTGTGTCAGATTTTAAGAGTTTAAATTAATTTATTTATCTTTATAGTAAAAATTTTATAAAATATTAGATCTAAACCATTTTTTCATCTAATGTTGAATATGGGATTATGAAAATAAAAATAAGAAAGAGAAAAATAAAGAGGTTAAGGGAGTTTGGCTGTAAGATATTTATATGTTTTATCTCTTATATTTATTATTTTTTAAAAATTAGTTAATACTCCTCTGATATTATTGATAAAAAATAAAAACAAAAAAAGTTTCATTGTAGACCTACTCTATCAAAAAAGTACCAATGTATATTCATATAAAAACAAAGTCGCCAATTACTTTATTGACATAGATTGATAAGTTTATTAATAGTTACTCTATGACTTGTCAATATAGTTACATATACTCTATTCGATCATTTTTATAAACAACTTTTTTCTTAATTATTGAAAATAAATTAATAGTTAAGATTGGTTAAAAACAATAAATATGTAAAAAATTTCATGTTTTTTTTCCTAAATATGCCCCTGTTTATAGAAAAAAGTATGAGAGATAATGAATATAAATATATGAGAGGAGATGATGAGTAGAAAAGAGAATGTGTAGTAATTGATTTTATGATATAAAGTTAATGATTAGTGGGGAATAATTAATATAAAAGTATCTATTTAATAGAAGTAGAAAAGAAACAAGGTAGTTTAAATTTTGAAACAAGAAAATAAAGTTGATTATATCAAGGATCAAGACTAAAAGAGCGAGAGGGTTGCTTATAAAAAGAATTGGAGGGTACCTGTCAACAAAAGTTATTTTAATTAATATAAATGTGTTTATTAATGATCACCCTATAATTTGTTAATATCATTGATACGCAGTTGTCACCGAGAGCTGGTTTGGCTAACATAGACAGGTTTGTAAATATCCACTCTATAACTTGTTAATACAGTCATATACATTTGTCAATAGGAGTTGATTTGGTTAACATATATGAGTTTATCAATGACAAATTTTGACTTGTCAATATAATCACATATACTCGTCAGTAAGTTCACATTTAAAATCTATATAACTCAAATCCCTAAGGACTTTTTTATAGAGGAATCTACAATGAGACTTTTATATATTTTTTAGTTCTTGGAACCGAAATAAGATTTTTCCTAAATTATACCTCATGTAAATAAAGCCAACATAATAATAAATGAAGGGTAAAATTGTACATTTATATGAAAAATGTAATAAGGTGCCTTATAAATATTACTATAAATTTGTTTTCTCTCTACCTTATATATAAGATCAAAGGAATATATCTATTTTATTACATTAATTAATACCATTCATTCAAATTCACATGCAATCCAAAGTTGTTATCCTCTCTCCAATCCTAATTATAAGGCTCAGTTGACTTTTTTTAGAGAATTAAAGAAGTAAAATAAATTATTTAATCATATAATATCTTGCGTTTTATTATATTATAAATTAGTTTATAGGTCAAAGAAAATAGTTTAAAGAAAAATGACAACATTTAATATTTTAAAGTAATATAACTATTTTTTTTTTTTAAATTCTCTAAAAAAAATTAACAAACTTTTATAATTAAGACCGATAAGAATATATATTAAGCATATTGATTTATAGACCTAACTCTTTCTAGGATCTCGAACGAGGAGGACCTTAGGCCTTTAATTTATTCCTTAAGTCTCTTCCTAATGACAGACTCACTTACATCATTCATCGAGAGGATGACGGCATCAAATGCTGTCCTTTCACTACCATTCATCACATTGTTCTATTATCCATAATACAAGTCACTTTTATAAAAATAACACCATTGATTATACGAGTTATTTCGGGAGCAATTATTATTTATTTGTCAATTTTACCAATATAATTTAGGGTTGAGTCCTTATGTTTTTTCACCCCTTCAAAACTTCATTTAATATGAATAAAAATAATTTTTTTAATTAAAACAAATTTAACGAATTAACTACGATTTCTCTGTTCTAATGAATTAGCTGAAGTAACTTATGTTATGAACTGAAAAAAAAAATTGATAAGCTATTTTATATTGCCCCCACTATCATAGATCTTTAATATATATTGTTGTCAAACTTGCAAGTTGAATATCCGATTTTATTGATTTTATGTTCTTAATTTATAAAATCGTGTAACGTTTGCACTTAAACGTGTACTAATTATAAATTCAATAAAACTCATGAGTTTACCTATTGAGTTTATCAATTTTACGTTTTTACCTTACAAACTTGTATTAACTTACTATTGAACTCATGCTATTTTATTCGAGTTAATCATATTCAATTACTTTATATCTAAATTTCACATAAATTTCTTTGTTGACTATGATAAATTTTACATGTTGATAATTTAATTTCAATTATTCATATTCAAAATATATTTAAATTAAATTATTGGTTATATTATATACTTTTTTTGCCTGCCTTATATTATATATTTTAACACTTATTTATTAATACAAGTAAACTCTTAGTGTTGGAAAATATATCCACCCTTGGTGGATTGAGGAAAAATATTTGGTTTTTGGGGCCAAAATGATAATATATAAAAATAATGGGATAAGTAAGTGATTTTCCCATTTATTTTATATATTAAATAAATATGTTAAGTTTACGTAAAAACAAAAGGAGGGAACAATTTTCTCTGAACAGAAGGAGGGGATAGTTTACTTATGAGTAATTAAAAGTTTAAATTCAAGAAAAAAAAAAGAAACAGATAATATAATTATCTAAAGTGTAATCGGTAACATACGGAAAAACGTAAGAAAACTCTCTCCCTCAAAAAGCTCTCTCCTTCCAGACGATGAATGTGTTGTGCATCTTGATCAGAGTCCATACGGTGATATGATCCGTGTGGGTACCTATAAGAGTTGTAATATACTCCAAATACGCCTCAAATCCCACACTTACAAATTTATGATTCAAGTTTGCATGCTCTGAGTTTGACAATCTTACTAATAGGCATAAGTCCAAGACATATAAGTAGTGAGAAATATAATTCATTTAAATATCATACTCTAACTCTATACATAGGATGCTGTATTTTACTCTCTCTGTCCCAAAATATAAGAGACGTTTAACCAAATCTCTTAGTTCGAAGTGGCAGTTAAAAATAATAAATATGTCAGAATTGTTTCTCATGTTTACTAAAATACCTTTATTAATGAATAGATATAAAATAAAAGAGAGCATAACCTAATTAAAGTCTATCACTCTCTCCCCTACCCCTTTCTTCTCTCCTTAGGAATGATAACTTTTATGGTTAACAAAAATATTAATACATTGGTATTGAATAAGGAAAAAACTAAAAAAAAGAAAAAGAAAAAGAATTAAAGTACAAGACATTCTTCAAATGTCTTTTATATTTTAGGACGGAGTAAAAGTAGTAGTTGTCTCTTATATTTTAGGACATAGAGAGTAATTAGTTAGTATAAATGAGTCAAAAACAATTCCTATGTTTAGCAACAAATGATTGGAAAGGTCAAAGGAAGGAAAAGGCCTCGATGCTCGACTGCCTAGCTCCATGCATGGAGAGGGCAAAAAGTGGAAGAAGATTCTATATATATATATATATCAAGAGTAACCTAATTAACAATAAAAAAAACGGACATATCAAGATCAAAAGTTGTTACTGAGCATCTTGGTATATAAAACCTCATTCTTTCTAGGATCTCGATTGAGGAAGACCTTTTTTTTTTATTAATTCCTTAATTAAATCTCTTACTCATGACGAACTCACTTACATCATATTCTCCACTTTCTTCCTTTCTTTAAGGAACACAACATTCAATCCGCCACATAAAATTCCACATTCTTCCATTACTTATTATTAGGTCAAGCTAAGTCAAACTTGCCTACGTGTATACACACACCCCACCCATGTAAATGATATGAACTAGAACATGTCATACCATATGATTTTTATCAATTTCATTTAATTCCAGAGATTATTGACTATTAAATCTGATTTCTCATCTTAATGAACACAAATCCCAATTTTTGGTGTGGTCCAAACAATATGTGTTGGCAAATCTGTAGTAGTTTTGAAGGGATTAATGTTTCACTAATCATCCCTTATTACGTGTACCTTATTTTTATAAGATTTCCTTCAACGTGAGATTATTTGGCAACGTACGTGCTTTATTTCTGTCCGTTCATTATTTTAACTATATCTTGGTTTTCTTCTTAATTCTTGTACCTTCCCTCTTATGATTCACACAACCTCGAGTTTGAAATCAAAAGATTCAGAAAATCTTTTGTTTAGAACATTAAAAAAAAAGCTCGAAAAAAATTCAACTAATATTGGTCGGTCGACTTGCATTTGCTTATTATGCTGTGTCCAATAATTAATAATAACAATAGGTTGATGGTATATATATGACATATCTCCTACGCATGACTTGCATCTTTGAAAGGTGATCTATTAGTATTTTTATATTTATTATTTATGAATGTTGATTTAAGTTATTCCCGTGTACGATCTTTAAATATTTTTTATTTGTTAATATAACTTTTGCTCCTTCAAATTTCACCTAATTTTAGTTTGGTTTCTCAAGTTTAAAATGGGTGGTTTTGATTTCTCAAGTTTACTCTATTTATAATAATTAGTTCTTGAAATTTAAAAACGATTTAGCCATACCTTTAATAATATTAATTCATCTAATGTGACACTAATACTATTAAATTAGTATATGTGACATGTTTATTAAGACATATAACATGTCAAATGATATTATTTTATTTAATTATAATGACATGACAAAGGATTTGGTTCCCTTTTTATTTTCTTTTTAAATCAAATAGTCAGATTATAATTAACTAAAATAATGTCATTTGTTATGTAAATTGTAATAATAGGCATGTCACATAAGTTTCTTTAACAGTGTTATTGCAATGTTAGATAAATTAACACTATCAAGGCAAAACCAAATCATTTTCAAATTTCAGAGACTAACTATTATAAATGAGGTAAACTTGAAGAACCAAATTAGGAGGATCAAAATCACCTATTATAAACTTGAGGGACTAATAAAACTAAAATTTGGTCAAACTTAAAGGGCCAAAAGTTATATTAACCCTATTTTTTTTAATTATTGATAAACTTTAAGGTCAATATATTTTAGAAGAAAATGGTATATACTTCAAAGTTGAAAAGTCTTAAAAGCTGCTTTTGGGGACATATTGTATCACTTATTATTCATGAATTTGATGTTTATCTAATAATGTCCCTTATAACAAGGCATATACAAATAAGGAGCTAACAAGCAAATTTTGGAACATTATTACATATTTCCAGCAACGTAACTTGTCGAGCCATTTGGTTTGAGGAACTCAAAAGCAATGAATATAAATGGAAAAGGAAAACCATCTGAAAACAAGACTATTTTTCGAAATATATGATTACTTATATATTATGCTCAAGTCATTCTCATCCCAACCTCGTTTATTTTTCTGTCTCTACGTCCGTAATTCTATGAGCAACTTTCCACACACACACAAAATTAGAATGACGTTTATGATATGATAGTATTGCTACGTACGATTAGACCACCGAAATAATTAGAATGTATTCGTGTCTATTAGAAATGTTTTCACATTAT
>JBAGKO010000012.1:18505967-18516932 GCA_037177275.1 Acacia concinna
CTGAACACAAAGTCCTAAACTTTATATAAAATAATCCACTGAATTCAATAACCAATCCACATGCATAAAAAATCTAAACTTTGAATTACAATCATAATCCAATTCTAACATCAATGTAAAACCTCCTAAATCTAGAAGACCCCACAAATAATGAAAGAAGAGAAATCTAGATTAAAATACTACTCCACTGGTTGTTACTTGGAGCTCAAGCTTTGTCTTCCATCACCGAGAGGCTAAGGGTTTTAGCCCCTCATGTCTTTAACCCGCATGGAATCGCTTTTGACAGGTGAATCCATGAGTGATGCTAAGGTTAGGTGAGGAAGATAGTGGTTGGAAGGCTTATGGTGGTTAGAGATGGTAGGGATTGATGGATGATGGCCGTAGGAATGAGGTAGGGTTTGGGAAACAATGAGAAATTGAGAGAGGAGGCTTGTGGTTGTCATACTGTGAGATCTCACTAAGCAAGATGACTACTAATGATGGTTAACTCCCCTTTTTAGGCTTGTAAAAACCCTACTTCAAAACACAGAGTTTCATTCCATGCTCTCAGGTCACGACCTCAGGTCTCCAAGTCACGACCTGGCTTCACAAAAAGTATGCCCAGCCTTAACTTTGCTTCTAAAACGCACAATTTCATTTAAATTGGCCAAGGTGCGACTACAAGCATCCAAGTCGCGCCCTAAGACTCTAGAATAATGCACTCCATGATTTGGTCTTCAAGATCTGATAGTTCCATCCTTGCTCCATCTTGGGCTCCATATTCTCCTTTGATTGCCTGAAAAATCACCACATAAAAGCTTTGCCAAGACCAGTTAAGAAATTATATATAAGGAGAGAAAATAACCACTTTTTACCTTTAAAGTAGCATAATGCAATGCGTAATTCATATAACCCAAAAGATCTAAGTGCAAGGCATAATGAGGGTAAAAGCGTGCAATTTAGTAGAAAACAATCAAGAAAACCATATAAATATAGTGACATGTCATCAGCTAAGATGAAATGGAGAAGAAATCATGTTGAAGCCCTACAAATGATGATGGAGTTTGGATATGGGATCAAGATAGACTTCAAAAAATGGCTCTTGACTATTTCAAAAATCTTTACTCTAATGACAATGAAGTCCTTCAGGTTAACTCTTAGGTCAAGCAATTCTCTTCTCCTAGCCCTTCCAAATTAATAGATATCCAAAAAGAGGTGTCCATCATTGAGATTAAAAATGCTGCTTTGGATATGAATGCTTTCAAAGCACCTAGTCCTAATGGCCTTCAGCCTCATTTCTTTCAATCTTAGTAGGAGGTAATAGGTCAAAAAGTCTGTGACTATATCATGGATGCCTTCAAGAACCCACTTAAAATTAGGGACATGAATGAAACCAATATTGTCTTGATCCCGAAAGTTGAGCACCCCTCTTCCATGAAAAATTTTAGGTCAATATCTCTATGCAATGATTGCTACAAGATTATTAGTAAGGTGTTGTCTAATAGATTGAGAAATCACATGGACTTCCTCATCGACCCCATCAATGCAGCTTCATCAGAGATAGACAAAGTTGCAACAACATAATCTTCGCTCAAGAAATTATTCACTCCATGTGATCAAAGAGGAATGGTAGAGGTTATGTGGCTATCAAGGTAGACATGGAGAAGGCATTTGATTGTCTAGATTGGGGCTTTATCAAATTCAACCTTCACTCTCTCCGTTTCAATAACCATTTTGTTCAGCTGATTATACAATGTGTATCATCTCCTTCAATGAGAGTATGTTAGAATGGTTCACCATCAAATTCTTTTGCACCAAAAAGAGGCGTCAGACAAGGTAACCCTCTAAGCCCTTACCTTTTTGAGACTTGCATGGAGCGACTAAGTCAACTTATTCATCATGAGGTAGATATGAGTAATTGGAAGCCATACCATATCAGCAACAAAGGTCCAAACATATCCCACCTTTTCTTTGCCGATGACCTCCTCCTCTTTTGTGAAGCATCTTGCTTTCTGTTTGAATTCATTCAAAACATTATGAGTTATTTTTGCTGAGTTTCATATCACAAAGTAAATCTTTATAAATCAAAACTATTCATCTCCTGCAACATTCATTCAAGCAGAGCTATTCAGTTCAGCAACATGTTGGGTATTCAACTCTCCTCCAATTTGGGAAAATACCTAATGGTGCCTCTGCTGCACAAAAAAAAAAGTCACTAAGCTTACTTTTGCACCCCTGGTATTAAAAATTCATCAAAAACTTGCAAATCGGAAGGGAAGGTTTCTAAGTATGGCTGGAAGATCTATACTAATCAAATATGTTTTATCGTCTCTCCCTTTCTATCAAATGCAATCCCTTTTGCTCCCAAAGGGAGTCTTAAATGAGATTGAGAAGTTGAGTAGAGACTTCTTTTGGAACCAAGGTAATCAAGGTAATAAAATGCATCTGATTGCTTGGGACAAAATCAAAAAGGGGAAGGACTTTTAAAGGCTTGGATTCAAATATCTTTACCATCAAAATGTGGCATTCATTATGAAAATTTGTTGGGCTCGTTTAACAAAGCACAACTCTCTTTAAGTTCAGTGCATTCGAAATAAATACAATTGTGGAATTGGAAAATTTCCCAAAATAGTCAGGAAACAAAACCAATAAGCAGTTTAGAGTGCAATAGTTTCAGTATGGGATTCCTTTAAGAGGGCAGTCGGAACAGAATTAGAAATAGTCTTTATACTAATGTATGATGGGAATTGTGGTCCAACTTTGAGCAACCACTATTTCATTATGTTGACAAAAATTATCATCTTCTAAAGAATGAAGACCGGGTTGCCAACTTTGTGAATAATACTGATACACGGGATAGTAGCAGATTAAGCCTTTTCTTGCCACTCTGGGTAGTTCATCGTATATTGGAAATGCCTCCTCCAAATACATCCCAAACCGACCCTGATTCTTTGTTTTGGAGAGCATCTTTTGATGGTACCTTCACCATCAAGTCTGCCTATAATCTATTGCATGGAACAAAGGAACCAAGATCATAATCCACCATGGAAAAGTATCTGGCATTGGCCGATTCCAGAAAGAACAAAATTTTTCATGTGGCAAGTTTTCCATGAAAGTCTTCCAACAAACTCTCTTAGAGCAAGTCGTGGAACAAGTGAGAATTATGAGTGTCTTTTTTAGTGCCACAGAGAGGAATCCATCCTTCATACTTTAAGAGATTGTGAGATTGCAAGCCATGTATGGCTTTCTCTTGTTTACCCTGTATATCATAGTACTTTTTCTAATGGTAATTTGTAGGTATGGTTACATTAGAATAGTAGGCACAATGCGGGAACAATACCCTTTCATAGATGGCCATAAACAAAATTTTTTAGATGGTATGCTGTAACATCCTTAAGTTTTTTGCTTTAGAGTTAGTTAGAGTTTAGTTTTATTTAGTTAAGAGTTAGAATACATTAATGATTTTTTTTCTTTTAAGACACAAATATCAAGTTAAAAAAATTAAAAAAATAATACTAATAAAACATCTCCTTAAAATAATATATGGACATGTGTATAAACTTACCTTATTATTAGAAAATAATATTAAGCAATTATATATGTACTTCCTGGAAAAAAAAATATTATTTAATAAGAAAAAGCCAACTCTAACCCTAATTCTCTCTCTTATAAATACCCTATTTTCCTCACTTATTGACTATCTTTGTGCGCCGAAACTACTCCTTTGTAAGTCTACTTATCTCTCCTTCGCTCTTCAAATCCGTTACTTCTATATCTTCTAGGTTCTAAACCAAGTCTTTTCAATTGTTCACATGTTATTTTATTTCTTTTCTTTTCTTTTTCTTGTTTGGTTCTTTTTCCATATATGTAAAAGTAATGTCTTGTCTTATTATGACCCTCTCTTCCTCTTCATCACGATATGTAAAATTAATTCTCTCTTATAAATACCGTATCTTCCTCACTTCTTGACTGTCTCTGTGTGTCGAAACTTCTTCTCTGTAAGTCTACTTATCTCTCTTTGGCTCTTCAAATCCATTACTTCCATACCTTCTAGGTTCTAAACCAAGTCTTTTCAACTGTTCACTTGTTATTTTCTTTTCTTTTCTTTTCCTTTTCTTGTTTGTTCTTTTTCCATATATGTAAAATTAATGTCTTGTCTTATCATGACCCTCTCTTCCTCTTAATCATGATTTGAATTGGGAAGGGGATATTTTTCTATATTATTATTATTACTGTTTCATCATTATGACCACAACCTTTTCTTTACTGTTTTCTCTGTTTGTTTTTTTTCTCCTTAATTTATTTATCATTTTTTTATTATACCCCTCTCTCTTTCTATTTGTATATTCTCAACTTGTTTGTATACCTATTACTTTCAATACTCATTGTGGATGCATGGCTTATTGTGCACATATATAGACACCCATATATATATATATCTTTTATGGGTAAACCACCCATTTCACATTTTTCCCTCCTATGCGTGTGTATGTATATAGATATAATTTTTTTTCATGATCTAGTTGTTCATGACCCATCTTAACCATCCAACTTATTTTGAATTTCTTATCTTATTATTTCTTTTACTTTTATTATTTTGAGGGTTCATGTGTGTGTATTTGTCAAAGTAAAGACATTGGACCATTATTCTACTGTGTGCGTGTGTATGTTTAGTTTCTTTTCCTTTCTAATTTTTGCATTTTACATATGTATGTATGTATGTATGTATGTATGTATGTATGTATGTATGTATGTATGTATGTATGAGTTACTCCCTAGTCATTAGTGCTTCAACAACTTTTTTCCCCTTCGTACATACTATCCCACTCATATTTAAGGCAATCATGTTTTCATTCTATATATTAAATCTTGTGTACTGCAAGTAAATTTTTTTAATCTCTAAATGCTAACTAATATAAAATATCTTGTTATAAAAGTTGACATGTGGTAACCAGTAGATAGTTGTCTGTATGGTATTAATTTTTAGAGGGTTGCTTGAGGCTTAGAGTATTATATAAGATTATTTCTAGAGGAGATTTTCAGTAATATGTTGGTAGACATTCATGGTTGTGACTTGTGAATTTGTAGATTCTTATTGAGAGATTTGGAGTAACTCCTTATGTGATTACATATAAGCTAGAGAGTAATAGGTAACTTTGAATATTCTTCTATATACTTGTAAATTGTGTGTGACTAAATTGTGAATGATTATTTTTAGAAAATTGAACTGAACTATATGTATATGTGTATGTATTCTAAATTTTCAAGTAGGTAATGTTACAAATAAATTTCATTATGATTCATTTTATTCTTATAGTAAATATGTGAATTATAGTTAATACATTGTTAGATTATTTTCCCATAGTAAATATGTTAATTATAGTTAATACACTGTTAGATTATTGTCCCTTTCAAGCATGTTTGTATGTATAATGATATTTTATATGAACGGAAGCATGATTTATTGTACCTCGTCTTTATGTTATATTTATTGGTGACTGAAAATATATTTGTCATGTAGCGGTTGAATTTGTGATGAGTTGGAGTAAGGAGGAGGGATTTGTATGTTAAGATCTTTTACCATGTGGTATGACATCACTCGGTGCACAGTGGATGGCACTTGTCAATGCCCCTTCTTTTATGCTTTTCTTTGGCTAGGATTTGTGTTGGAGCTAGGGACATGTGATACCTCCTTGGTTTTGTCTTTTTAAGGAAGGGAGCCATAGTCCAAACTTGAGCTCTATACCTTTGGCCCGGTGTATCTTAAGAACTGGTGAGCTTAAGACAGTCCAGTTAAATGAATGAGTTTCTGTTGAACAATGTGTTAGCCTATAGCTCCAATACAGATATAAGGTAGACGGTGATATAAGGGGGTTGCATATTGCATAATTATATTATATGCTATGATGAAAATTGAGACCTAATAATGATGATTAAATTTGAAATTCTTTTGTATGAGGATTATGATATATGCAAATATATGTGTAATCAATTCCTTCTTTTAAGTCATATATAGTTTGCTTGAGTGTAGTAGAAAATTTCAGTAGTTACTGAGACCATGGTATCTTATCCCTTTATATTAACATTTTTTAGGTGATTGTTCCAATAGGACACAAGGGAATAAGCATATGGAGTGAGCCTATTAGACTCTACTGGGCTCCTTTTATGCCACTTTATATTTAATTGCCATGACACTGGGATTATTTTTCATCATAAAAATTATTTTAGTTGATAAATATTTATTTGGAGTTAAACCCTTTTAAAAAAATGTTATTAAAGTTTTGTGTTATTGGGACAGAGTGATAACTCCAATAAACTATTTTGAATCTTTCATTTGAAAACCGGTGTGGTCTATATTTGAATTGAACATGTATTATGATGATTTGGATGTTGAACATCCTTGCTAGTCATGTTTGAGATATCTCGGTTAAAATTTGGTTTGTTGAATTAAGGTGTTTGATCAGGCCAAAATTGTCGTATATCCGATCTGTCAAGATATGATTGCACCAAATAATGTAGTATAAGACACAACCAATCGTTTTTCTCGAGGAGCACTTATTGGAAAATCCTAGAAACTAATTGTCAAAAGAAACAAGGTGATTTGGGTAGAGAAAATAAGGGGTTTTAAATTGTTTTTGTGGTGCAAATAAATTAAGCAAGTAAACATAAATATTTTTGGTAATTTTAAATTAGGAAAGTTTGATTTAGATGAAAAGATTTATACTCCCTCAAAAATGGGTCTTATATTTAGGACCGGAGGTAGTAATATAAACCAACAGTGCTAAATCCAGATGAAAGTCCCTTTCTGTGAATCCAATCAAGTGAAAATCAGTGGAAAAGCAGTTGAAGTCGCAACTTGAAAGCAGTGAGGTCGCGACTTGGGATCAAAGAAAGTTCTTTCTACACAAGATATGGCTCAAGTCGCGACTTCAAGGCAGTGAGGTCACGACTTGAGCCTAGGAATTCAGAAACTCAAAACTCAAAAACCATGAACCTAGCCTCGTGATTTTCTCAGAAATTTTTCCCTAAACCAGTTCGAAAATGCAATGAGAGTATTAAAACACTTGACCCACTCCCACAAACCCTAAATCTATTATCCTGACCCCTAAAACCTAACTAAAAACTAAAAAACAAAGGAAACTAAAGAGATCAAAGAGGAAAGAAAGAAAAACAGCGCAAACCTTGATTTGGGAGAGTGAGAGAGCAAATGCAGACTTGGCAAGGGTTTCTTGATACTCCACAAGAAGAATCACAAAGTCTCTGGCTTGAAATCATAGTAAGGAGAGGTTTTGCAGTCCAGAACAAGAGAGAGAGATGAAATTTGGAAGGAGAATGTAAAGGAATGAGAGTAGAGGGCTCAGAGAAAATAGGAAAGAATGAGGGAGTTACAGAAAGAGAGAGATAGGAAATAAAGAGGGGAGTTACGTGTGAGAGACTACGAGGGAAATTTGAAAGAACAAGAGTAAACGTGTAATTTCACAAAGGCAAGTTTTATGACAGACAATCCAGGTCGCGACCTGGAACAGGTAGGTCGCGACTTGGCTTGACAGAAAGGAATTTGAGTGAAATAGGGCTCCAGGTCGCGACTTGAAGGCAGGGGATCACAACCTTATCAGGCAGAGGGCCTCTATCCACAAGAATCTCCCAAGTCGCGGCCTAACAACGGTGAGGTTGCAACTTCACTAGGCAGAGATGAGCTTCTGTCAAACTTGTAGCTCAAGTCGCGACATGGAGTCAATGAAGTCGCGACTTGAGAAGACAAAAGGTCATTCTTCCACTCTCAAACGCTTTACTCACCAAAAACAAATAATGAAACGGCCCAACGCAGCAATCCACTATTATAGCATCATCAAAAGAATTCAAAACTCAAAAAAATGATGGAAGATTGGGAAAAACTTGAAAATTTTTCAAGGATTTTGGCAAGCAATTTCAAACAAATGCCTTGTGAGCACATTAAATTTTCATAAATCCCTTCCCTCACACTTCAAGGCAATGTCCACAATGCATAATGAGGGTAAAAATGTGCAATTTAGTGGAAAATACTCAAGAAAACCATGTAAATATAGTGATACATCAGTGTTACATATGCTGGATCATTTGAAAGAACAGATATCGACAGGCTTTTGAGGGAACTAACAATAACCACCAATCATTAATAAGCCAATACAAGTACTTGTTAATAGAAGAAGTGGAGGGTGGGAGACTGCATCAGAAAATATATAATCTACCAAGCAGACTTCACGACAAATGGCAACCACCACTAGAAGGATACATCAAAATTGACATAGATGGATCAGTCAAGTCACAATGGAGTTCTGCCACAAGTGGAGTGGACTAATACAGGATCACAGAGGATGCTGGATGGGTGGTTTCTTACAGAACTTAGGAACATGCTCCTCGTCTATGGCAGAATTACTGGGTATTTATACAGGCCTGAAGGTATGTAAAGATATGGGTTTCAACAAGATCCACTTCTATTCTGATTCTACTCAGCTATTCACACCCTTATGGTCGATGATGGGATCTACAATTCACTACAACGTGAGATTGACGAAGCAAGATTACTCATATTCTCAAATTGAGATCTTCAAATTGTTCACGCTCACAAAGAGATAATGAGATGTGCAGATTTTTCAGCAAATATTGCACATGAAACTAACATAGAGCTCAACATTATCCATACCCCCAGCTCTGTGTTTGGATCTAATGTTAGCCGACCTTCTAGGTTAAGATTAGATCTACTTTGTTTCATTTAAAGTCATTCACAGCTTTAGGCTATTATGTAAATATCCAAGTGTAATGCTTGCTACTTAATATTAAAAAAATTGCATTCCTATTCACCATCTATTTCAAAAATATTAGGATTAACTTTACATTTAAGTTTTCTCTTTTAAAAATATTAGGATTAACTTTACAAGTTTGGAAAAAATACAAAACATTACACTTTTCAAAATTAAACTATAATCCTTATCATTAATCTAAGATTCACTTTAATAAAAACTTTAATTATAATGTGGGTTTTATATTAAAGATTAAGGGTAATATTGTTTTAATTAATGTTATACACGTGTTTTATTTTGTAAATGAATTATGAAAGTACTATGGTTATTTAATATTGTATTTTAATGATAGTTATGACTTATAGATGAATGGATGATGATCAATATTATATTTTGAATAGGGGTGGTTTAGCTATTTTAATATTAATTATGAGTTATGAATTATAGCTAAGATTACTATTCTACCATTATTAATTAAATTATAATATTTTATCATGATCGGTTTAACAGCCCGACTGAACCTTTTAAACCTTAAAATATTATTGTCACCGGTTTATTGTCCGGTCCTTTTTTTTTATTTATTTTTCCTTTGCTTTAAGCTAATTTTAAATCAAGCTTTCATTGTTTTTAACAGTGGCATTTTCGTAAATGAAATGAATGAAATTAGGGTTGGACGGGAGCCTCGTTCGCACGTGGAGGCACAGGCACTCCTTCTCACCACTCTGCGTCCTCGTGTTTCATTAGCAGCGGTGACTTGGGACCCATCTCGCATCTCGCCGTCGTCGAAGAAGAAGGGGTAAGCAACAAAGAGGTATTAGTATTTTCTGTGTCTATATTTTTATTGACCATTCATTTACTTGAGGAGAGACTCAAATGTTTGGAAATGATCTAGTTTTGTCATGTTCTATCATCTATAATGTGTGATTCTTCCATTTATCTTGGCTGCGCAATTGTTTCGATGCTCGAACGTTAGAGAGAAGGCCTAAGGATTTTGTTGTTGACTGTTAAACTCTGCGAAGTATATCGATCCTTAATTTTAAGTTCTATTTGCCATATTATTATGATCGTTTTTTCAAGGAAATAAAGCATTTGGTACCAAACTGAACCTTGCTCACTATTGTTTTGCTGCGCGTTGCCAATTCCAAAGTGAACTCCGAGGTTCGTTTCAGAGTGTGGGTTGGGAACTTGGTCCTCTATTGCGGTAGCAGTGTGTTAAATCCGCCCGTCACATTTGTCTATTTCTGG
The DNA here is from genome assembly GCA_037177275.1 of Acacia concinna. Taxonomy (NCBI): domain Eukaryota; kingdom Viridiplantae; phylum Streptophyta; class Magnoliopsida; order Fabales; family Fabaceae; genus Acacia; species Acacia concinna. The sequence goes on from JBAGKO010000012.1 coordinate 18,515,972, forward strand.
ATCCATCATTCCGTACTTCTATCTTTCCTTCAAACATTGTGCTGCTCCATCTGTATTTGATTTTGGTGCTTCTAATTTTGAAATCAGTTTCATGAGTTGTATTGTAGAGTTATGATTTGTTTAAGTGTTTCACAAATTTCACTCATGGTGAATCTCCAATTGAATTTTAAAACATGATACCTAATTGCTCTCTTGTGTTTTGGATGTGGGTTCTGATAAATTTTGTAACAAAAGTCTGGGCTGCCTTATTTTGCTTTGCTTATAAATGCTGTTCGTACTTTGACGGAAACGTTCATTGCTTTACTGCTGGCTTTAGTATAAAAAATCAAGTACTCTGCATTCAGGTTTGAATCTCCTAGAGTGAAAGTGCCGCCTTCCTGCATTACTCATGTTGGGTCCTTGAATGGTCTTTCAAGCGCTTTATGCACGTTCATTAGCTACTGAAATAGTGAAATGTGGATAAGATTAATTGCAAAGCTTCACCATACGTGGTTGTAATTAATTTATATTGACACATGAAATAACCATGTCAACGAAATTAGGGTTCAGTTTGCAAACTTCAGGGATATAAACCTTCTCAATTTCACGATAATTGGGTTTTTAATTGGATTTTTTTGGTAGGTTGGGTGTGTGCCAGCTGTTAGTTGATAAGTGTCTGTATTTTGTCAAGTTCTTCAGTAATTGATGGATGAAGATGGAATGAAATGCAATATTGACAGCTTGTTTAACTAATGGAGGATTAAGTCGAAGGCAAAATATATGTGGATAACAACTTGAACCGGGTCTTACTTGTAATGGCTTTTTTCTCACTTGTAACTGTGATCTGGATTGAGTCTATGTGCATTTAGTATTCGGTTTGAATTTCTTTGTGTGCAGATTGGAAGAAGATGAAGAAGGGGTTGCACCCACAGATGCAATGGATATCTTATGTAACCCAAAGTGGTAGGTTGATGAATGTGAT
>JBAGKO010000012.1:18517032-18532994 GCA_037177275.1 Acacia concinna
AGCTGCTCGGTGTGTGGCTCTGCTATGCACATTACTGAAAACTGCCCTGAAACCGTAGAGGAAGTAAATGCCTTTTACCAAGGTAGAGAAGGGCAATACCAAAAGAGAGATCCATACTCGAACACCTATAATCCAGGCTGGCAAGATCACCCGAATCTTAGGTGGAGTGAAGGAGGAGCAAATAAGTCATACAACACCTATCAAGGAAATCCAAGAAGTGTGGTGCCAAACCCTCAAAAATCAATGGTTTCTCAACCACAGCAAAAAGGGGATGATACTACACAAATTTTAAAGAGTATGGCTGCTCAGATGACAAATATAGAAGGGCGAATGAAGGAGAGTGATGATACTAAGGTTGAGTATTTTTGTGATGCAAATAATATAAGTTCAAAAGCCACAAGAAGACTCACTACAGGGTATTATGTTTTTGTGGGAGAAAATTTGATATCTTGGAAAAGTAAGAAGTAGGGTGTTGTATCTGAATCTAGTGCTAAAGCAGAATAGCTATGTCACAATCCGTGCAAGAAATTGTATGGGTCTTCTAGCTAATGAAAGAAGTTAGGATTGCCATGTCACTACCAGCAAAATTATGCTGTGATAATAAAGCGGCCTAACATATAGCTTCTAACTCTATCTTTTATGAACACACAAAATATATTGAGATTGATTGTCAATTTATTCATGACAAGATCAAAGATAATTTTATTTATTCAGTATATGTGCGATTAAGTGCCTAGCTTGGAGATCTTATGACAAAAGCTCTAACTAAGACTCGAGTTAAATATCTTTATAACAAGTTGAGCATAACTAACATATATATATACTCTAACTTGAAGGGGAGTGTTATAAATTTATATATTTGGAAGTAGGCATTATCAGAATTATTACTACACATCATCATTAATTTCACACCGTTGACTATATTTTACGCGTCTAACTATCTGTATATAAATATCTGTCATGTACATGAATAATGTATGACATTTAGAGTATTTTGTTTACACTCCCCTCTATTTTAAAAATGTATATAGACCTCCCGTAAAATTAAAATGCATATTACAGAAACTTCCCTTACATATTTGAGATTTCATTTCCATCTACTCAATCATTAGTTGACCGTTAAGTTTGACTATTAAATATTTATTTTGACCAAAATACCCCTCTTTCAATAAATGAATAAACATTATACATTTGACTAAAAATAATTTTCTATACAAACAAAAAATAGTTTTAATATATATATGTTCAAAATTTCGAATATATTATAAATTCATCAATTGTCATTCTATTATTAAATTTATTTTTTTTATTTTTTATCATAATTATTGAAAAATTTCTATTTAGTATTCTTTTAAATGACTAAAAACATATTTCTTTCATTTTTTTTCTGCCATGATGCCGTGATTGAAAATATATTTAAAAATTGAAAGGCATACTTTTATTGCCATACTTTATTGATAATGTAAATTTGAGTTATTATATAACTCATACTAATTTTAAATTTTAATTTCTTAAATATTTTTTTTGCACAAAATTAATCAACATGTTTATTTAAGTACAAATATATTAAAGAATTAATCATTACTATTAATTAAGTTTTCTATGTCTACATTAATTAAATTAATTAATTCTTTATCTCAATATGGAAAAAAAATTTAAAAAGACTATTTACAAAAGTAAGAAATAAATTAAGAAAAAGAAAAAACTATTTAATTACTCCATCAATCTTATTGAAAATTAGGAAATGAGTAATGATGAAGGGTAAATTAATAAATATCATTTATCTTAATATAGATTTTAATTACAAATAAAAGTTTTTGACAGAGTTAATAGTTTGAACTTAAGTGTATGTTTTTAAAACAGATGAGAGGTCTATATAAATAAAGCAAAACACAAGGTAGACTAGAGTATTTTACTCAAAAAAATATAATTCAGAATGCAGATGTACCCTAACTCTAATTTTTAGGCTAAAATATATAATAATCTCCTGTGAATTGTATGTTATATTTACCTTTAATTCTTTGTAACCTTACCATAACTCTCACTGGACTCTTATATTCACGCATATGATTTTCATACTATTAATTTTGCTCATTATTATCTATAAAATGATTTAATTTTTTTAAGGGATTTATCCACATATAACTCAAAATTTGAAAGGGTTATATGTGCACAAAAATAAAGTTTCAGATATAAATTTGATAGTTTGGGTTGTATTATGAGGGTTTATTAATGTTTATAACAGTTAAGAATGTTATTTATACATGGTTTTAACAGCATTTGTATTAATTTTTTATAATAGTTTTTAAGATTTACGATATAAATATGTGAGATGAGTTTTACCTCAATTTGAGGAAAGACTTTTAAAACTTAAGTTTGGAAACAAAATGTCTATCTATGCCTTTGCTATTAAGCTTTTTTTAATAATGTTTTGCCCCTTTTAATAAAAAATTAATATTTAAGCACTGACTTATTTTGTCAGTCTAATGGTGCACATTAATAAGCAATAGTATAATTGGTGGTGTTGTACCTCGTAACTTATTTAAGCTGCCAGTGCTTTCCTCTCCAAATAAAAAAATATTATATTTTAATTACATTATATATTAATATTTTAAAATTTGTCATGTATAGTTGCTATTTTTGGCTAGAATCTAATGACAGACGCAATTTAAAATATTGTACTTGATTGAATATTTCAAAGGAATTAGTCAAATAAACTTTTGCTACCTCTTCTTATTTCTTTATTGTTTAATAATACGTCATGTAGACTTTTAATTTATAATAAGAGGTCCTTATTATTCACATTTTAGGAATTAAATTAATTTATCCCAAATGTTGTTACTGTATAATCCTTGATGTATGATCTATTTATCTAATTTATGCATATTAAAGAAACTAAATACATTGCTTAAGTATAACATATGTGATAATTAACTCTCTAAAATGCTTTTGTGTGTCATAATTATATTATATATAAATTAATAAATTAAGAAAATTAGTTTAAAAAAATGTTAAATATAATAAAAAAAATAAAAAAAATCTTATATTTAAGAGCAATCCCAAACTCCTAATTTATTGTGTATTCTACTTTTCATTTTTTTTGGGGTAAAATATTCATTCCACTTTAAGTTTGTCCAACGCTCTCCCTTATACTCCAAGTGAAGTGGGCTTTAAAAGTTGCAAGCCCATATTCACTAGGCTTTTGACCTTTTGCCAAAAGCCCAATACATTATCCAAACGTACCAATGCCGTTTGGTGATTAAGATGCAGTCACCATCAAAAACAAAAAGGTTGAATCTAACGAAAATGGTTAATCCGGCAAAATGTGACAAATCAAGATTTTGAGGAGAGGGGCCCTCCTTTAGTGACCAACACTTCAGTACTCGTTAATTTATCAAACCTTATGGACCAATTGGAATACTTATCCATAGTACTTAGTTGTAATCTTATTTATGTCCTTAATATATGATCAACTTTAATAAGTAAATTAAATTATAAGTAAATATTGTATTAAGGACGGCAGGAAATTATAAAATAACCCATTTAGTACATTTCAAATATCCTAACGTCTTAGGATATGTTTGGTAAGAAGTTTTTTGAAGCCGAATTAAATGAGGTAAAGTTAAAAAGTTAAAAACCTTGTTTAGTTTAGAATAGGAGGTGATGTCAAGTAAAAAAATTTTGTTATTTAGTAAGAATCTCCCCTAAGTTGTCAAATTTTAAAATTAAGGGTTATGTAAGGAGAGAGAAAATTTATGTTTTATTGTGACCAAATTACCCATATCATTTGTTTAAAATTCCACATGTACCCTTCAGACTGTCCTTCCGTTATCACTGTCCGTTTTTTATTCCCTCTTCAGTGTTCCACTCTGCTCTTCACTACCCGTCCAGCCGCTGGTTTCCGTCACCTTGAGGGTCGTCACTGTCACCAAGCTCTATTGCTGGTTGCCGTCGCCGAGCTCTATTACCGTCGCCTTGCTGGTTGCTACGCCTATGCTCTTCAATGGTGGTTGTTGTTGTTTTAGAAGGCTGAACCAGATAAGAATTGTGGATTTTTTGATTTATTGGGTGTGTGCCAGGCGTTAGTCGATGAGTGCCTATATTTTGTCAAGTTCTTCAGTAGTTGATGGATGAAGATAAAATGAAATGCAATAATGAGAGACTAGTTTAATTGATGGATGATTAAGTTGAAGGCAAAATATATGTGCGTAACAATTTGAACATGGTCTTACTTGTCATGGCTTTTTCTCACCTGTAATTGTGATCTGGATTGTGAGTGTATGTGCATTTAGTATTCGTGTGCAGATTGGAAGAATAAGATGAAGAAGGGGTTGCACCCACAGATGCAATGGATATCTTATGTAACCCAAAGTGGTAGGTTGATGAATGTGATGATGACAAAGATACACCCTGTTGGCAAAGTCTACCACTTCCGAGCTAAACGTCAAATGGCTGAGAGTTTGGGTCAGATTGCCAAGTTCAGGCGTCGGTTTGAGCAACAAAATGAGGACTCAAACCCCAAATGAATTGTTCGCCGATAGAACCAAGTTTCGCTCTCTATTTTGGAGGTGTAAAATGACAGGCAATTTGGTTTCTAAATCCTCCAACCGATACCTTTTGTAATAAATAGCTACAAGGAAGCGAATTTTTTAGTAGAAGTTGAAATTTTTACATTAGTACTTGTATGGAAAATATGTGTAATCGGTTCCTTGTGTGTAGTCTAGAACTTCATTTTATGCGATTTACTTACAACTTGGTCACCCCCAATTTTTTGTGGTTGACTTTGCCCACACATATATGACAATATGAACTTATAGCCTGCTATGTGTTCTAGTAAGAATATTTATTATTCCATTTAATCTCTGTGCATATAATTATATATATTGAGGGGCCTAAAAAGCAAACTATCTTCATACAAAAAGGGTCTTAAGGTTAAGAGGATGAGGTAAAAACCTTAGGCGCATGTAATACAAACTTTGGTCAATGAAATAACGAAATAATATCACTATGCGTCAAATGTGTTGATAGATATTCCTTAAATAAAGAATAAGACAATGTGAGGTAATTGAGCCTAATGCAATTAATGGTGAACATAATTATTGTTGCTAGACTGTTGTTCATGTTCGTTCTCACATTTCATGCTCATCACGATCTTCTCTAGAACCTGCAATTTTCAAAACTCACCATACCTAAATTTTGTTCCAACTTATGAACACCCAGAATACCTTCAAATTTGATGCAGCATGGCACATGTACAATGATACCAATATGTGATATGAAGCTGCCTATCTTTTTTTAGTTTTTTGATAGGTTCAGGGTATCCACTTCTAGCAGCCATGATTAATCCCCTCAAACAGTAGATTTCCTAAATGGGCTTTAATGCTAGCCATGAGACCCTGAACGTCATTAATCTCAAAGCGTCGTTGCATTGAGTGAATAACGAAACTTTGAAGTGCAAGGCGTGATACATAAAATGGAGGGGTGTGGAGGTCTTTTCACTGTTGCCATTTTCTTCACTATGGCTCCTTTTTTAAATTTTGATATTCAAATTTACAGTTTAACTTCACTGAAAATTCTATAGTCTTGATAAGGATCAGAAATTGGCGTTAATATGTTATTCTACTTGATTGTTCGCAAAGTTCGATAGGGTCTAAATTCCCGTTCACGCTCCATCATAAAAATCATTACATTTACTACCTTTCCATTCAAATTTGGTTTCTGCTTTGTCATCATATTTTGCTCTTTTTTCCCTTCCATTATTGATTGTGCTTCATCTTCAGCCAATTCTTTTCTTCTCCATTTTAGCTTCATTGTTTTTCTCCTCCTCTTCTTCTTCCACCTCGACCTCACTGCTATTTACTGATGTTGATGGTGGGGTTTTGATCCACCATGGATACTGCTCAACATTGAAGCTGCTTATTGCGTAGGTCTTGTTTATAGAAAATAAGACAGGTATTTGATGTCAGTAAGTATGAATTAAAAATGTTTAGGAACATGATTGTGAGATCTTTTCGTTTTCTATACCTGGAAACAAACCCTATCCTATAACAGAAGGATTAGTAAAAAAATTGTATGTGCCTTAATAAAAAGTTATGCCATTACCCCTTGTAAGCTGGGATGTATTAAGTGCCTAATTTTGTACATATCTTGGCTCATGAAGAGGATTAAGAAATGGCAAATTCACCACTATCAGTGTGCCGGTGTCCCGATTGGCTTCCAACGCTGCTTGATTCAAAACTTCTCTGGGACCACTCATCTTGACCCTTTGAACTTGATTCTTGTGAATCTTTAGTTTGTATTTCATATATCCTCCTCAACAATTCTGCCATGTTTGGTCGCTGCTCAGGGTTACTTGCGGTACAAGCAACACCGATATAGAGGAGTGTCTCCATTTGACCAATGGAATTTTTAGAGCTTGCAAGTTGAGGATCGAGCATCTCTAATATCCTTCCTTCTGATATAGCAGAGTTAGCCCACTCAACTACATCAATCCCACCTTTGCCATTGTTGAGATAAAGGGAAGGGAATTTCCCAGAGAGGATCTCAAGAATGACAACTCCCAGACAATAAACATCAGATTTGGGAGAAACTTTTCCATTCTGTAAGGCTTCAGGAGTCTTGTAAGCAAACAAGGTTTGGCTTAGATTAGCAGGGTTGATCAAGGAGAATAACCCAAAATCAACTAGCATTGGCTCATAATCAGGACCAAGGAGAATATTACTAGACTTGAGATTTCCATGAGGTAAAACAGAAGAAGCAAGTTGTGTATGAAGATAAACCATCCCTTCAGCAATCCCTCGCACAATTTTCAAACTAATAGGCCAATCCAGTTCAGTATGGGATGGTCCATGATCACCTACAAGTAGTAAAATTCCTCAATATGGGTAAATAATGTAGTTTTTAGCCAAATTCCAAGGTATTAAGTTTCAAGTCTATGTCAAATCACTAAAACAAACAAAAAGGGGAAAGGCCTCAAGTGACTAGAATTTAGTGTTTGTCATAGCCTTCGGACTAAAACTTATGTTGTAAACTAATAAAGTTATGCATATACTTGTTAACTACTTCCTTCAGTCCTTAATATAAGATATATTTAGGTAATTGATCTTATTTCTAAATAGAAGATATATTTTCAAAAACATTAACTTTCCTAATCTAAGCAAATTACGTAAATAAATTTTATATTAAGGAATGGAGAGATGGAGTATAATGTATTTAAGTTTATAACTAGAGAACAGGGGAGATCAAAGTCTCTACCATGCAGCAAAAATTGCAGACTTCCTTTAGGAACGAACTCAGACACCACCAACTTTTCATCCTTTCTATAATGATAAGCCAAAGGGGTTAAGATATTCTTATGTCTCAAACTCCCAAGCTTCCTCATCTCTGCATCATAACCATTTTTTGACAGCACATTCATCTCCCTCATTCTCTTTACCACCACTGCAACCCCATCAGCCATCACTGCTTTATAGGATGCTCCAAACCCTCCATTGTTCAAAACTTCTGCTGCTGCCTTCATCAAATCCTGCATCCCAAACACACCCCTTTCGCTATTCACCATCACAAGCTCCGCGACGACACCATTGCCGCCCTTACCCCTCCTGCCGGAACCATTACGACTTGATTTTCTGGACATGATTCTCTCTTCTTTCTTCTCTGATGCAGCAACCTGAACTTGCACTGATGTTGATGATTCTCCATTGTTGTTGTTGTTGTTCTCTGATTGGACTGAACCCAGTATTCCCTTCCCCTTCTTCTTTGACTTTGATCGAACATAGAGTAGAGCGACAATTGCGAGAAGCACTATAATTGATGCAACAACAATGGCGGCAATCTTCACTGTGTTACTGCTCTTACTGCTAGAATTTGAATCAGACGCAGTGTTGTCTTTATTTTTATCTTCTGTATTTTCCATGGGTTTTGGCGGTTCAACTGAATTTTGACACGGTTTGTTTAGTTTCTCACCACAGAGGCCCGGATTACCGGAAAATGAGCTCGCACTAAATTTTGAAAAGCTCGAGGGAATTTCTCCTTCCAATTTGTTGTTGGACACATTAAATTCGATCAATAATGTTTTGCTCAGATCCGGTAGGTTACCGCTAAACTGGTTGTTCTCAAGGTGTAGCTCGAGGAGTTGAGGAAGCTGCGACGGGATCTGACCCGTGAAGTTGTTGTCATTAAGAAATAGCTTCTTCAGAGACCTCATATTCTGGAAGAAATCCAACGGAATCTGGCCGGAAAATTTATTTCCCCCCAAGTACACAGCTCTCAAGAAGCCTATTCTATTGATTTCCGGAATTGTACCTGAAAAAGAATTGTTCATAATGCTGAAAGTCCGAAGCCTCTTGAGTTCCAGCAATGGATTTGCATCAATCTTCCCTGACAATCCTATTCCTTCTAATCGAATGCCAGAGATTAATCCATCGTTGCAGATAACACCGTACCATTCTTCCCCTTCCTTGCAAGGAACAGAGGCAACCACCCAATCTTTCAGAGCTTCAGAACCAAACAATGAGGCTTTAAAATTAACCAAAGCTTCAGCTTCTGACAATGAATTCACCAATCGAAAAACCACAAAGAAGGTGGAGAAAAAGAGGAGTGTTGGCCGGAGGATCGCCGGAGCTTCGGCCATTGATTGTCGGGAAATTGAGCAATGGATTTGTCTGCGGATTTTCTAATCACTCTTTCTTTCTTTTTTTCTCTCTACAGGTTTTCCGATTTTGCTTTATTTTTGTGTCTTAATAAATTTGAGATGCCTCAAGCCCTCAAGGTTTGGGGAAGTTAAATTTGTTTGTTGGGCAAGTCCAAGAAAAAAGGAGGGAAAATTCGTGAAAACCGTTAATTTTCATTGACACTAATGCCCTTTTCGGGCTCATTCCCGTTTCCTCATGGTCTCCTATTCTGTCCCAAGGGCATTGTGGTCTTTTCGTCTAGCGGTTTCATTGTTGGTGTTTGAAAATAGGCTGCCGTACTGGCCAGTGAGAGAATTGTTATTTTGGATCAAAGAAAGCAAAAGACAACAAACACAACCAAAAACAGTGCAAATACATTTCAAGGCATTGAACAAAAACAGAATTTCTGTTCTTCAGTTTTATTACAAGTAATCATAAATCATTTTTTATTTTATTTCTTTGAAATTCAAGGGCAGGGCAAAAAACATGGAGGGGAAAAAAAAAAGAAAAATCTGAATCAATCCCTACCTCTAATGAGAGGGATAGCAAATCTTCTTTTTTTTTTCCCCTAGAATATAGCAAGTAACAGAACTTGTCTTATTAATTTAGTAAAAATGCAATTGGGTTATCCGCTTTCACATCTCACAATCTACTTTTTTTTTAATTTGAATTCAACGTAAAGTCCTCCTATTATATTCATAAAAAATATTATAAAAGGTGACATTATATAAACTATAAAGGCTTATTTTATCTATATTTATCTTCTTTGCACAATAATTTATTCATTTATTTACATTGGTTTTGTTTTTAATTAAAACGGTAACCACCTTGTTGCAGTTTTTTTTGTTTTGGTAAGATACATAAAAGTTTCAAACTCATGAACCATAAAAAAAACACTGTTGAGGATGGGCTCAAAAATGTTAGAGGGAAGTGGATTATGAAATCAAACCCATCTTTTATTTTAGAACTAATGTCTGGTTCCTTTTGCCCATGTGCTTGAATAGGGACAGGTATAAATCAGAAGTTTTTTTTATTGAAAAAAAAAAAGGCAATTAGGTTTATAAACTAAAGAAGAAGAAGAAAAGACCACTTAAAGTTTGAAGACAGGTTGCTTTGCTTTTTGCTTGAGTTGCTTTTACATGATCATTCCATTTGAGACTTGTCAAAACAAGAAGGGTATGGCACATCCATCCAAGGGAAATAAAAACAAGGAAATTACACATTAATATTATGTAAGAAAAATTAAATATAAAAGGGTCCTAAGAAAATTTATTTTTTTAGGAGTTTTACTCACCAGCTCAGCTTGTAAAAATGAAAGTTTGACTCGTAAAGGAAAGCTGCTACGCTTGACTGGTAAATCCGAATTTTGGAGACCTATTTATATTTAATCCCCCAATTTATAAGTAATTTTCCATTAACAATACATCGTTGACCTCCTGAAATCATGTCTACCTGACCAAATATTTTTTCTAAGATGCCTGCCCAAGCTTCAAACTAATATGTTTGGCTGTTTTATATAGTAGTGGTAGACTCATATCTAGAAGACTATTGATATTTAAAATCCTTTGCAAATTTTTAAGAACCATAAAATAACAAAATATATCTTCTAAGTAGTTATAAGGAGAAATCTTGTGTTGATTTTAGGCATGCGTGGTATTTTTATCACTGCTCCCTCAAATTCTAAATATAAGATCCAGTTTATAAATATGAAGAAAAGTTAATAAATTATTTTAATTGTAGTATATGTAGTGTGTATCATTATATTATATATCAGTTTATAAGTTAGATACAATAGTTGAAAAAATAAATAAATTTAAGTTATTAAAAGTATTTTAATTAACATTATTATAATTCTTTAAAAAATTAACTGAATTTTATATTTAATATAGAAATATAATATGAGATCCAATCAGTGATACTTCACGTGACATAAGGAATGTTGTCTGTGCAATTAATATGGCACAAATTTTTGCTGCCCATATGGTCCCCATTCAAACATTAGTGAACCGGCCAAGTTATGAGCACATCAATGGTGGATATTCTCACTATTTTAGTATTTTTTGTAAGTACCATACTACCATTGTCTTACATATGGTTATTAATCCTTTATAAAAGCAACAATTTGATTTTATTTATCAATTTGATGGATGGTTCTCTTTGTTAATGGAGTGGTAAAATTGTCTTTTTCTATACTTTTAAAGTATATTTACCCTCTCAAAAACTTTTAAATACGTAATACCCATACACAAAAACTTTTAAGACATTTAAACCATTTGATCTCAGACATGACTTTCCAACTTTACATCAATGGCTATCCCAAAGGTCCACGTTTATTGTATGACCATATTTATCATTCAATTGAACACAGTTAATTAGGTTCACTCTAGTTTCATTTCACACAAACAAAGCCCATGTCATGGTTGTTGCTCTGCAATAATACATTACCGCTAACTCTTATTATTAATTCAAGAGAGCTGCCAACTTATGGGTATTAAAGAAATTAACTAAATTAGTTACTCCATCTGATTTTTAAAATAAGATATATTTGGAGAATTGAACTTAACCCTAAATATAAATATATTTTTTTTATATTTGTCAATTTTTTTCTTAATTTCTTCATATTAATATTCCCTCAATAATAATAAGGGAAAAGGGAGGAGGGGAGAAGTAAGGAATGATGACTATGATATTTTATAAAATACATATCATGTTAATTAACGTAACTAACTTGCTTAATCTAATAAAAGTATTAAAAAAATATGTTTAAGGACATGGGAGTATTTAAGTATTTATAACAAGTGTGTACCAGTTCTCCTAAAGCATCATCCCATGTGCATCAGAACAGCCCTTAGTAGATCAATTGGAACAATTTGAAAGGAAAATCATAAGCTTGGAAGGTAAAATAAATTGTTATTATATTAATTTAGGACTAAAGTAAATCGTTTATCTCGTTGTTTTATATTTAAGAATGGATGATGGAAAAATTTGAAATTTGACTAAAGTATATTCCACAATTAAGCATGGTATTCTTTTTATTTGTATTATATAATAGGGTTAAGGTGTAAAAATAACAACGAACTATTTCTTTAGGGGGTGTTTAACACAATTACCTATTTTTGGGTGTAAAAATAATAATGAAATATTTTTTCAGAGCAAAAATGATAGCGTCATTAATTCCCACTAACTGCTGTTAACCTTTTTTAAAATGTAGGTCCCATTACCGAATATTTTAATATATTTTTTAAAGACTAAGGTGCAAAAATAACAATGAACTATTTTCCTAGGTGTAAATTTAACAAAGAACTATTTTTTTGAGGCACCCAACAAAATTAGTTTTCGTGATGGCATATACAAGACAAATATAAGCATTTATACTAACGTCATTACTTTATTCTTTGCATAAGAGCATTTACAAATAAAATATGGACGTTTACATTATAACTAAAGGGATTTAAAAGAATATATAAAGTTAAAAACTTTTGACATTCACATATTTATCTTGTAAATGCTCATATTTGTCTTTTCATTAACAAAACTTAATTTTATTTTGACCAAAAAGGTGCAATAAAAAACTTAATTTTATCTTGACCGAAAGATGTAATAAAAGGCAAAATATACTTATTTAAAAAAAAATAAAAATATTTAAAATAATTTATGGATTTAAATAAATTTGGTAGTTCAAATATTTGTCTTGTAAAAATTGTTTATTGCACCCTTTTGGTTAAGATAAAATTAAGTTTTATCAATGGAAAGGCAGATATAGGCATTTACAAGATAAATTTTTGAATGTCTAAAATTTTTTAACTTTTTATATTTTTTTTAAAATTCTGTTAGTTATAATATAAACGTCTATATTTGCCTTGTAAATGCTCTTAACAAAATATTTATGTTGGGCTCCTATGGAAAAATAGTTTAGTATTATTTTTGTACCTTAATCTTTTAAATATATATTAAAATATTCAGCAGTGAGACCCACCTTTCAGAAAAAGTTAACGGCAGTTAGTGGGAGTTAACGACATTGTTATTTTTGCTTTGAAAAAAATTATTCATTGTCATTTTTACACCTCAAAATAGATTATTGTGTTGGACGCCCTTAAAAAAATAGTTCATTGTTATTTTTGCACATTGACTTTATATAATAAATAGAGAAAATCTCATATAAAGTTATTTGAAAGAAAAAAAAATTATAAATCATATTGTTAAACCTAACAAATCCATAATTAAGTTATTCACTCAATTTGGGATTTCAAATATGGGTCAAATGACTCTATTGCATTCTCTTAGTCTAATTTATCTTCTTTCTTTTTAAAAAAGATTTATCGCTCTGTAATTTAAAAATAAAATAAAATATAATCTCTTTAATTAGGAAGAATCATCAAGAATATTTGAAGACAAAAAAATAAAAAGAAAAGTATAATTACAATATCAATTAATATATTTTCATTTGAGTATTGTAAAAAAATTTGACAAAATCCACTTAAATTGTTTTTTCATTAAATTCTTATTTGATTTTTGTAATATCTAGTTGGTTTTTTATGGGGAAAATCCAAAAAAAAAAAGCAAGAGAAATAGGAAAATCTCAATTCATAATAGCGAAATCGAGAAATTCTAAATCAATCTTTTTATATTTTTGTGTAATTACAAAAACGCCACTGGATTTTTAACAACACGAGTATCGTAATTCACAACATAAGTATCTAAATTAATAATACTAGAAGCATTTAAGTATTACGTATTTACGCTGTAAGCTGTTTGTGCTGATATTGTTAATTGAAACACTCCTATTGTGAATTACGATACTTGTGTCATTACAAATTTAGTGGCATTTTTGTAATTACGTAAAAAAGTACAAAAATGCTAATTTAGAATTTTCAAATTTCACTGCTCTGGATAGAAATTTCCTTATTTCCCTTATCTTTTTTTAAGATTTTTCCTTTTTTATGTCAATAAAATTATTTTATTTTAAATTCTGTTAATGCAAATCTTTTATACATACAAATAACGCATATTTTTTCTATAAACATGTCGTAATTTTTTTTCATCGAAAAAAATTACAGTCAGAAATAAATTTTTCTATTCTCTATATTTACCTAAAAAACATTTAATATAATTGATATTGGGGTTATACTTTTCTTTTTCTCTTTTTTCATTTTTTACCTGAATTATTCTTGATTATCCTTCCACAACACAAAAACTTCTTTGATTTAAACTAACCATATTTTATTTCAGTATATATTGATGTTATATATACTTATTAAAATAATAAGTTACAACCCCTAAAACCCTTTGAAGAGAATAGAGGAAGCTATGAATGAGTAATAAAGTCATTTAAGTCACATTTCAAAATTGTAAATTAGGTTGATAGCTTAATTAGCATTTATTAAATTTACCACCTAATTTAATTTTTTTTTATTTCAGGCAGTTTTATATGAGCTTTTTCCTAATAAACATATTATTAATATATTATTATTACTGAATTTGTCTCGCTAATATATTATTCGGTATTAACAATCTGGATTTCATTGAAAAACTTAACATTTTTCGTTTAAAGATCTTTTAATCACGCTCCCCGATTAAGAATTAAGAAATTTGTTTATAAATGCTGTGCCCGTGATTTAATTATCATTATTGCTAATTTTCCCCACAATATTTTAATATTGAACAAATATATAAATGATGATAATAACAACTAAGAAGCATCAGCTCAATAAATCGACCAAGAGCTTTTAAGTCACGTTTTTAATCAAACATGCGTGACATGCTTTTTTTTTTTTTTTTGCCAACAGACATGCAAAAGTTGATGAGTGATATGTACTCCATGAAAACGATACACACACACACTGTCAAATAAAAACAAAACATTTCTGTGTGCTCGTCTAAAACCAAAAAAACAAAAAAGAAAAACCGGAAATGGGTTCACATCTGTTTTTGGCATCAATAAAGGGTTTCACATTAGAATTGGGACATTTCGGTTTTGGAGGGATTATACTCCTGAAAAGATTTTGCGAAAGTGACTATGGGAGGCCATGTGTGCTTTATTTTGAACCACAAGCTTCTGCCCATTTTATTTGTTTTTATTCAAATGTGAAATTTCTAAATCAGTCATTTTATATTTATTTTTGTGTAATTACGAAAATCTCATTAAAATTTTAATAATATGAATATTATAATTCATAACAAAAGTATCTCAAATAATAATAACAAAAGCATTTAGGTACTACATATTTACACTATAAATTATTTGTGCTGTTGTTATATTTATTTTTGTGTAATAAATATCATTAGATTTTTAATAATATAAATATTGTAATTCACAACAAAAATATCTCAAATAATAACAACAAAAGCATTTAGGTACTACGTATTTACGCTGTGAATTATTTGTGTTGTTGTTGTTAATTGAGATACTCTTATTGTGAATTAAGATACTGGTGTTGTTAAAAATCTAGTGGCACTTTCGTAATTACAAAAAAAGAAGGTATAAAGTGACTGATTTGGGATTTTTGATATCGTTGTTTTGATTTATTTTTTTTCCTATTTTGACTGTCTTTTTCTGGAATTTTCCCTTAAACTTATTTCTAAGAATTCATTTTAAAAAAATGAGGGAATTGAGGAAAAATTCTAATAAAATACTATCTAAAATTCTAAAACTGAAAAAGGGCTGTTGAAATTGGAAAAAGTCTTGTGGGAGAATCTTGGTTTTTCAATTTCGCTAATGTAACCCTTGCTGACGCATAGAGAGAGGGAAATCTAACAATAACAAGGGGGAGAGGGAAAGCAGGTGATCAGGTTACACTTATTAATCCTATTACAAGTCTTATCATTTATATTATGAGTCTTATTATTTTTATTATTGATTATGTCAAAACACGTTCACCAACTTAAAATACAAAATCAGGACAAATTTGTTAATTCTATTACGAATCTTGTTATTTACATTATTAGTCTTATTATTTCTGTTACTGTTTATGTCAATGTCAGATCTCTCTCTCTCTCCTCTGTCAGCACGCGTCAGCACGCGTCAGCACGGGTCACATCACCAAAATGCAAAAACCCAAATTCCTCCAACCAAACCAAATTATCTTTTTCTAATTTCAGTAGTCATTTTTAGGTTTTACAAATTCATATAGTATTTTAATAAAATTTTCCAATTGATAAATAATCCAAAACTTATTTAACAAAAAAAACACCTAACTTTAGTAACATATATAATTTTAAGTTAAAGTATAAACTTAACAACAAATTATTTTTTTCCGACACCCAACACAATTAATTACACAATTAATTTTT
>JBAGKO010000012.1:18548668-18559205 GCA_037177275.1 Acacia concinna
AATTCAGTACAACAAAATCAGAAAATCCCAAATCAGTCTGTTTTGTACTTTTTTTGGGTAATTATGAAAATTTCAGTAGCATTTTCGTAATTAACAACATCAGGTACTATGTATTTACATTGTGAGTTGTAAATACGTAGTACTTGGTGTTGTGAATTACGAAACTTATGTTGTGAAAAATTCAGTGGCATTTTCGTAATTACCAAAAAAAGTACAAAACAGATTGAGTTGGGATTTTCCGATTTCACTGTATTGAATTGTCTTTTCCCTATTTCCAATGTCTTTTTCT
Organism: Acacia concinna; assembly: GCA_037177275.1. NCBI lineage: Eukaryota > Viridiplantae > Streptophyta > Magnoliopsida > Fabales > Fabaceae > Acacia > Acacia concinna. Next base: position 18,548,958 of record JBAGKO010000012.1, read on the forward strand.
GAAATTCTCCCTATTTTATATACATAATATTAAATAAAAACAAAATCAACGGTGACAACTTAAATTAAAAAAAAAAAAAACCTTCTCTCTAGATAACCAGTACTAAGTGGCGAGTTTAGGAAAACAAGGAAGGGGAGATGGATATTGGGGCTTTGGATTTGGGTCTTAACTCGTAAGTGAACAGAATCTGCGTCGTCACTTTCTGCAAAACAGCTTCAGCGATCCCCGCGTGTCTTTCCCTCCTCTAGTTTTCAGTTATTCCTGCATGAATGAACCTAACTGATATTCCTCCTAGGGTTTTGTTTCTCCCAGTTATTTTCTTTCAATTCCTTAAATTTTTTTAGCGGATCCGTTATTATGGGCGTCTCCTTCAAGGTCTCAAAAACTGGCTCTAGGTCTCGCCCAAAGCCTCTTCTATCCGAAGCTTCTGCGGATGGCGTCTCGGAAAATTCCAAGTCTAGCTCCCGAGCCGTGGCCTTCAAGAACGAATTCTCTAGACGAGATCCCCAGGTAAGATTGAATTGAATTCAAGTGGGTTACCTGGGAATGCAGATCACAATGGATCTTTTGGGTCGTGCAAAATTATTTCGAAAGCATATCATTTGAGATTTTGAATCTCTAAAATGCTGTCGTAGTAGAGAATTGGATGGTGAAATAAGATTTTTTTCCTCGATAATTCACCAGAGACTAACAAAAAGCACGACTTTTTTTAGATTTAGTGCTTGTTAGCCCTGAACTTCAAGAGAATAAGGAAAGCAGAGTTGATAAAGTTTTGTGTATGTCGTTCATCTCTTGGTGGTGATCCGGCCTAATGCATATTTTATTCAAAGATTATTGATAGGTTTGGTCCGTGTTAGTTTTTATCTTCTCCGAACAATGAAGCTTCCATATTTGCTTTCGTAGCTTTTGCCTAATAAATATTGAAGAGTCCTATCTATGCTAGGGAACTTATGAGGAGGCTAGCCGTGCAAATATTGTTTGCTATAAAACTAGAAGGTTTAATAGTTAAAACATTTCTGTTTTTGTAATCATTGATAGTTTTTCAGCAATCCCTTCGATTTTTAGATAATTGTAGTGTTTAAATTTAATATTCAACTGGCAAAAAGTTTTGCTGCATCAGTGTTTCGGGAATTTGTGTTTCAGTCTGGGGAGTGTGACTACGAAAGGGATGAGAGATATAATATTTAAGACTCTGAAACATTGTAGTTCTCTGTATTTGCAGCACCTTAGATTGTCAACTTACTATTTTCTCGTTTACTGTGGACAAACATTCTCCTAGTAGGCATATATTTTTATTATTCTGTATCATGACTAAACCTTATTGATGCACAATGCAAAAGGTGGGGATAACACAATTTTTTGTGTTTAAACTCCTTTTCTGATGACTTCAAATTTCCTTTGACACAGAACAATCTTGTTGAGTCTGGTGAAAAGATGGCTCGGGTGCCTGACGCATCCATTTCATCTGGCCCTATTTCCGTTGCAGGTCAGCCATTTACCATATTGGCTGCCTGATTTGTGTGTCAATACTAAGTGTTGTGGTGCTTGTTGTTTTGACAGAGAATGAAGCTTCTTTCACATTGAACTTGTTTCCAGATGGATATTCCATTGGGAAACCATTGGAGGTCTGTTTTACAGAACTATTACTATGTTGCTTTACTTTAATTGTTAACTATTCATTATTAATTGTAAGAAAACTATGAATTTTCAGAATGAGACAGCAAATCAATCTACATATCAAGAGTTTCCAAAGCTATTGCATCCCTATGGTAGGATGTCAGAAAGTCTATTCTTGGTAAGGCTGTTACCTTTTTTTCTCTCTCTCTAATTTCCTCATTCTTTTAGTTTAAACTCTTCAAGCAGCATATTTTACAAAATGCTTACGATCTTTGAATGAGATATTAAACACTTTCTACTCACATCATTTATCTCAAATATCTTCGTGCATATTGAAATTGTCTCATGTTAAGCTTTCAAGATTGCTAGCTTGGTTTGATTGATCCTAAAAACGTGGCTATTATTGAGCTTCATAATCTGAATTTAGTTTCACTAGATTTGAGTCCCTTATGTCTGCTTTTTGTAACTGTTATTCAAGGACAGAAATAGAAATATGGTCATAAACGATCCTATAGTTTGGGCACTTTCCTTTTGGCTTCTCAAAGTTTCTTTCTTTCTTTTTGTCATTTTTGTTATATCCGGGTACTATGGATTTTTGCACACATGCACTTATACTTCTATTTCAATTCAATGTTTTATCATAGGCTATTGAGTCAGGCCACTTGCCTGGAGATATTCTTGATGATATACCGTGCAAGTATGTTGATGGAGCACTTATATGTGAGGTGAGTCCACTTTGGTATGCTATTCAAAATTTTCCATTTATTTCTTATGCAGTCATGCGCAACATTCACAATGGATGGGAAAATTTTCTGCCATGTTCATGAAAGCTCACATGACTTTGGATAATTGGCATTTTCAAAATTTTATTACTATCTATTGTCTATTTTTCGCTGTACATACCTTTTCATAAAATTGATTCTGTATGGCTTATGTAACCTTCTAGGTGCGTGATTATCGAAGATGCTCTTCTGATAAGGGGTCTGGGGTTTCCTCTACTGATGTTTCCCCTACTGTTAGTAAAGTTCATCTCAGGATGTCATTGGAGAATGTTGTGAAAGACATCCCTTTGATTTCAGATAAATCTTGGACTTATGGTGACTTCATGGTGAGGATAATTTTCCTTTGATTAATGATCTGTGATTAGTTTCTTAATGTTATCATTTATTGAATTATTGTGTATTGATTTCACTTATCTATGCGCACGCGCACATGTTGCATTGGTGGCAGGAATTTGAGTCCAAGATACTAAAAGCATTACAACCACAACTCCACCTAGATCCTACTCCTAGGTTAGATCGACTATGTGATGGTCCAGTTCCCACAAAGGTATAGCTGAGCCTTTCTTGATATACTTAATATATGTCTCTAAACATCTCATTTATGTTGAACTTCGTATTGCAGCTCAATTTAAGCCTTAGCAGTTTGCGGAGAAAGCGATCAAGGCAGATGCCAGAATTTACTGTTACTTCTAGTAATAAAATCCATGGCAAGAAAGTTTGCATAGATAGAGTACCAGAGACCTCAACCACAAGGTTGGGTGAGCCCGGAATCATTGGGTCTAATGCAATGGTACAACAGACCCATGAAAATCTGGCTGCACAAGATCTTGGTGCAAGCAATGCCATGGGTTCAAGACTTAAAAGCTTTGTTTCAGATCCCTCAATATCTGGTTTGTCTATGATGTCCCATCAATCAAGGTATCAAATGGGAGTTGGAACTCCAAGAAGCTTGCAGGAGCATGGATCAATTTCTGCTATGAATGCATCAGGAGCTTCCTCTGCTGCACAGGACATCATAATTTCATATGGTGAGAATGCCAACTCAGGTTCCTCTCTTCATGGAAAAAGAGAGAGTCAAGATGGACAAACATCACCTTTATCCAATTTTGCTAAGAGAATGAGGCCTACTGATGGAATGCAACAGTCACAAATAGGACTTCCTATTGACGCCCTTCAAGGACCAGATATTAATTGGCAAAATACATTATTACAACAATCACAGGCGATGTCTAGAGGACTCCAGTATCCAAGTGCCGGCATTCAGAAGTTTCCCCAGCAGGCCTTTGAAGGAAGGTTGAACCAGGACACAGGGACTGTTCAGTTTGTTACTGGCCAGCAGCCAATGAGAGTGGTTGCTAAGGAAGAGCAGCTTGAATTGGATAAATTAGATGGCTCAGAGATCAACAGGAATAAAAGTGAAGCGCAGATGGAAATGGACGCAAACCTCTTGGACCCTCAACATTTGCGAGTTCAGCAAAGATTACCACAACATGCATTCATGAGATCTAATTTCCCTCAGGGAACCTGGAATAATCTGGGTCAGCATATAGAGAAAGAAGTAAGAAAGGATGACCAGCTTCAGAGAAGGAAATCAGTGCAGAGTCCTCGCTTATCTGCTGGAGCATTAGCTCAGTCCCCTTTATCTTCTAAATCAGGGGAATTTTCCAATGGTTCAGTTGGACCCAGTTTCGGACCAGCTTCAGCAGCTGCGGCAATGGGATCACAAAAAGATAAAGCAACAATGTCATTTCCTGCTTCTGTTGGGACTCCACCTTTGACTTCCAGTGGTAATGATTCTACACAAAGGCAACACCAGGCACAAGCTGCCAAACGGAGGGCTAATTCCCTTCCCAAGACCCCAGCAATGAACGGTGTCGGTTCTCCTGCTAGTGTTAGTAATGTTAGCGTGCCATTAAATGCAAATAGTCCCTCAGTTGGGACACCGGCTTTGGTTGACCCAGCTATCCTTGACAGGTTCTCAAAATTTGAAATGGTGACAACGAGGTATATAGTTATAGTTTTAAAGCTATATCATGAGATTGCTTCAAGTTTCTTAAAACCTAATTGTTGTTTTTGCACAACCCTTGACCTCCGAACTTCCAAAGCCAATTTATCATTGAGATTAACATGGACTGTTATATATGCTCCATCAATGATTTGAGCAATACTACTGCTTTTTGTACCATTATATACTACACGGTACAATTAATAGTTTTTCTTCTGTTATTGTTATTTCTTCCTTTTTTTAATCACATTATTTTTTTTGAACCCTTACCATAACAGGAATAAAAAAAGACTCAGTTTCTGCAAGCTATCACCTCTGTTTTTCTTTAATCTTGTTTATTTTTACTTGCAATACTCCTGCTCCCTCTCTTCACATGTAATGGAAGTGTCAGTTCGTGATGTTTTCAAATTTTGTGAAGTTTATTTTTCAGTCCTCACATATAATGCACCGACTTTTATCAGGCATAAACTCAACTGCAAGAAGAACAAGGTTGATGCTTATCCCATAAGAAAACAGAATTCACATTCACCTCAGAATGTAGCAGTCCGTCTAGCTGAAGCATTCAGGAGCGAAGAATTGAATGATACAAAGTCTTTGTCAAAGTCACTTGTAGGTGGCAGTATGAATGTCAGCAAAATAAGAATTTTAAGCTTCTGGTTGCCTGAGCGTCTTCAAGGTAAGTTCAATTGTTGAAATTGTTGGTCAGGCTCTTACCTTGGTAATATTCAGTTCAGTTTATTCTTTGTCTGTAATTCCATTTTCTTCTTCAGGCAATGTTGTTTCTTTAGTTCCAAAGTTGCGAACTAGGTTGATCATGTCTGATAAGCCATCTGATGGTACTGTGGCAATGCATTATGGAGACATTGAAGATGTTGATTTCTTGGCTGCGGAGGACCATCTTCCTACATTACCTAATGCTGTGAGTTTCATGATCAAGTTGGAATATTTTTCATAATCTTAAGGATTTACATGTCAAGTTAATCTAATGTATTCTGTTTCAACTATGTTGGCTTAGTTGAATTCCATGTTTCATCTTACAATCTACCAATAATTTTATGTTCTCTTGGGGGGCTTAGTTATTTGGTCTGGAGCTCTAATTAAATTTATTAGTGGGTTTTTATTTATGGTTATTCTTGATATATATATCCATGTATATAATTGCTGCAAGTTTATTGCTCTGACCGATATGATCAATTTTTGAACCAGCATTTTGCGGATTTACTGGCAAAGCAGTTCAGTTCACTGGTATGTCTCTTACTGAATTCAGGCCCAAAGAAAAAAAGCTTTTCTCACGTGTACAAATGAATATTTATCTCAATCTGCCTATTGCAGATGGTTCGAGAAGGATACATGAATGATGGCGAAGTCATCCAGCCAAAACCAAATCGGATGAACCATCCATCAGGTAGTCAACCTAGTAATGTTGCTGTAACTCATAATCCTGGGATTGAAATGCAGCAATATGGAGAATCAATTCCTGGCCAGTCCAATGACATTGCAAAACCATCTACTAGTGGCAATACATCACAAAACTCATCTCAGACCCATTTAGCAAATGCAAGGATGTTGCCACCTAGCAACCCTCAGGCCTTACAAATGTCACAAGGACTTCTTCCAGGTGTTTCAATGGCTCCAAGGCCACAGCAACTGGACCCACAACAATCAGTACAGCAGCAGCAGCAGCAACTGCAACAAAACCAGCACTCTCTAATTCAACAACAAAATCCACAGTTTCCAATAACTTCAATGCTTGGGACAAATGCACTCACACACTTAGGTGCAATGGGGCAAAACTCCAACATGCAGATGGGCAATCACGTGGTCAAGCAGCAGCCTTCACCCCTCCAGATACAGCTGATGCAGCAGCAGCAGCAGTCACCACAAATGCAGAGGAAAATGATGATGGGTGTTGGAAACGTTCCAAGCCTGGGTAACTTCAGAAACAACATGTTTGGAGGCTTGGGAAGTCCTATTGGTATGGGAGCTGGAAGGGGGGGAATAGGAGGAGCTGGAATTTCAGCACCAACGACATCTATGCCTGGCATGGGAAATATGGGTCAAAATTCAATGAATCTCAATCAGACTGTTCAGATTAATGGCTCATTAAGCCAGCAATTGCGGTCTGGTGCATTAACTCCAGCGCAGGCTGAATTATTGGCATCAAAGTATCCTAGATTAACACGTGGGTTAGGGACTCCTCAGTCTGGCATAGGTGGCATTCCAGGAGCTAGACAAATGCACCCTGGCTCGCCTAATGTTACTATGTTGGGTCAGACACTGAATAGGGCTAATATGAGTACACTGCAACGAGCAATGGCTCCTCCCAAGTTGATGCCAGGGATGAATGTTTACATGAACCAGCAGCAGCAGCAGCAGCATCAACAGCAGCAGCAACATCAACAGCAGCAGCAGTTGCAATTACAACAGCAGCAACAACAACAAATGCAGCAACAATTACAGCAGCAGCAGGAAACAAATTCACCATTGCAGGCAGTTGTTTCACCTCCGCAGGTGGGCTCGCCGTCTTCCATGGGAGTTCCACCTCTGAATCCACAAGCCCAACAGCAACAAGCAAGCCCACAGCAAATGAACCAACGAACTCCGATGAGCCCTCAACAGTTGAGCTCAGGTGCAATCCATCCCATGAGTGCTGGTAACCCTGAAGCATGTCCAGCTAGTCCACAGTTGAGCTCTCAGACTCTAGGGTCGGTCGGCAGTATAACGAACTCCCCTATGGACATGCAAGGCGTAAACAAGAGCAATTCTGCCAACAATGCATAGTGAAGTTGAAAGAGCTAAAAAGGTCAAGATCGATGGCCACTTTTCGCTGTCAGCTAAAAGCTATTGTTAGAGCAAGAGCATAAGGGTGAATATTTATATGTTGCCAAATGTGGCATTTAAATTAGTGGTGGTAAGGGATAGGATTATATTTTTTTTCAACCTCTAAATAAACTTATAGCATGTGATTTTCCTCTATGGTGGGGAAGTAATATGCTGTTTAGTCTCATTTCTTGGATTAACGTCATGTAGCATGTAAATAATGATATCCACTGAAAACGTTGAAACTGCGAATTGTACGATAGTAGTGAACACTTGGCAAAGTTGTAGACTTGTATTATATTAATTAAAGCCAAGTTTCTTTTATCCACGGGGGTTTTGTCAATATTCATGCTGTTCTGACTAACATTTTTGAAAATTTAAATTTTGCGTTGGTCTAAATCAAGGAATTAAGCAGTTCAGTGCATATTAAAAGAAGTATATGGTAGAAATCTTAACTTCCATAATATTTTTATTTTAAAATTATTAAGTATTTATTTTTTTAAAACTATTTTTAATTCCTTATCTTTATTTTTGTTTTGAGACCGCCAGAATTTACACAAGGACCATTGGAAGAGAAACTGATATTGAAGAACCATGAATCTGTGAAATGAGGGAAAAAGATCAAGATGCTTCTCTTATCCTTTTTATAATTAACTTTATCTTTAATTGTGGAAAACAGTAGTTAAGATAGGTTAAAAATAATAAATGTGCTAAAATATCTTGTCTTTTTTAAATATGCCCTTATTTATGAAAAAGAGTAAGAGAAAAAATAAATATAAAATATAGGGCTAAGGTGCGCTCAGCACCCAAAACTATTTTCTCAGGACACTTAGTACCTTAAAGTAATTTATGGTGCAATTCCCATCTTAAAGTAATTAACATGATGCAATTTCATCCAATCTAATAGAATCGTTACTTTGACCATTAACTGTAATGACTCATAAACTGTTTAACCCAAAAAAAATCTGACTTGGTGCATGAGAAAGCATATCAAACAATGATAATGTAGAAAAAAAATTAAGTTCACATTAGCAATAACATATATATATATATATTGGCAGATAAAAATATACCACCGGTAATCACTGGAAATCAAAGAATTTTTCTCTCAACTATCTCACATTTTGAAATTTTAAGTTGAAGACTTATTTTTTAGGAAAATTATACTGAGGTCCCGAATAAAAAAATATACGTCAAATAGGTCCCCTAAAAATAAAATACTCATCTCAGGTCCCAAAGGACTTCTCTGTAATAAATTTAAAATGTCTAATGACCATTATGCACTTAATGTTTAAATAAGAGAGAGTTACCAAAAAAAAGGCAAAAAAACATACAGCAAATTACAGAAGAAAGACGCAGAAGATGCCATTAAGGAACCCTGAAATGAAGCACGCCAAACAAGAGGATTTTGTGGAGTTGAGGTGGGGATGACAAAGAGTAAACGGCAAGGTACGGAGTCCGTTGATGCGGCATATAATCTTGAACTAAGCTGACTGATTACTTACACCTAAAATCTGAAAAGGAACAGTGTTTATTGTGACTTAAAAGATTAAAAAAGATAGTAACTTTTTTGGCTGGATTATTGACAAATAGTGAAGCTCGTGAGGGTATAATGGTATGTTTGTTGAATGTTTTTTGTGAGCTACATATTTAGTGTTTGTTGTGGTTTGAAGATGTTTGGTTTAGGGTTTAGTATTTTATCTCTGTTTTATGGGTCATGATGCTCTGCTTTTGGGTTCTGCACTATCTGCTTCTGCATTGAAGGGGAAAGGGATGAAGATTAGAGTGAAATGATGAAGCTCCAAGATAGGTGGTGCGGAGGGGAAAATGGGTTGTTAATATATGCAGCGATAGTTGTTAAATTAGGTACATGACTTGTTAATGACAACTGTGTAATAAGTAAAGACTTTAGTTGTGAAAGGGTGATTAAGAATTACATAAAACGTGTGACTATTTTTTGGTATTATGTACTCATTTTATACATTAAAAGTAGGGGTGTATTAATGTGTTGTTAAAGTTGCATGGTTGTGATTGTTGATATGTGAAGTGAAAAATGAGTTGTTAAAGTGTGCAGTGATGGTTGTTAATATAGGTGCATGACTTGTTAATGACAAGTGTAATATGCAGGTGGACATTGATGATGGCTAGTACCTGCAGATAAAGTGTTGTCCATGGTAAATGAGAAAATGCAGAGAAGGAGGCAAAAGTAGCTTTATTGGTTTATGTCTATTGTACTTAGGCTCATGTGTATTGGCTGAAAGTTTGAAAAGGTAATTAGTTTTCAGCCTTCTGTGACTAAATGCAATCAACTATTGCTTTTTTACCTTGTGATCACACACACTTTGTACTGCATCGCAAAACACATATGGATTTATGATATTTTGACTATGGACTTTGTTGCCATCTATTCTGCTTTTGATGAATGAAAAATTAGTGTTATCACATGTCAATCAGGATCTAATAACCATTTGGGAAGTCATTGATAACCCCAGGGGTTTCATGACAACAACAGGGGCTTTATTGACAACCCAAGGGGCTTCATTAAATTCCTTGAGTTGTCACTGACTTCACATGTGGAGTTGTCATTAAAGCCCTTGGGGTTGTCATTGAGAGCTCTTGGGGTTGTCACAGACTTCCCATGTAGGGTTGTCAATGAAGCCTTTAGGGTTGTCAAAGACTTCCTATGTGGTATTGTCAATAAAGCCATTGGGGTTGTCAATGAAGCCTATCGGGTTGTCAAAGACTTCCTATGTGGGGTTGTCAGTGAAGCTCCTGGGGCTGCCACTAACAACCCCACATGGGAAGGCATTGACAACCCTAGGAGCTTCCTTGACAACCTCGAGCGCTTTGAATGACAATTACACATAAGATGTACATTAACGTTTATGAGTTGTTGACCACCTTATGGGCAACCAATCAAGTGTCAAGCCATATATAGTAACAATTTACCACACAAACATAACATCTTAACTAGTTGGTACTTAAACATACATATATATTAACAATGCTATCAGATAACAGTAA
>JBAGKO010000012.1:18569477-18585571 GCA_037177275.1 Acacia concinna
GACCCCCCCCCCCCCCCCCCCCCAAAAAAAAACCACCAAAAAACACTAATTATATGAACATAGTGTCATGAATTTCACATTGAGGAGCCTCCCAAGTGAAATTACCTATATATAAGTTTAAGGGGCTCGCTCCCACTCAATAGGATAGTTCTTTTTTTTTAAAAAAAAAAAACTCTTTATATTTTAATCATAATAAAAGTATTTTCATTGAGACGTTGATGTTAACGAAGAACGCTAAGCCACTAGGGACACCCCCTCTCGGAGTGATGAAGTATTCGGCTATTCCATTTAACATACCTCTGGCTTGTACAATGAATAACTTGAATTCCTATTTTTCTTGGAGAAAGTTTATATATATATAAGCGTAGTAGTACATATATATGTATAGATCTCTCAATTTAAAAAGTGTTAGTATAAGTCTATTGATGATGTGTTTGGACCATGCAGATTTGACAATTGGTTTAGTTTAATTGGCAATAAGCTGCAGCCTATTCGGATATTAGATTTTCTCTGCGGCATTCATAGGGAAGACCGTGGGCATAACGCCTCAAGTCATGGCAATAGTCATAAACCACCCATTTTGCCTGAATTTCTTGCATCTTAGTCTTGTTCTCCGGATTGATGCCTTTGGTCTGTTTGGCCACACTGAAGCCCCGACACGAGGGCTCGGGGCTCACCGTGCAGGCGCCGGCGGTGAAGTTCTTGAAGGAGGCAATGAATGGAGCGTTGGACAAGTCGATCTTGACCTGCCCCCACCTAGTTGCCCATGAGTCTCCATTCCAAAGAGTTGTGTAAACCCTCATGGGTTGCCTTGTTGGGAAATGAACACCAATCTCATGCCTGTTTCTCATCACTCTTATTGGAATGTTGTCCACTAATATTCTGCATTTCAAATTTAATTCTTCAACAATTATATTTACACTTGCACATAGAAATCCAAACACACCCTTCATTTCTAAGAATACTAGAAAAAGAATAAGTTAAATATTTGATGGATTCATGGAGTACTTAGTAATTAAGGTAACTCACATGATACGTTGAGAGTTCCAATCAATGGAGTAAGTGTGGAAATCCTCAGTGGGATCAAACCAAAGATAGAATTGCATTTCTCGACCACCTTCGCCGTATGCAAAAATATTGGTGGACATCAAATAAGGATCTCCCGTCAAGTTTCCCAGGAACTCTATGTCTATCTCGTCATGGTGTGGTCCCTCCGAGCTTAACTTAGTGTTAAATTCATTACATTGCAACATTAGTCACCAAAATTAATAAACCTCCAGAAATCAATCGTAATAAGTAAAAAAAAGCATTTAAAAGTCCCTGTTTAAAAATTTTATTGATCATGAAAATATAAATTTGAATGCTGATACTTTCTGTATATAAAATCCTATAGAATACTGGTATTTATCAGGTCCTCACGACCAATCAAAATTTTGTTAGTTAGAAGAACATGAACTTACATTTGAGTGCTGTTAATTACTTTTTGTCTTATAAAAACATATCACGCCCTTTTAACGGACAAAATTTTCATGTAAATAATCCATGAAGCATACACACAAACTAACATATTTATGGTACAAATTAATTAAAACATATATAATATAATATGATACGTACATAAAAGGCAGTAACAGTGCCTGCAGAGTTTCCTGGGACGAGTTTGATTTGCATGTCAAATCTTCCAAACAAATACTCACTCTTGGAAATAATGCCGGAGCCAGAATATTGATCCAACGTTAGGAATAAGGTTTTGCCTTCATCTTCGATTCTGGCTCTACCATCTCCAAAAAGAATGTCAAAGTAATCTCTGAAATCCCCATCCACACCAATACTCGTCCCAAAAAACGATACAAACACAGAAACAAAAACAAGAAAGGATCTACCAGACATGGATGGTGAAGACAAAATCTTTTTTCCTTTATGCTGTTAATTATATGATTACACAGTCACGGTTATACTTTAGATGAAACACAAGGGTAATATTTGTTGTTGCAAACTGCAAATGATCTAAGCCTTCGACTTTTTTTTCCCTGGGAAAAAATATTTGGAGACAGAAGGACAAAATGGAGAATCAGTTTTGATCGATGATGCTTTAGGAAGTTTGGTCGTTGATCGGTACAGATGGGTCCAGATATTTGAGGTTTGAACAACAGTCAAATAGCTGAATTTAGGATTGCATTTTTTTTAATAATAGGAATGCTAAATATGAAGGTTTGGGAGTTAGAACACGCAAGACTGAAACTGAAATCCTTCCATATTCTAAGGATATCTCTTTGTTGTGTCCTTTTTTTTTTAAACAAAAAAAAGATGAATATTTTGGTGAGTTGGATAATGGGACTTGTTTGGCCAAGGCAAAATCACATTCAAATTTCAAAGTGTTTAAAGAAGTACTTAGCTTGTAGATTATCCTCCAATGACATTCTCATATTCGCAATGAAATTCAAACCTATGCCCTTGTGAGCTATTCCCTTTGATAATAAATATAAGACCAAGTTAATTTTTTTGAAAAGATTAAAAAAAATTAAATAAATTACTTTATATTGTATATAATTGTATTATATATCAATTTATAAGGTAAGAAAATTAGTTTAGAAAAACTATAAATAAAAAAATTTAAAATAGTTTAATTAGCTTCCTTAATCTTTATAAAAAATTAATTAGGTCATATATTAAGCACCGAATGTAGTATTAATTCATATATTTATTAATTGGACTATAATCTTTGTTCGCTATTTTATAAGTGCATTTGGTGCTAGTTTAAGATGTGTTGGATAATAGTATCTTTTTTCCAGGTTATATTAAAATTTAAGAACTTTGGACCACTATCAACGCCCCATCACAAGATGTGGATTGTGGAGGTATTTGTTTCTTTGAAATGCTTATAATGTTATTTGATCATTTCATGGATTTGGATCTCCTCAATTGATCTCTCCTGAATTGATGAGTCTCAATTGAAGGATATTAACCATCAGACCATGATCGTATTGAAGGGGACGCTACAAATTTATTTTTCAAGACAACAAAGGTCTTCACCATTACATTGCGATTTAATGGTTTATATAATTCAATTGGAGCTCAATTGGATTGAGATAGCTCATTTATTATTTCACATGATTTTTTTGGCTAGATAGGAGTTTTAAATGCATATAACTATAATGTTAAATAAAGTGACTACTCTTAGGAATATAGATTACTATAAAGTTCATAAAATTAATTTAAACCAACGTTTGTCCCCTCTTGAGTTATACTAATTTTAGTTTTCGAATATAATAAGCGTGTTCTGCGTTCATTATGAACTTAACTAACATATAACCTACTAGCTAGTAGAAAAATAATATTAGTATTAATACTAATATATTATTGTAATATTTGACCAAATTATTTTTAACATTTTAGGTATTAATATTATGAATTATAAATATTAGGTATGTTTTATCCTTGGAAATTTTGTTCTTGTCTTCAAGATTTGGTTTTATTTTAATACGATTATTATATTACCTGTCTTGTGGGTTCATTAACTAAGCGAGCTAACTGTTTCCATGGCTTTCTCTTCTTTTACTATAAAGTTTAAAGAATTTATTTTTTATGTTATATAATTAGGAACATAGCTTGCACTGATGCTGAAGCCTGAAGCCCAAATATTTTTCAGTTCACATGTCATGCTAAAGTAAAGAATATTTTTAATATGAAATTTATATTAAAATTATATCTTACTAACACAACCAAGGTTCTAAAAATCGGACTGAACTTGACAGTTCAACTGGTTGGGCTGTCAGCCGGTCATAACATTGGGCCGGTTTTTGCATCTAAACTGTTTTTATAGTTAAAATATATAATTCAAAATGAATTTTTAGTATTTAAATTTTATTTGTGACATGTGATATATAATTAAAATATTTTTATCTTGTTGCATATATTTTATGACTTTGTCAAATTTTTTATTTAATTAGATTAAGGCTCCATCTAGCTTAATAATGTGGTTAATTTTTCTTTCTATTTAATTATAAGTAATGCTTTGTAATGTTTCTATTTTATAATTACTATTTTTTCCTTATTATATTAACAAATATTAATATGAATGAAAGATTAATTATATTTATATAATAATAAATTAATTTAACTATTATGTCACATGTCTGACCAGAAGGTCATCTGTAAAACATTTAACATAACTCAATTATTCCCTACAAAATATGCAAAATTAAATTAAAAAAATATTGCTAATTAACCTTCTTTTTTTTTAATACAAAACAAAATATGATTGATTAGTTTTCGTTACTCATTTAATAATAGACAAAAAAATTTACACCTATTAAATACCCACTTCATATCATGACAGTTTTGTGATAAATTGTGTCGTAAAGGATTTAAATAGTAAATGCAAGGGCCCTCTCTCTCCGCTAGCTTGATTATGATCAAAATCTAGTGTTCGCTAAGTCATTTTGAAAATATTTTATCAACATGTTAAAATTCCAATGCAAGAATAGAAATAATACACTAAAATGCTAGGAGTATAACTTACCCTGCATTATATGGCACTAAACATTGTGTCTCATCATCAGTCACTCTCTGTGTAAAATACTGACTAACTGCATTGGACTGTGAATATACTTTGCCATGATGGTGGCCAACGAGAAAATGGTTAACAAATATGAAACATGACCTCTCATTGTCCCTCATGAAGTCATGAGATAGGTGCCTTCGTAGAAAACATAAAATTTCATTAAAACCAATAAAGCAAGGAGTAAACATGCATTAATAGTGACAGATAGTGAGGATAAAATACCTAATCCAGATATTAATAATCAAAGCAGAAAGCAATCCATGAGCGATTATGTCATTGAGCACCTCCTCCGTCACATATTCTTTAAGTCCAGCTACATTGTAGATGCGACTATCAAAAGTTAATGTCAATAACCCACCTCCTCTGAGTATAGCGGGCGAAATATTTAGGAGTTGGTCGCGATAGGCTTGGCCTCTTTGGCTGTCTAGTGCAGTTGATTTGACACAACCTTAGTCACCTCAGGGTCAAATACAAAATTACCACAAATTAGAATGCAACATAGTGCAAACAACTCAGGATCGTTTTCTTATCAAGGAGCCTTTATTTTGAATTCCTAGGTAAAACTAAGTACTAATAACATGGTTAAAAATGGGGTTTGAAATTAACTTTTTTGTAAAAATTAAAATGAAAATTTACCCATGCTAATATTTTTTGGTATTTTGTAAAATCAATAAAGAAAGAAATATTTTTTTGGAAAAAAGAGGTAATATAATAAAACGAGTTCTGGTAGCAAAGTTGGTGGCTTTCCTAACTTATTAAAATTAATTAGGAGTTTAAAAATCGTATCAAGTCTAATAAAAATAACCCCAAGAAATCGCATTGGGTCCAATTTATTTAATTGATTACTACTCCTACAATCGCATTCATAGTCATCCCTTAAATAAATTGTTAAACGCCACCTGATGTGTGCTAAAAATTATTTTAATGCACTCGCTTCCTCTCGTTGAGAGCACAATCGCAACACTCAATTTATGATTAATTCATCACACAATCTAGATATCACATAGAATGCATAAATTATTAATCCTAAAGGAAATAAATCAATATAAAATCCAAGTGCACTATAATAAAATTTAACACAAAAATAGTTCAATCAGTCTCACAAACATGTATCCAGATAAAAAATAAGTCAAATAAAAATTCAAAATACATGAAGTGAACTAAATAAAAAAATATAAAAAAATCTCTTTTGTAGCCTACTGAAGCTCTAGCCACCTCCTTCACCACCAAAACTCAAAGAAAATTAGCCACTCATCTTCTTAGACACAACCATAAATCATTTAAAAACAATAATTCTATGTATGGAGAGAGAAAGTGTGTTCATGGGTCTGTGATGTTCAGTGAGAGAAACAGAAGAGGGATGGAGATGGATGACGATGGATGGTGAGAGTGGTAATGGCGATGGAGGATGATGTCGATGGTGGTGGGCTCTGTCGGTAGCTGGAGTGAAGGAGGATGGTGGTGACAGTGATTTCTTGCAATAGTGGAGAAAGAATGGGGTAGTGTTTAGTGATCAAGATCGAAAAAGAGATATGGTGACAACATGGCGGAACTGACAGTGGAACTGAGAAGGATTAACGGTGAAGATAGTGGTGATGAGGAAGATGATGGTGGTTGCACGGTGGTGTTTGACAGTGAAGCCAAGATGACGTGGTAGTTCGATAGAGATCGTGATCCTCTTTTTCTCCTTGTCGCAAACACTATACTGTGTCTCTTTACTGTAGCTTTCTCTGTCACTGTAGCTTGTGGTTCTCTATTTCTCTCACTCACGTTAGTGTAGCTTTTGGCATTGTAGCTACGTCTTCTCTTGCGGCACACACCCTTCCTTTTATAATTTTTTTCTCTCTTCTTCTCTAAGAATCACCTCTTCGATTTTTCTTCTCCCAGTTTCCTAATCTGTAAAGAAGCGTAATAAATATGTAATATCTTAATTTCAAAAAAAAACAATTAATGTAAATCATGAAATAAAAGATATTTTTTCCTTTTTAAGTTTAATTGATTGCAACCACAATCACTCACAATAAATATAATTAAGTCCAAAATTTGTGATTAATTGTCTAAATATGATAAGAAAAATCTTGTAAAAATATAGTTTGATCAGTAACACTTCATTTTGAGTTCAATGTGGTATGTAATTATATGCATGTATGATTGACCTGTTGAGCACTCAATGAAGCATATGAAAGCCAATGGAAGTTGATTCTGTGAGGTAGATGGTTCTGCTTGGAGTTTGCTTTATTAACGATTAAATTTTCTTGAGAGAAATTGCAGCATACAAATCTCTTGGAATAAGAGCCTTGTAACACTGCAAACCACATTCTGCTACCAAACTTGGATGCTTTTAGCAGAGAGATTGAATAATTGATGAAAGATGGGGCTCATGTGTTTCTTGGCAGTGACAGAACTCATGCAAGAACAGAGGAGATTTATTCCACTTTAGGATAATTTGACTCATCACATTAGAACAAAGCATATAGATATAGATAGTCTATAATAACATGAGGATTTTGTTTTCCCCCTCTTGGCCTGTACATAATGCACTTATTGAAAATAATTGATAAAGTTCATGGGGGAGGGGGGAAAAAAAGAGTTATACGACACAATTATTCAATTAAAGCATGGAGAGAAGCCTGTCCCTTTCTGTCTTAACATGACTCCTGGTAATATCCTTCAGGGTAGGGCATCCGGATAGAGCCATTGTGAGCTCAAGCTCTGTCTTGAGTGTTTCAATGACTTGTCCCACCCCAGCTTCTCCTTTTGCAGCCAATCCAAAGATTACTGGCCGTCCAACCTGCATGAACCAGTGATTGATGATGGTCATTGTTGAATCTAAAATTTCTAACATTCATGATCTGTTATAATAGAAGATCATTAACTCAATGATCGAATGTACTAGTATATACTACTTTCAATCCTAAACTTAGAATTTTTTAGAGAGATTAAGGAAGTTGAATAAATTACTTTAAAGTATTTATATCTATCATTTTTCTTTTCAAAACTAATTAATCTGACTTATAAAGTAATATATAATCTAATGATAAATGATATATAATATATATTATGATTAAGTAATATATTTAGCTTCTTTAGCGTATCCAAAAAAAATTCAATTAGGTCTTATATTTACGATCAGATGGAGTATGATATACTTAAGAGTCAGGTGTAAATCTTCTCCAAAAAGTTTCCAAAATCAACACATGTCATGACTACATAAATTCACAGGGTTTAGTTGCTAACTGTTTTGTAGCACAGTGGTAGGATTCTTGAACACTGAAAATAGGTTGTAAAACAAAAATTTATCAGCCTGGGTTAAGAACTTACAAGGACAGCTTGTGCACCAAGGGCCAAAGCTTTGAATACATCTGTTCCTCGCCGAACACCACCGTCCATGAGCACAGGAATTTTACCTTTAGTAGCATGCACCACCTGCATTCATAGGGTGCCAAAATGAATTATACTGGACGTACTAAACCTCACTAGTGCTTATTTCAAACATGAGTATTCTAATTACATGGCATAGCAACCATGTACAACAGCCTAAATTAAATCAAATTTCCTTCACGTAGTCGACTTTTCATTATACTTTTGAAACCTGAATACATTCAGTTTTTTGTACTTTGAAACATGTCAACTACTATATTTATATGAAGAGTCACCTCTTCTAGAACAGAAATGGTGGCTGGGGAATAATCGAGCTGGCGGGCTCCATGATTTGAGACGATTATGCCAGCAACACCTACTTCCACTGCCTTAATTGCTGCCAATATGATTCCATTACATATTAACTAATATCCATAAAGAAGTCAACGGAAATAAATAAATACATTGCAAAAATGTAGGCAATAGCCTGAAGAGATAAGTTTAGAGAGTTAATGGTTATGAGCATCTCATGATAAAGGGCATCCCATTGCACAAAACTCCTAAGGAGGGATAGATATATACAACCTTATGGAAAGGCTGTTTCCACGATTAAAACCTGTGACCTCTAGATCATATAGCAGCAACCATACTGTTGCGCCAAGGTTCACTCTCGATGAGCATCTCATGATATCAATATAATAATCAATCAACATAAGGATTTCTTTAATGCATTTCTAGAGGCAACTGAATCAATGTTCGTTTTTTCATTAAAGCACAAAGTTATCAAAGCATCCCCGTTTAAGGGTTTAAACAGTTCTATGGAAAATGAATCATCAAGTAGAGTTCATACACTACAATTTTACATACCATCTTCACCAGTAAGTACACCCTTGATAAGAATTGGCAGATTCGAAATAGATTTCAACCATGCTATATCCTGCAAACAATATGGTGCTCATGTTGCGTACAAGAACCACTGTTTTAGATTTTACCATCAACAATTACAGTGAGAGGGAAACATACAAGGTTATGATAACAACTTAGGCATCAAGCCTCCAAAGATTAGTAGTTTTCCTAAAATTACGTATCCTGTTCAATATCATCGGACGCTGCTAAACTTAAAGATACACAAGCGAGAAAATTAGTACTCATTGAGTGAAAAGACATAATTAATTTGATTATATCCTCCAGAGTGATTTTTGTGAAAGACAAGTCCAAGAGTTTAAGATTTTCATGGGATTTTCTGAGGAAGAACTTTTTTTTTTTGCTTCTTTCAACAACAGAAAATTTGCTTTTGGACATTTCCTACAAGTGTATGAAAAGGGGAATCTGAGCTCTTGCTCAATTCTTATCCATACCTTCCATTGCAATGATGCATCCAATGTCTGGTTTGCATAATTTTGCAAACCTGAACCACTAACCTGAAAGTTTAAATTAAGGTCACCGATTTCATCCAATAAAACCCATAAATGAAGTTCTAGGACATAATCATACTCATGCATTTATGCAACTGCATAACGCATGTCTCTTGATGTGATTGTAAACACACATTTTCATATCCAACATTGATCTTTTGACAATCTTGAAGGAAAAATTAAAGATCAATTGCTGAAGATATAAATTTTTTAACACAAGTCCAGATTTACTTATCCAGCATATTCCCAAAAAAGAAAGATGGGAAAGGAAGACACGAGATATTGCTATACCCGTGAAGAATTTGATGCATTGTTGTTTGAGTCACTTTTATCTCACCATACATCCTAATATTGAGTGATCTAGATAACCAACCAACAATAAGGGATAGCCTTGAGCATAAAGTTCATGACATTTGTGGGGTTTGGGGAGGGGTGGACCCACTTCACAACTATTATGTGCAGTTTTACCCTTTATTTTTGCAAGAGGCTATTTCAATAGACTACTTAGTCACATGGCAAAAACCTTGCAACTGCACTGAGGTCTCATAACCTAAATACCTACCAGCAAGTTCTATAAAAGCTTGTTAAGAAAATAAGGAAATAGTCATCAATAGTCATCGATTTTCATATGCTCCTCGGCGTTATGGACACACAATGGGACAACATGACATTCACCTATATCTTATTAATTACAAGGAGATCCATGTGACCCCAATTTTACTCATTTTTTGAAATGATGTAAGTTCAAAGCAGGATTATTATGTCTTGATGTTTATGTCTAGGTTGGAAAGCCACTAAAGAAAAGAAGAAAAGAGCCTGGGAAGGAGGATGAAGGAGGAATTGATGATAAGATGAGATTCATTCATGATTATTAGTACATGTTAACCAAGATGTGTGATTTAGTGTCCAACCCTTCCTCTAATGATAGAAGAACTAGAGTTTGCTCAATATAGTGGTGAACAAGGGAAGGAACCCTAATTGTTTCAAGTTAGTTTTCAAAATTTCTACCAATAACAAAACTACTTCACTTTGCAAGAGCCTTAAAATTGCACAAAAGATAACACTTTTCTGTGGCCTATGATGTAAGTAATTTTGTAGAAATACATAGAATGACTTAGATTATTACATTTTACACGATGAGGCAGGAGTATTATAAATGATGAAATTGCCAATGGAAATGACAGATGGCATATGAAAGGTAAAAATTTGAGTCATATTGATATGTGCTACTTACAGACTCAATTTCCATTGAAAAAAGGCCATCAAAGTTCTTTAATTTAGGTGCAACCATTCTGCAGAGGACATTCCAACAACAATAGGATGTAACTTACAGCATCAATCTTGATATACAAAGCATTTGATTTACTCCAACAAACAAATCTATATTACATTTGCAAGTTGTTTAGACTTATTGGATATAGAATATAAAACAAAAAAACATCAATTACTTGTTTCTTGTGTCTGCCTCTCTTCGACCAAGTCGAGGAACATCAACAGTTAGAACAAGGGCTTTATATCCAAGCCTTTCAGCTCTATCCACTAATGCAGCTGTCACATCTCGCCTTTTGTAAACCTGCTGAACAAATATCACAAAATTAAGGTTTAAATTCAACAAAAACAAAGCAAAAAAAGAAAAAAGAAATCATAATTATTTGAGGGCAATACATAGAGCTGGAAGAACCGAACAGCATTGCAACTTGAAGCAACCTCCTCCACAGTGCACGTAGACATGAAAGACAGGACCTTCAAAAAAAGATGGAAACTTTCAGCAAGTGAACATGGTATTTGAGCAAGTGATAGGGCTTTCATTATTAAATATACCATTATGGTGTTACTTGAAGCTGCTGCTTTGGCTGTAGCAACCTCTCCTGTAATGATAAATGACAGAAAAATGCAATAATTTACATATTATAAATAAAAGACAAATGAACAAATGATCATAATTGCGTCTTTCTGATAATGCATACCTTCAGGATGAGCCAACTTGTGCATAGCAGTAGGAGCAATCATAATTGGTGCAGAGATTCTGTATCCTAGTATAGTAGTAGACATATTTATTCTACTAACATCCACTAGAACTCTAGGCCGTAAGCTGAGAAGTGAGAAAACAACCCATCAGTGTATGCTAATTCTATTTTTCATAATCAGAACATGAACATTGAAGAATCGTACGTAATCCTACGCAATGCTTCTATATTTTCCTTTAGCGAGAACTCATCTTCAGCTCCACCAGCATAGAAATCATAATACATTTTTGGGAGGGCCTCCCTAGCCAATTGCTGGAACTCCCTAACATTAACAGGCTCAGCCGCCATTTTCCCTGAAAATTTTACGACCGTAAGTTCACACTAGTAATTCTTAATATTTTTTTTGGGCCAACTTGTAATTCTCAATACCCTGATGCAGAGAGGAACAAAATGAGTCCAAATACTGTTGATCATTCATAAGTTACTATTGTTATTTTTTGAGGAGGAGTGGGGAAGATGGAGACTATGTATGCATCCTCCTTAGAACCCATAACTAGAAAAATACTTGTCCACACCACAGATTGATCATCCACTTGTTTCACTTAAATCACGCTTTCCTAGTCAATTATTGACACAATCTCTCTTTCTAACATATCTTACCTGTTCATACTTCATGGGCACATGTACCTTTCGTCAATATACAGCAATGCTACAACAACAAATCTCATCGTGGGTCAACTATATGGACCGCAAAATACCAATTGCAGTAATATATAGCAATAATTTAGCAAAAAAAGCAAAATGTGTGGTGACAAAAGAATTAGACTGATAGTAGAGAGGAACTGAAAATGGGGAATCAAATTGGCAAAGCTTGCATCTTTTAACTAACAAAGAAAATAAGGATATTCCCAACCATCCGCACGTGAGAGAACCTCGTAACAGAAAATACCCAGGTTAATCGCAGTAATCATTACCAAGAACCTTTTAAAATTGGTCTCAAGCAAATCAGCAAAAGTATTCAGGGGAACAAAGCTAATAATTACTGCTGAAATAGTCCAAAGAAATGAGAAACCAGAGCAAATTAAGAGTACGATTAAGTAAGCTGTGCTAGTTAAAGAAAGGCGAGGGATACCTGTATCAGAGCTGAAAATTCACGAGCTGTACAGAAATTTGAACAACCAAAACAGCTATATACACGAAACTGCTCCTTTAAACTGCTCTTGAACAGCCCAGTCTACAGAACACGAGCGATTAATAGATGGGACTGTAAATAAAGCAAAGCAGAGCTAAAATGAAGCGAAGAAGATGAACAATTAGCTCGATACTAACAAGCAGCAATTGCTGCCTCTAATAAAGCGCACCATCTCACTCACTAGCTGGAGAGTCATGGACCAATGGCGGATATTGCCTATAAAGATAGTTTATTGGAAATTGTAATGGAAAATGATATTTAAATATTATTTAAAATTGTAAAATTTAAATTTATTTATTAATATTTTAAAAAGATATTAAGGTACTATAAATTAAATTGAGTTTTTTAAATTTTCTAAAGTGAAAAGTGATATGAAAACTAGTGAATTACATTACTATTATTACTATTATTATAAATATTATTACTCAACTTGCGAAAAATCTCTTCTCTCCTTTATTTTTTAAATTTACGGAAGTGAAAAATGATTCAAAAACTAGCAAATTACATTACTATTATTATAAATCTCATTATTCAACATGTAAAAATCCCCTCTCTCCTCTGTCACGGGCACATTCCTCTCTCCTCTGTCACTATACGTCAGTCAATATCAGTTATAAAATTATAGCGAAATCTATTACTCTTCTTACAAATTCCATTACTCTTATAGCGAAATTCTGTTATTGTTCACATAAAAAAATTTGAAAAACTCAATTTAATCCATGTCTTTTTAAAATGTTAAAAGATCAATTTAAGTTTTACAAATTAAAATTCTCCCATATATTAACATGTACATAGTATTTATTTTATTGTGGGTGATACATTGTATCGGTTGTGAGCGCTTGCATAAGCTTTATATGTATAAGGATTAATTATACCGTTGATATTTTCTATGAGTGTTTTGGTAGTAATCTTGTCCCTTATTATTCGTTTACACTTCTTTCAAACTTATTGCAACAACATCGTTTGAACTAATCTAGATGGTGAACATATATATATATATATATAATAGTATAATAATACTACATGAAATTATCTTTTTGATGTGATAATTTAAAATTTTGTAGATATTTTCCTTCCGCACTTTGCCCCATAACCTATTGATTTAATATGGATTTTTTTGGCTTTATATACGCGCGCGCGCAGATATATATATTATTATTGGATATTCATGAATGAATGATCATCACATTCTTTTCTTTTTTTTTCCCCGAGAATGATCATCACATCTCATTTAGTATTTGGGGGGAAAAATCAGAGGGACGGGGTTTAAAAAGATTGTATGCTGAATCGAATGAAAATTTTATATATATATATAATGATCAACTAATGAGATAGGGTTTATCTAGACATAACTTTGAATGAGTAAAGCTGTAATGGTTTTATTGGCCAAATGAAAAAAAAAAATCTATGGTTTTGACAACTACTTATTCATGTATAAATAAATTGTAAGTTAGTCTAATGATGTAAAGTCTTATTAGATCCTTTGACATCTTAAGTTCAAATTTTAGAGGAAATACTTATATTAAAATGGGAAACCAAAAACCCTAAATGGATGATAATATCATGCATCAAATGCAACTACTCATTCATTCGCAAGTAAGTAAATTGTGACTTTAATTTTAACTACTTGTACTTTAATTTTTGTCTTATAAATCAAGAATGTTATAGATCAAGAGTGGTAACTGGTAAGTGATGTTCTTAAATAAAAATTACTACCTATCATCTTAATTATAAGATACAATTGGCCTTTCTCTAGAGAAGTTAAGAAAATAATATAGTTAATTTTCTTAAAATTCTCTAAAAAAATCAATCGAGTCTTATAATTAAGATCAGAGAGAATAATATGTAGTTATATTTATGTTAAGCATAGCTATTTTGTACGTTCCTGTGTAAAAAAAACAAGCAAATAAGAAGAATCCTTTCTAAGTGGTTTCTATTTATTTTTTGACCTGCTATACTTATTTATGATATAAAGCCTTTTCTTCTACTAGTAATAATCGTCATTGATTTGTTACCAATATAATACACCCTCTTCCCATATTTAATGGAAGTTAAAATTTAGTTCTAAATATAAAATATGATATTTTTTTATATTTATTAATATTTTTTAAATTTATCTCCATTAATATTTCTTCAAGAATAATTAAAGAAGAGTGAGCAGTAGTGAATCAAAGAAGAAGATTATGACGTTTTAAAAAACAAATATCATATTAATTAACTTAACTACCTTTCTTAATATAATCAAATTACATAAATATATCTTATATTAAAGACATAATAAAAAGAGGGAGGGAGGGAGAGGCAAGTGGTGCTGCATATTCTATCTGATATTGATATATCCAACAGCTAGTTACAGTGGGATTGGAACCGTATGATTTGCCACGGACTCGTAAACTCACAGACTTGTGCAAGCTGTAAAGGCTTTGTCTTCCCCGTCAACTAACTAAAATAACTAACATCAAATTCAAACGCAATAAAAACTAACAGTTCATCACTAACATCAATTTCTAGATAGGGAGAGAATTTTTTTTAAAGAAAAAATTGGGTGCATCTATCTATGGCTTTTAAACTTGAGCCTTTGTCATCTTCACACACAAGTCGTACTAGTCTCTGCAAAAACAAAGGCCAGCTCAATTTCAGATTTCAAACGAAGTGACACACAAGTTCTTATTGAAATCTGAGCTGATACAATTCTAGATTTCAAGTGGCATAACACACAAGTCCCTAAGAGGTTAGAATTAAAGTCACAATTGATTTTTTGCCAAATATATAAATTTTCTTATTGGAGGCAATCCTATTTGAAGCTTAAGTCCGTGTTGAAATTAATGTTAATCCAATTATGAACTTTCAAATAGTGTACATACAAGCTTCATTGTTTTCTTCATACAAGTTCCTATTATCACAACCTGTCGTTGTTTGAAGCCTTAAAATGGTTGGCCTTGATTCAGCAAAGACTGTAGAAGAAAAAACCTTGATTGGAGCTCACTTGTAAGTCATCCTAGTCTTGCTGCATTGTTCCACTTTGGATAATTTAACTCATTATAGTAGATAAGAGTGCGTTTGAATTAGCTTTTTAACAATAATTTATGGAGAAAAAGTAATTTTAGAGAATAGCTTCTAAATAGAATGATTTATGTGAAAAAAGTGATTTTGATAAAATGATAGTATTTAGATAAATATTACCATAATAACTTTTTTATAGTTAAATGATAAAGAAAATGACATTAACTTTTATCATAATTGCATAGAGAGAGAAAATAAGGAGAATGAGAGAGAAAAAAAAGAAAAGATGAGAGATAAGAGAGAAAAAACTAAAAAAAATAGTTTTTTTTTTAAATCTAGGTTTTGGACCCCAAAACTATGGTTTGAGCCAAAACCATGATTTATGATAATTGCTGACTGTTAAGCTAACACACACTATACTTATTTTCTTAAAAAAAACTAATAGAGCTCGTGAGGGAGAGAAAAAGAATTCTACAACCCAATAAAAGCATCCAGAGAAGTCAGGGGTTCGATCCCTGGCTTTGGGTATGGAGCAGCGTTAAATCTCCTGACCAGCTGTCCTTCCCATAGAGGAACCCACAATGAGCGGAGGA
>JBAGKO010000012.1:18597502-18611712 GCA_037177275.1 Acacia concinna
ATAAAAAAAAATTCCCATGTCCACTCATCAATTAAATGCCACGTGGAGTCCAGCAAGGCACATTCATGGTACCAAAATTACTGTTGTTTTTTTGTCTTTAACACCCTTTTAACGGTTTGCACCAATTAACACTCTTTATAGTCACTTTTGGACAAAAAAACTTAATGATTACAATTGCACTTTTTATTAGATTTGATAGTCATTTTAGCACCTTAACCCTATATTAAAACATGATCAAATAGTTAAAACATTAAAGGAAGATGAGGCTGATAATTGAGATAATGATTAGTGGAGACACCCCTCCTATACAAAACACTAAAGAACATAACACTAAAGGTGTAACTTAGAACCGTATATGCACCCAATAAATTTATGGAAGGAAGAAGTTGACAACAAGCAAGACAGTAATTTTTATTTTTTGGCCGCCTTCATAAGCAAGACAGTTACTACACACAAAAGATAATAAAACTTTTTTTTTCAATAATTTTGTTGAAATAATAAAAAAAATTTAATACCGTATTTTTATTATAAAAATTATGAATAAGGAAATTTTACTTTTTAATTTACTTTTAATCAATATTTTAATTTTTAAATCACAGAATTAGGAGTTTAATTTAAAGTGAGTACGATAATAAAAAGGAAAAAGCCTATGTACTTTATATATTTAAGAAGTATGTTTTCAATAAAATTACCGTATTTTTTGCTCAAAAAAATTAATACTACTATACGTGAGTATTTCATAAATTATAAATTACTCATCATATAACAGGTTCTTGCTATTAATATTATTATCCGTTTGTGATCTACGAGTACTTGTTATTGAACCAAAAGATTTCCTTCTATTTATTTGATTGGACGACAGTATATTCCTAATCCTAAATGTAAAAGATATTTAATGACTTTTGCTTTAATTTCATGCTAAACATAATACCTGAACTCACTTTAGCTCTCGGGACAAAAACTCACTTTAATTTCCAAACTGATAACTTTTTTCTCAAACTATCCCATATATTAAAGAGGTTTTAATAGATAATATTAATGATTAAATATTTAAATGATATTTTAGGTAACTAAAAAAATATATTATAAGTTGGGTTAAGATTGTTAAATAACTTTCAACTTTTTCTAAAAGATAAAAAAATAAGCTTCAACAAGCACTACAACATAATTATCTATATTTAACGGTTATTTTTACCTATATATAGCAGTTCAAAAACCGTCATATATATTTCCATAAATATAACATTTTTTTAGTGATAAACGCCATCTATACGTCACTTTTATGGTTTTTAAATAAAAACCGCTATATATATAAATATATTATGGTTGTTACTAAACAACTGCCAAGGATTCCCCTTTTTGCTTTACAAGACCAACCGTCATCGTTTTATCTTACAGTCCATTTATATTGAGCCCCGGATAATCTTATGCTCTCCTAAAATCAATATGCAGCTGTTTATGATTTTATTAGATTAAATCATAATCTGAAATAGTATACATTGATCCTGAAAAGACAAAAGATTCATCCGATGAGCTCAATAAATAGATTGCAAAATTAAAATGGTGACGATTGAGATCTTACAAAATAGAATATATAAGGGCAAGCATCAAGTAATTTAACAAGAAAAATAGGGATATGAGTTTATTGTAACAAAAGTATCATTTTTATACGCGATTCAGCACATACACAGCCCACTGCACATGACCACGACCTACACTATAACGTCATACCCAAATCTGTAGAGTGTGTAAATCGATTACATATTCATTAAAAATTTCAACACTAAACTATTATAAATACACTTAAGGGTAGAAAGTTCTCACATTTGTGCTATTCACCACAAAATAGCAAAGTTCTGAAGAAAGAACAGTGAATCCGTACAACATGCGCAACGGCAGAATCACAAAGTCTGTCATACATCTACTACAGATTAGATCTACCATGTTTGCACGTTTGCAGAGAGGTAGACATAGCAGACATACATCAGAGAGTGCAAACGACAAGCAAATCCATGTAGATATGCCGAAAGTGGGCAGTGGTGGAGAAGAGCACGCGCATGCGAGGAATGAAATTTGCTGATAAGTATGAAATGAAGCTGGTTAATTTTAGAGGCATCTATATGATAGTGGTTGTTGAAAACCATCAAATATTTACAATTATATATGGCGGTTTTTATACAACCGCCATATATATGACGAACGAATGACGCTTCAATTTCTGCGTCTTTATATATGGTAGTGCTTTTAAAAAAACCATCATATATAAGTAGGTTGGGGATCGATTCAAATCTCGTCTCTCTATATATGGCTAGTGTCCTATAATTGCAATATATACAACGTCATATATACACAATTCTGTGGTAGTGAATTTTGATGGCAATAATTTCAACTTCTAATGTTGAACTAACATTCAATCTCTTCATCATAAATCCCATGACTCAATTTCTGGAATCATCCTGTATCAAGCCACCACATGCTAACTAATTCCATGCCTTAACAGAAGCATCTACATCCAAACGAACCTCTCCCATGGCTGATGGATTCCATTTGTCGTCCCCATTCTTTTTCTAAAAAAAAATTCTATGATTTAACCCCCTACTTGTACCTCTTCCATTCTCTTCCATTATACAAAACAAACTTTGTTGAAAGATCTCTCTGGCGGAGGCATCCTTGTCTTCAAATAGTTTGGTACATCTATTCTTTCATGGAGCCCAACATACATGTGCAAAAGATCTTCGGCCATGGCCACCCTTAAATGTATTACATAATATCATCCTTTCTTTTAAAACTTAAAAAACTATTTTGTGAATTGACAACCTCACACTTTAAAAACATTTGATCTCATATTTGAATGGAGAAAAAATTAGAGGGGAAAGAAAATTAAACGAGAAAACTTCTAAGAAAATAGTAAGTTTTTTTACTATATCTATAAATTTTTAAACATAGTTTTCATTTTGTCCCCCTTTCTCTCCACTCTTCTTCCCATCTAAACACACCATAGGTAGATGTTTATTGTCATTTGGGAATATAAGGGCCTAATGTCAAGATTCAGCCAAGCTATTTTTGAAGAAAAGTGAGATTTTGCAACTAAAATTAATGAATAACAAGAGATAAGAACTGGATAGGCAGAAATATTTAAAGGATCGGAAGAGGGGTAGCAGAACAAAGAAAGAGATCAGAAGAGGAGACCGGGAGAGAAAATTGATATTTTGATATTCAATAATCCATCAATAAGTCTGTGTAAACTGAAACCCTAATCAGCTAATTATAAGTAAGTGGTTAGTGGTTAATGATTATAAGACAAATAAATTAATTAAATATTTCATCGTTTCCCATGTTAGTTCAGCATCAGAGCAGTCGTTCCAACAAACGATATAGCGATGTGTGGCCGTGTGGGACCTGCTGGAGTCAAGATCCTTTGTTTGCTCACGTACAACAAATATTTATACCATATAGGAGTCAAAGTATGTGACTTGGGCTGTGTGAAATCTCTAGGTTAACGTAAAATAGGCTTATTTTGCCACAAAGTCCCAACATATATATATAAAGATGTTGTGTATGATGCAACAAGCTATATAACATAACATTCCTAGATGAAAGAGGCGATTCCCCCAAAGACTCAGATGACAGGGAAAGGTATACAAAAGCATATTTCTTTGGAATATTTTCCAGTACCTTCCATTAAACTAAACTAATGCTAAGACTACAAAGAAACTTCACCATTGCTATATGTTTGTATATATTTCATTGCTCATGATATTCATTATATATACCTAGGCTCTGCGTGCTCTGCAGTTCATTAAAAAGTTCCATGTTTTAAACTGTGATAAATGAACCAGCTTGAGGTCTTAATTACCTCATTTTGAGTAAGTCAATATATGCTATTTCCTTCCTTTTTCAATAGTGATCTCCTTGTCATTTTGCTTGTCCTTTCCATTTCAGTTTAATTTGGCTTACCAATTCTTTATATATCATGCTTCCAAAAATGCTTTCTTCATCATCGTCTTGTTTTCTCTATCAGGTTGATTTCTATGCTACAAGTTTTTATGAAACCAAAAATTGCAAATTTTTTTCATGAATTATGGGCATATATATCTACGCCGTTTAATTTTTGAACTAATAACATGTAGCAATATGTTTCCTTCTAGTTTCATTAAAACTTCTTTCTCCTACAGCATTTTAATTTCATATTGCCAACAGATTATTGATTGATGTGTCAGTAGTCTTATTTCTATGAGGAGCAAAAACAAAAATTTGAATTCTAGTTAAAAAGTACACTTGATGCAAGCGACATGCCTTAGTTGATTAGTTTCAAGTCAAATTTCTTCCAAGAACAACCGTGTACCCCTATATATGATTGAATTAAAAGACGTATATCTTTCTATCCTTAGTATAAGACATATATACTTAATTTGATTAAATTAAAAAAGTTAGTTAATATGATATATGCTCTTTCTGTTCTTAATTATAAGGCTCAGTTGATCTATTTTTAGAAAATTTTAAAAAAGCTAATTACATTATTTAATTATATCATATGTTGTATTTTATTATATTATATTATATACTAATTCATAATTCAAACAACATAATTTAAAAAAAATGATAAATTTCAATATCTTAAATTAATATAATTATCTTTCTTAGAATTATTTAAAAAAAGTCAACTGTACCTTATAATTAGAACCGGAGGAAGTATTTTCTCATCCGGTCTATTCATCTTTTCTAATTCTATGATCTCATTCCTTTCCTCATCCATTATCTACGTTTCCCCCCTCTTTTTGGGCTAAAGTCATGCATGTAGATCGCATATATCAGCCATGATCGAACCAGACAAAGCCACGTCAAAAATTTTAACGTTAAGATCGAGCTTATTTGGTAGCTGGCATATCTTAATGTAGTTTTTATTGTCTGCATTATGTGAATCTACTTAGCATATACTCTAAATCTTCTCCATACTTAATATTTAACGTTCTACCGACCAAACCTCACTCATTTCCTTGTCCTCCTATGCATGCATGTTGACTTCGCATGCATGACGTTCTTCTTATTTGGCATCAAGAGACCAGTATATATATTGATCTCTGTGGTAGAAAATTAAATAAACAACCTGTTCTTTTTTCTTGCTTATTTCTATATATTTTTTTTATTTCGAAATTTAATTGATACATTACGTGCTGAGAAAGTAGCAAACTTGTGGTGACTCTGTTGATCAGACATGTGCATTTTGGATGTTTGAACCTGTGACTCTTCTCTGCTTTCGAAAACCAGAATTTCCAGAAAAGTTCAAATCCTCGCCAGTGTACGGTGAATCCCAACCTCAGCTAGTGAATGAAAATGAAAATTAGACCCATTCCTTCGTCCCCTTTAATTTCAGCTGAATTTCCCGTCGAGCTTTTACTTCCTCAGTAATTTCTTGCGAACTTTGGTTCTGTTCTGTTTTATTTTATAGGGTTTGGTCCATCCGTCCGGGTCAGTTAATGTTCCCAAGTAACTTGGGAAAAGTTTTCACCTTTAGTCCGTATCTTTAATGGGGACTACAATGGCTTCTCCTCTCTGTACATGGCTTGTTGCAGCCTGCATGTCTGCAACTTACGACAAAGACTACTCCAGAAAAATTTCTCTGT
Organism: Acacia concinna; assembly: GCA_037177275.1. Classification (NCBI taxonomy): domain Eukaryota; kingdom Viridiplantae; phylum Streptophyta; class Magnoliopsida; order Fabales; family Fabaceae; genus Acacia; species Acacia concinna. The sequence continues at coordinate 18,603,127 of JBAGKO010000012.1, forward strand.
TTGGTTCTCCGAAGAGGCCAAGGAAGTTCATGTCTCACTACATCAATGCTGGTGCTGCTGACTACAAGAGGAGAATGCTTTCGTCTTTCTATTGTTCTGGTGTTCAAAATCTGATTTCTTGCTTTGCATTTAAGCCCTGTAAAGAATACAATTATTTTAAAGGGTCGTTGTCTTCTTATTTAGCTTCTTTTGTGGACAATGGGATATCCTCACTTTTTGACTCAAAAGTAGCCTCCTCTGGAAGGAACGTGTTCACTGGACTAACTTTCCATTCAGGTAATTCAACCCTTCCCATGCGTTTCTTTTCTAGTAGAGTTGGTTTCTCATGATTTTATGGACAAATAACAGTAACTAGCTAAGGCTCAATGAATTCCAATTTTCCTGGAGTCCAATTGCAAACACACGCACACCTTTTCTTAATCACTTGGTTCTGTTTTAATTTTGAAGTAGTATGTCTTCGACCAGATTTTAAAATAGGTCTAATTTGTTCAATAAGTTAGATCCCTTATCTTAATGAAGGGGTAGAGTTGATAGAGAGAAGAAAAATTGGCAATATGCTTCTCCTGCCCAGAAGGCAAGAGTCAAATGAACTGTCCCAGGAGGGGATTGGATTGGTTAAGGTGTGTTTAAGTGAATTTGAACACGAACTAACCTCAATAATTGAATATGCAAAACATAAATGCCTCAACATGGATGAATGATCTTATATTTGCCTTAGGACAAAATTCTAACGATTTTGCTGAAGCTGCACATTCTTTAATATGGAGTCGTAGGTTAATGCACATTCTTATTTCTATGTGATATTCTAGGAAAAACTGAGTGTATGGCTTTGAATCCTGCTGAAGAATTCACAGAGAGGAAGAAACCACTTGTAGAGCGAAGGGTTGTAGTCACAGGGCTGGGAGCAGTAACCCCACTTGGTCATGATCCAGACCTGTTCTATGACAATCTCCTTCAAGGAGTCAGTGGAATAAGCAAGATAGAGGGTTTTAATTGCTCTCAGTTCCCGACGGTATTACATATGTATTGTTATTGCCTCAAATGGGTTTATTGTACTAACTGATACTCCCTCCAATCTGAATTATAAAGGTCCGTTGATTTTTTTAGAAAATTCTAAAAAAAAATTTTAAGAAAGCTAATTACATTATTTAATCATATCATATATTGTATTTTATTATATTATATATTAGTTCATAAGACAAACAACATAATTTAAAGAAAAGTGATAAATTTTAATGCCTTAAAGTAATATAATTAGTTTTCTTAAGTTTTTCTTAGGATTCTTTAAAAAAATTCAACGGGCTCTTATAATTAAAATCGGAAGAAGTAATATTTAACTTGACGATTAACTTTTAGTATTGTTTGAATTCAGAAAATTGCTGCAGAAATCAAATCCTTTTCAGCGGATGGATGGGTTTTACCCAAGTTCCGCAAGCGAGCTGATAGATTCATGCTATACTTGCTCACTGCTGGAAAGAAAGCATTGGTAGATGGTGGAATCACAGAAGATGTTGCTGCTGAGTTAGACAAAAGCAGATGTGGAGTTATAATTGGCTCTTCTTTAGGTGGCATGCAGGTGATCGAAACATTTGCCAAAGTTTCTTCCATTTTTGCCAATAAGGTTTAGCATTTAATGTGTCAGACATCGAAAAATGACACTGCATGAGACTAATAATTATAAATAGGTGCTCAAAATTTTGTTGTATTGTCCATGTCTCTATAAATAGGTGCTTCCTAAATTAATTTCTTCCAATTATGAATTCACCCATTTGTGAGTTTCTGCTATATATTTGGGTCAGGTGTTTAGTAACGCTATAGAAGCATTGAGGGTTTCACACAAGAAGATGAATCCCTTTTGTGTGCCATTTACAACAACCAATATAGGTTCTGCTCTACTGGCAATGGATTTGGTAAGCTCTTGCAGAAATCTTGATTAGGATAGATTTGTGGCACATATATTAGACCTATTGAAACAGATTTAATGGTACATTTGAAATTTTCAATATCAGGGATGGATGGGCCCCAACTACTCAATCTCAACAGCTTGTGCTACAAGTAACTTTTGCATACTGAGTGCAGCAAATCATATAGTTAGAGGTGAAACTGTGAGTGCATTCTTCAATACCATGCAAAAATATATATTCACTTTATTCAAGTTCTTAGAATTAAACAAAAAAGTTGAATTTTCTTGCAAATCTTGTGACATTGCAGGACATAATGCTCTGCGGTGGATCTGATGCAGCAATAAACCCAATAGGTAGTTTCTGAGCTTTTCATTGTAGAAGGACTTTAATTTGGAGAACTCACTAGTTAGATTCAGTGTATGATTGATTAGTAGACCAAATTACAATCAGAGACATGCAAGAGTGTAAGAACAATTATAATTGAAGCATTAGCCTTGAACAGGCGCTATAACTCTCAACAACTTGTAACTTTTCATTCATAAATGGAGCTACAGGTTTGGGAGGTTTTGTGGCATGCAGAGCTCTTTCAAAGAGGAATGAAGAACCAACAAAGGCTTCACGTCCGTGGGACAGTGTAATGCATCTACATTTTCTATATCAAATATGTGCCCTTCCTTTGTTGTTTTGGGATGTACTTAGACACATGCAAGCGTTTGAGAGGTGAATCCTACTAAAAAAAAAAAAAGCATGATATGCATGTGTCTTTTTAACAAATTTAGGTCACCAAATTTATTTAATTTTTTCTGTTGAAGTTTAACATTATGCCAGCTCAGACTTGTCTCTTACCCCAAGTCTCAACTAAAGATGAAATTCTTGATAAGCAGGATCGCGATGGATTTGTTTTGGGAGAAGGAGCTGGGGTCTTGCTCTTGGAGGAATTAGAGCATGCTAAGGTATATTGCAGACACTTGAAACAATTATTACAGAAACTAAAATGTTGGAAATGAAAGAATAAAAAGTTTGTTAACTTATCTCTTTTAATTTACTAGAGAAGAGGTGCGACAATTTATGCAGAGTTTCTAGGAGGAAGCTTCACATGTGATGCATATCACTTGACTGAACCTCATTCTGATGGTAAGTATCAACATCATCGAACAAGTTTGTCCCTTTTCATTAATATCTTCATTTCATTCATCTATCTGCTGGTATCATTAAAAAAGTTAAGTGCCTTCAATTCAGTTCACGTTGGTAATTCTATGTTAGTAAGCATCCACCAATTACTGTGTACTCTGCTTTGGAACTAGAACAACTTGTTTATCATTTATATCTTTTTTATTCACCAAGAAAAGAAGAAATAAAAGGCTCTTAGGTGGAAATAATTCTAGGTAAGCTATATATAGACATATAAACTAGTTATAACACTTATTCTATTAAAAAGCGTGTCCTATTTGTTATACACACATATCTTTAATATGGCTATTTGACTGGGTCAGATTCAAGCATTGTCAGACTCAATTGAGAGTAGCTCTCTTAAAGGTATTTTTTTAATTCACACAAACTTGAAATCAAAACCTTGTGCTTAAACGGCCAATTATAAATGGTATATATGAACTAGTTAGAACCCAATTCTACTAAAACACATGTCATGTTTGTTATACATATATGTCTATATATGAGGTCCATGTATATAAAATCAGATTTCAGAGTGCTAGTATATGTGCCTGCAATTTGGTACAGGCATTGTGCTTTGTATGGAAAAGGCATTGGCTCAATCAGAGGTTGGCAGAAGGGATGTAAATTACATAAATGCACATGCTGCATCCACACCACCTGGTGATCTAAAAGAATATGAAGCAGTAATTCGATGTTTTGGAAACAACCCAGAGGTAAAATTAAAGATGAATTTTCAGTCAGACTATTATAAATCGTGTCTTTTTCTTTATATTACAAGTTTAAGCTTTTATGGTCTGCAGTTAAGGATGAACTCCACAAAATCCATGGTTGGTCATTTACTAGGAGCCTCTGGAGCTGTGGAAGCTGTTGCAACAGTTAAGGTATGCATTGGTGAAATCCAATCACTCTTCTAAGGTTTGGCTTTTGCATTTTGTGTAACTAAAGGCTAATATTGCATGAAGAAAAACTTAGTTGTAGTTTTTAAGATTCTAATGTGTAGTTCAAGAAGTGGTTTTTTCTGACATTACAGGCAATAAAGACAGGATGGATCCATCCAAACCTCAACCTTGAAAACCCAGACAAAAATGTGGTATGTATCTGTCTAGAAGCTTATAACAGACAATTACATAAAAAAAGGTGTTGGGTATCTTACATTCTCTTGGTTTTGGATCTCATGGTATGGCGTGTTCAGATATCATATAACAGTACTTGAGATTTTATCTTAAATCCCATGCTTTAAGGATGTGAAATCCTCGTGATTTATAGTTTTTATGGGTTGTGAGGCTTTGTTTAAACCAAGTAAGTTTTGTGATAAATTATCTTTGAAGCAGGACACAAGTTTCATTGTTGGTCCAGTGAAGGAACGTTTGCACATTAAGGTGGCTCTCTCAAACTCATTTGGTTTTGGAGGACACAATTCATGCATCTTATTTGCACCTAACAATTATAGGTGAAATCAATCTATGAAACAGGAAGACAAGGTCAATGAATTTTGTTTAGTTTTGAAAGTATACTTGTACTTGTAAGCATCTTCAAGCGGTTTTGTCTTTAGCTAAACTGAATGTAATCTGCAGACAAAAATTTTCAAATGACTTGCTTTTGGTGCTCACAATATGGCCTTTTGTAGGAGAACTTCCTACTTGATTGTATAAAAAGATTGGACAGCTCTCTTAGATCTTCAAACTCTATCGGGATTGTATTACCGTGCTCTATTATAATATTTGCTTTAACTATTAGTATTAGTATTATTATTATTATTATTATTTTCTTTTTTTTGAGGATTGGTTACTCTCGCTTTATTTTTACTTTATTGATGTCAGCGTCTTGGTGATACAGTGGCAAGTAAGCCATCCTTTATGGCACTTAACAAGGATTGATCCCTGCGATTCTTGCCAATTCAGGAAAAAACAGTTTTATTTTATTGGTTACTCTTGATAAAATCACTTCATAAATATATAGTTTTTTTAAGGAGTAACAATAAAAAACAGTGCAAAAAATTAATATAAAATGAGGAGCTATTTATATTCACAACATAAAAATCTACAACCTGAGTTTTAATTTTGTAGTTGTTTTCTTATAGGGTCCTTAATTACCATTGTTATTGTATTTTTGTGGTCAATGTATTTTGCGATGGACTAGTATATTAGTGTTTTGACTTTTGAGAGATGTGATAAGCGTGGTAAACTGGTAATATATGTGTTACCTTTTGTGTTTAATGCTTGTTTTATATAATGATAATATCCAAACATTTAAAAGCCAAATGGTATGCAGGCGAGCATGAGATACATTCTACCAAACCTACCCATGATGTAATTCTCTTAAAATATCAAAACTGCCCATTTTTAATAAACTAATTAAATTACTTTAAAGTATTTATTTATTTTTTCTAAATTAATTTGTCTGACTTATAAATTGATATATAATTTAATCATACACAATATTATGATATCATTAAATAACTTATTAAAAAGATAAATAAATACTCTCTAAATATTAAAAACCTTAAAAGATGACTCAAATTTGGTGAATGATAAGTGAGGGTATTTGAACAAAACTTAACAGAAAATAACTAAAACTGAACAGATAATAAGTAAAACTCAACAGAGAATGATTAAAACTAACTAATTTTTTGCCTTTCATTTGTCATTTACTAAATTTGAGTCATCTTTCAAGGTTTTTAATATTTATAGGGTATTTATTTATATTTTTCCCTATTTAGTTTTGTCAATCTCTCCAAAAACAAAAACAGAAATCAACTATATCTAATATTTATGATGTAATATTACTTTTAAGGGAAAAATGCGTTGAGGTCCCGAATAAGGGAATATATATTAAAGAGGTCCTGTGAAATCAACAAATTGCAATAAAGTTCCTCGAGACTTTTCTGTCGTTAATTCAAATTGTTCAATTACTTAAATACTCCTAATTGTCAACAACAATCCTTGAGGTTGTTAATAGCAATTCATGGTATTAGTTATCAACAATAGCTCTAGGGTTGTTAATGGTCGCCCCTGAGATAGTTGTTAGCCCTAAAGGCAGCAATTAACAACTCCAATGGTAGTAGTTGACAACTAACCTAAGGGGCTATTATTGACAATTAGAGACATTTAGATAATTTAACAATGAGTATTAACGACCGAAAAGTCCCAAAAAACTTCCCTGCAATTTCTAAATTTTATGGGACTTCTTTACTTTATATTTCCTTACTCAACTTGTATTTTCTTACTAATACCTCAATCCAATTTTACCTATTTTTAACGCGAAATTCATCCTAGCTTATGGTCATGCGTTCCAAAAAGTGAACTCTTGCATAAACTGACTAGTAACACAACATGCCTAACATATAAAGGCGGACCCCAGTGTCAAGCGGCTCCAACACAATCGTGGGCTCAGGGGAAGGAAACCCCATATGTATATAGCCTTACGCTAACATTATTGCCAAGAGGCTGTTTTCAGGGTTTGAACCTTGGCCCTAGGGGCAGAAAGCCAGCATGCCTAACATATATACCAAAAAATAAAAAATTGCATTAGCATACACAAACACATTATCTCGTGTGTTGCCTTTTATTTTAAATAAAAAAGGGGCTTCCAAGCTTTAAGAAGAGATGGGAGTCACAAGTAAGAGCTAAGACTTCATATGAAGGTGAGTTATTAGTGTAAGCATTCCCTGTATATCCAATTCGATCAGCTGAAACTCACATGGAAACCAAAACAATATCTAAGGCGATATATATTACTCATTGACAAAACACGGCTGAAAACAATTGGGAAAAGCCTAAACACAACCAAAGAAATGCGTATATGCGTCCCAAAGGACATCAAGTTTTCTCATATCTTGGCTGTTGGCTCCTTACGCTAAAGGTTAAAAAAAAACGTCTCTTTTCCAGAAAAGACTGATACAGCTGCGCTTCATCAGTGTGCAAAAGATGATAATTGTTTCTAAACCACGATCCTGTGCTACGATAGTTGTGTGGGGACAACGTGTCACAGCAGCACGAGCCAGGATAAAAATATCATACAATATGTTCTATGCTCAATCACCAAAGCTTAGATTTTAACCAGAATAGCAGGAAGACGACCCCAAGTACAATAGCAACAGGGGCCCACTTACGAATCAGAGCCTGCAATCAAGATTGCATTAGTTATATATTTGGATTATACTATGTTTGCATAGTTATGCATTAAGTATGAAAGGAACTAATCCGTTGGTAAGGAAAAAAAGGAAAGGAACTAATCACTTCTGAACAAATGACAGGGTTTGATGGAAAAAGAGGGAGGTAGTAAACAAAGATAAGAAACCGTGGACCCTGCTAATGGGAACCTCAGACAAACAAAATAACTCCAGGCATATGCAGTCACGTTCATAGAATTTTGCAAATGAATAACCATCCATCATGTCATGTGACAACTACTCTATACAATTCGTTATTTTTTGTGTACATTAGAAATTTATAATTCAATTCAACCATGGAATGAAACAACTTCACTACAGGACAAATATAATTTGAGACCAATACATACAAAATGTCAAATAGCCCAAATTGGTAAACGCCAACGAAACTACAATATATCATGAAATTGTGCCTACATTTACATTAATGTATAGACAGGCACACACCCATTCACCACGTCATGTTTTATTCTATAAATTTTCAGAATTTAGTGCGTCTCTGTCTCTCTCGTGTGTCATGCTTAAAACTCTAATGCACCATTGTTTCAGATGGGTCACAGTCAATTAACACTAATCAGAAGTAACAAATGAATAAGGAAGACTATATTGCCAAAATACCCTAGATATCCTATGCATGGTGTACTAAACATTAAAAGACTAACCTGGCGATTTAAATCTCTAGCCTTATCAGCATATATGCGAGATTCTGATGATAAGCGGCTGGACATTTGGCTAACCTCTGCACATTAGCATTTAAATCAATTGTAAAAGCACCTTTGTGGCGCAAGATGTCAGTAAAAAAAATGCTCAAATTAATACTATTCATAGAATAGATAACACATCTTACGGTCCAGCTGTTCACCGACGCCCAGAACTTCTTGCACATTTCGTGTCATTATCTGATGGACTTCATAGAGTTCATCATTCAACTTTGCAATATTGCGCTGGGTATGAGTGTCCTGGTACAATTTCTTGGTTTTCTGTATAAATGTGTCTTTTTAAGAAATTAAAAAGGAAAAAAGGACAATTAAGCACCATCAGGAAATGAGAACAATCATATGAATAAAACATGACAGATAATGCAAACGTAGAGAGCAAAAATGTAAAGTGATATCTACCAAACTTAATGAAAGCATAAGGTCTGGCAGCAGTTTCAATTTGAGTCCCATTAACACGCTCAAACTCATTCCTGAGATCTTCAAGATATTGAAAGGCTAGCTTCTTAGGGTAAGCACGGTCACACATTGTCAGGTAACAGACACGCCCTTCAATAATATAACTGATGGGTTGTCAAGGCAATAGCCACTCCCAAATCAAGTAAACACAAAGAAAATGCAA
>JBAGKO010000012.1:18615320-18626111 GCA_037177275.1 Acacia concinna
GCAATAGGATCAGTGTATCTTATGGATTCTGGTTTTGTGCCTCTGTTAATGAGAAAAGTTGTTCCGCTACTATGTATGTGTCAAAAAATTTTAAATTCTCTGTTTCAACATACGGACACGTCAGTGGCTCCAAAGGCCATTATAAGATAAGGTAAGGATCCCGAAAAGTTGGATGTTACATATTGCAATAATCACAATAAGCTATGAAAATTCATTCATATTAGTAATACCTTAAAATGTGTTAAAAGTCGGCATAATCTTTATTCACCGATATTTACATTTAAATACAACTCAAAGGATTATGATACAAAAAGTTACAAAACAACTTCATTCAATAATCAGGACTAATCCTATTTTACTCTCTTCTTCACATTGTTCCCTTTCATCAAAGACAGGATAAGTTCTTCTTCCCCTTCACCTTCTACTTCTCCCCCTCCTTCTTCTTGTAAAATTCTTTTGTAAAGAGAGTATAACCAGAAAAGTGTGGCGCCCTTGATTTAGTTTTCCTTTTTTTTTTCTTCTCCTTTTTTGTTTTTGTATAGCTTTCTTTCCCTTCTTGATATTCTTCTCCTGCCATACATATATAAGAGTTTTTATCAGCCCTAAAATTGCACAATGTCAATTACCCAATCCAAATTATATTAGAAATTCCGCAGGAACATGACACAAATGTAAATTACAAAAACAATACAAGGGCAAAAGAATAAGTGCAATAGATTTAGATGATAAGGAAAGCAATAGTACAAAGCATAAACCATGGAGGAACATAGTCTAACTTGTTATTTGTTGACATGTACAATGTCATCATCAACACCATCAACGAAACAATAACAGTATTTCATGGGAAGAAAAAGGAATAGCTTTCCATCTGATTATGTTATAAAATCAACATTTCTAATTTCTCGTATCAACGATAAAGGACTATAAATAATAAACAGGTACCGCTTTACTTATTGAAGCTGACAAAATCCCACGCATTTGAATTAGTCAATCTGATTTTTTATTTATTTATTCATATCTCAAAGTTTGTTAGCTGAATAAATAGCATCACTAGTTGTGAGTCCTTTTAAGTCAGTTCTGTTCTGTTATGCATTAGAGATTATGCACTAGAGAATCTTAATAAATCAGATTATGCACTGGAGATTCTTAATAAATCATATCACTAGTTGTGAGTCCTTTAATGAATCAGATTATGCACCACAGATTCTCGTGGGCTTATTTACTCTTCTTAAAGGTGAGATTCTTACAGTGAGGCAGTTGAAACAGAGTTATTTTATTTACCTATTGCCACATGATTTATCAGAAGTCAAAACGCACAATCATTAGAGAAACACTTACGAATGAAGATATAGAATGAAAACGCAAAATCAAAATGTCAAGATCCAGTGTTTACCGTGACAGCATACGTTTTAGGGCACCAAAGAGAGAGGCGAGCAACACGGGCACGCTCTTGAACTTGACGTTGACGAAACTCAAACTCTCGATAGCAACAACACTCAGACGCATTATCAACCCACAGCAAGGGACGCTCTCAAGGATTTCAAAAAGGGTCTTCCTTAAAGGCATTCTTGACATTTTACAATTGGAATTAATTGTAAAAAAAAGTTATTTCCTCAAAGTTCAGAAATATCTTCATCCTCCTCACTCCAAAGGGATTCAAATGGATGCTGTCATATGAGTAACCTTAAATTAGAACCAAAATTGGTGCTGCAATTAAAACATCGAAAATCTTTCCTTTTTTTTTTTTTCAATTGTCGCTCTACAACCCAATAGAAAAAGTATGGAATACCTGCTCCTTCTTTTTACTCAAATTGAAAGATCTAAGTTTCTGAGTATGCCTTGGAGGAGCTGATTCTGAATCTTCTGTGTCTTTAGACCCTAAAAACTTGGCCTCCATCTCAGCTCTACTCTGTTCAAGATTATCCTGCATGGCCTTCATTTTAGCTTCCTTCTCTGATCTTTTACGACTCCATTCTTCCCTCAGTTTGGCATCCCTTTTCTGCATGTACTTTTCGTAAAATTTTCCTCTGGAACTATCCCCAAAATTAAGATCCAAGAAACTCAGCCTTATAGAATCACTATAATTGTGGTTTTTCACCATCTTCAATGGTGTTTTACCATCAAAATTAACAACACTACTACAACTACCACCGGGTTCAAGCACAGTATTTATGAAAGGCAACTTGGAAATCGATTCCAATTCTCCAGGTCTTCTATCCTGTGAGCTAACAGGCTGTTCTGCTCGTTGTTTGTGCTCAGCAAAAAGCTTTTCAAGCTCATCTGCTTTCATTTTCAGCTCATCATTCAAAGCCCGATTTCTTTTGTGCTGCCTTGGTCTCTGAAACTGTTCTAAAAGTTCTTTCCCAGGAACATTCAACTTGCTGCTTTCACAAGTAACTTGATTCTTGTCCCTCTTAATTCCAGACTTACTAATGTGTTCATAATAACAACCAGAACGGGGTTTTTGGTTTCTCTTTTTTACCATATCAGACTCCTCAGCCTTATTTTTCTTCATGCTAGAGAATGAAGAGTTCTTCATTACTTCCACAGGTTCTCCACTCCGATCAACCTCAACCTAACCAAAAGGAGATTCCTTAAATTTCAGTCCAAAACCAGAGAGAAATCAAGCGCGACTCTGTGAACCCGTCAAATGTGATTGAGATACAGTATTGGACGCACAGCTTATAATGTTCTTATGATCCTTACCTTCATAGGCAACAGAAGTCTCTGTATTAGACTTGGTCCACGAAACAGAGGAACCGGATTATACTGTACACAAGGAGTTATCTGTCACATCAATGCTCATGTCACCAGCGCCACGCCATCTTCGCGATACGGACTTCTCGGCAGCCACAACGATGGAGTTCACAGAAGTTTCAGGCGAGAACCGCCGGAACTCCGAGGATTTACCAACTAAGTGTTTGTAGGCACTGTTACTGGCGGAAGAGTTCTGCTTCTGCTTGTTCTCGAAGAGGTTGATTCGGTCCTGCACGTTGAGGCGCCGAGCCGGCTATGTTGTCAGAGTCGAAGAAGACAACGACGATGATTTAATCGGGGCCTCCACTATCGGATTCTTCTTAAGGCAAAAAGGGCAATGGCTGCTGCCACGTGAACTGTTCAAGGTGTTGGGTCTCTCTGTTGTGGGACCCGGCTAGAGGTTTGGTGGGGTCGTCAACGGATATGTCTGAACCAACAGATGATCGGAGTTCCCTGTCAACGGCACCTGACTTTCGAGGGGTCGTAAGGTCTGGCCCTCTTTGGTACAGTGACATAAATTTAGTTCAAGCTTCACTCCCCAAAAAAAAAAAAAGGGATGAGAATTACCCTTTAACAACAACTGCTACCAATATAGTGTTGTTTATAAGTCCAATTTAGGAAAAAAAAATTTGGAGGCCCATTTTCATAATAATAAATGAAAGTATTACACTTATACCAGTAGAGAGAAAAAATAGGTAAAAAATACCTATTTATAAATGAGGTTAAATTTTTTTAAAAAAAAAAAACATATCAATTCAGTTGATATTTATTAAGATAGCTAACTTTCTTTAGTATAAGAGAATTACATAATTTAGACTTATAAATACAACAATGATAGTAATATTTAGAACATGTGTCTCTTAAATGTTCGGGACAATTTGAGTGCAAAATACTAGATCAACGGTGCAGATTCTTCCACTCCTTTCCCGACTATGCTTATAAAACTCCTATAAATACTATGGTTGATAAAATAAAACTCCATAACGAGTTGGCAACCGAAAAACATATTAAAATTTCTGCAAAAAATAATAATAATATAATCCATTGAGTATTAAATATAAGACATACTTAGTGAATCCATATATGCTAAGAATGTTGGTTAAGTTTGGTTATTATAATAGTTATACAAAAATATGTACTCGTATTAATTTATAGGTTAAAGTATACTTTTGGCCTTTTAAATTTAATTGAAGACTTTTTTTAGTCTTTTAACTTTAAAAAGTGTATTTTAATTCTTTTAAATTAACGTTGTTAACTTTACTGACGGAAAATGCTAACTCGACATGTCCAAATTTAAAATACTGACATAATCTTATATTTAAATTATATGTAAATAAGAAAATAATTAAAACCCTGATAAATCTTCAAGTTGCCATAAAAAATAAAGCCTCCATTTAAATTATGCCAACACTAAGTTAGCATTTTTCGTCAATGAAGTTAACGGCGTTAATTTAAAAGGATTAAAAACACGTACATTTTCTAAAATTAAGGGATTAAAAGAGGACTTTAACTAAACTTCAATAACCAAAAGTGTGCTTTAATCTAATTTATATAGAGTGGTCCTTTATCTAGTCATTTAAGTTTGAGAGTGAAATTTCCCATGGTAATTGATTATTAAATGATAGTATAGAACAAAGGAGTGTGAAAAACTATGCAAATATTTTGCTGCCAGCTAAAAAAATACAAATAGTATCACCCAGAAATATATATATCCAAAAAATAGTATGAAAAAACAATTAGAGGACTTAATAAAAGAGACCTAGGATTTTGTGTGAGAACAAAAATAAATTAATTAATTAGTTAATTAAGTTATAAAGTCATACTATCGTGTTGACAGAAGAAAAGAGCCTTCTGGCTGCCATACCTTCCAAATCATTCTTGCTTCTGTTGTGGTTTTTTTTTTTTCAAGGAAAAAAAATCAAACCAAAAGGAAGGATTATCTCTAGTCATTTTAAGTGACTTATTTTTTTGATGAACTTGTTAGAAGTAACTTTAAAAAAATAAGTAACTTATCAGAAGTTGTTGTGTTTGGATGTAACTTTACGTAAATAATTTTTTTTTATGAAACATGTTTGGATGATAAGTAGAAAAGTGTAACATCTCAAATTTTTATACACCAAATTCCCTAAGTATATAAAAGTTAAGGGGATTAAATGGTGATTTTGGTGTAAGAATCATAGCCAAACTAAGTTTTGGCTAATTTCTGAAATGAGACTAAAGGCAGTCTTATTGTATGTCCGTTTATCTTAGGTAAATGATGTCCAAAAATTATGAAACTTTTTAGTCTAAAAGTAGACATGTCAAGCTTTAATTTGATATTTCATTATGATTTGAATGTATTAAGAGATATGAATTTTTGAAATTTGTCAAGCGAAATTCGTCAGTTTCTGGAGTAGTGTTGAAAGATAAAATTACTGGGATTTTTTTGAATCTGATTGAACTAAGAAAGTATTTTTTCCTAAAACTAGACTTAATAAGGGACACTTGAGCTTTGAAATCACTTCAATTGGATATTTATATAATTAGATATAAATTTTCAAAATTGAGTGAAGATTCTCTCAAAAAATCCGAATTTCATAAATATAAAGGTATAATTGTAATTTGTGGCCCAACCAAAGATAAAAATGAAAATAATATATAAGAAAAATTGGGGAATACCAATAAACTATTTGGAGACTAATGAAAGTCAGTTTGAAATTTTCTGAAACAGACGATATACCGTCTTTACAGAAAATTCAAATAAATAACCATTTTTTCTCTTCTCTCTCCCCCCACCCTCCCTAACGCTGGAAAAGCTCCAAATTTGAGCTTCTACTTTTGATGCTTCAAAAAGCTCCTTTTTTTTCTGAGCTATCCAAATACTTTGCATATTATAAGTAACTTCACTTTTAAAAGTGATGCTCAATAAGTTAGAAAAGCTACCTTTCAAACAGACCCATATATAGAAGCATTTGTCTATGACTCGACAATCCATATCACACTCAAAAAGGTAAAATGCACTTTTTGCAATGGAAAAAAAGATAAATAAATATCCTCAAAAATTCTTAAAAATGACTCGAATTTGGTAAGGGATAAATGGGGGCAGAGGATTTATCTGGAATACCAAAATTGTTGGCAGTGACTAAAACTAAACATTGAGTTTTAGTCATACCCTATTTAATTGTAGTAATTGCCTATTCAGATGTAGTCACTGCCAACAATTTTGGTATTCCAGATAAGTTTCATGCTCCTCATTTGTCCTTTACCAAATTTGAGTCATCTTTCAGAGTTTTTGAAGTTTTGAAGGTATTTATTTGTCTTTTTGCCTTTTGCAATAATTCATTTGTTTATTGTTTTGGCAACGGAAACTATTTTATTTTCTGTTTTTTGTCACTACAAGTATTTACCGGCAATTTTATTAAAATACTTTAAATAATAAAAATATTTACCTAAATACTGAAAAATAAAAAATATTTACCCATATACTATATTTAAAATCGTCCACCTAATGGACAATTTCCATCTTTCTCTCTCATCTTTTTTTTGGATGATTTGCCTTTTTTTTGTTATTGATAAAAATTACAACTAAATACCCTATTTCTTTTAATCCACTTTTCACTCTCTTTTTGAATCTAAAAAGAGTTGCAATTAATTCCCCTACACTTCACTATTTGCTTATTTTATCTACCATTTATTTTATAAATTCAAGTGAATAGGAACAGATTTAATCTCCCCAAATAAAAAGAATTTGGGAGAACTTCATAAAGTGATTCAGTTGTAATTCAGTTGTCAGGATAAAGTATTTTTTTATGAAGCTCTCCCAAATTCTTTTTATTTAAGGAGATTAAATCTGATCATATTCACTTGAATTTATAAAATAAAGGATGGATGAAAAAAGCAAATAGTGTAGTGAAGGAAAATTAATTACAACTCTCTTTAGATCCAAAAAAATAGTGAAAGTGGAGTAAAAGAAATAGGGTATTTAGTTGTAATTTTTATCAATAACAAAAAAATGGTGGACGATTTGCCAAAAAAATAAAAAAAATTAAAAAAGATGAGAGAGAGAGAGAGAAAGCTAGTGGACGATTTGGCTTTCTCTCTCTCCTGTCAAAGAGAGAAAGATGAAGATCATCCATTTGGTGGATGATTTCTTCACATTCTCAAAATAGTCCTCCTAGGGGAAGATTTTAATTGTAGCATATGGAGAAATATTTTTGATTTTGTAGTATTTAGGTATACATTTTGACTGTTTAAAGTATTTTAATAAAATTGCCAGTATTTGCCTGATCAATGTTTCTCCTATATATTATTTAGGGAAAAAGATAAAGAAATACCCTCTAAACATTAAAAACCCTCAAAGATAATTTAAATTTGGTAAATGACAAATGAGAGGCTATAACTAAAACTCAACAGATAATGATTAAAATTAAGCAGATAATGACTAAAACTCAATAAATAATGACTAAAACTGACCAATTTCTTGTCCCTCATTTATCATTTACCAAATTTAAGCCATCTTTTAAGATTTTTTTATATTTATAAGGAATTTATTTATCTTTTTATATATTATTTTGAGCGCATATTAAATTACATGCCTTTCATGATCAAGCTTCCTCTGCGGCTCTGCCTCCCATAGACGTGCACTGTCACTTCATATATATATATAAGCATTCAAGGTAATCATGGATGAAATACTATCACATACTAAATATTGTACACATCTTAGAATTCAAACATTGCTTCAACACATTGAGAGGGACTCATCCCTTCCCCTAACTAGATTTAGTAGGTAAAAACTCATATTTATAATTGAAAATCAAATATAAAAGCACAAATTTTTCTATAATGAATAACAATGGAGGAATTAAAATACCCATTTTTATTAACTCATGAACTCCGTTGTAATAAAACTACAAATTAGAAATAAATCAGAAACAAAAGATGACAAGTTACTTCTGACTAGTTGTAAGGCACAGTGATAATGACTGGGCATATTGTTGTCACTAACCAGGGAAACTCGTGAGAGTAGGTTAAGTTTTCCTCCAACACTCTGTAAAATTATTGGCCACAAGAATTGTTCATGTATTTTCACCTTTAGAAATTACACAATATCAAAAAAGAAATTACACATATATAGCCAATAATAAAACCATAATCTTAACCGGTCCTCTCTCTTACTTATGGTCACACTAAATGATATTTTAATTATTTCTTAAAATAATAACTAATAAATGTGATAATATATATATTAGAATATCTAGCATTCTCCCACTTGGCCTATAACCTCATGTCAATTGTCCTGTCCAGATTAATTAGGTTATGCAGCAAGAATCATGGTGATAAGTTCTCTTTAGTTGAGTAGTACCTTCCATGTATTACATGCAACACCCTTACTTAATAGGTATAAACTCTATGAATAAACCTCAAATGTTTATTTGATTTCTTCTTGAATGTCTGTTAGTCTCATATGACTTGGTACCAACTTGAGACACCAAACTCTAACTTTAATTTTATCATTAGGCAATACCTCATATAGACCACTTAATGTAATATATTTCATAAATAAGGTATTTGAACCTTGAATATCTCTAAATGCATACAATTCATTCAACAGATTTATACTTAATGTGTTTATGACCTATTAACTTTATAGTCATACAATACCCTTTATGGTTTTAAATTAAATTAATAATTCAAAATCCTATGATGAAAATCTTTAACCAACAATCTTGTAACTTACCTCCAATAATGATTAGACTAAGCAATTCATCGTGGAGCTAAGCAAGCAGTGACTACTTATCAGTATTGTATTTCTCCATAATGCAACTTGTTTACTGAGCATAAAGATGTGTCCCAATGTTAACTATTTTATAACTAACACGTCTTAGCAAACCAAGCAAAAGTAATCATTCCCTTATATGTAAAAACATGAAATTTGATGTACACTTTGTAATGTACTCCATGACTTACAACTTTTCAGTTATTTATTAAACATAAACATGTTTGACAATCCTTCTAAAGTTTCCTTTAATAGCATTGTTTAATGTGTGCACATTTGAGCAAGCCTACACCATGAAAAATAAATTAGAAGGTAAATAATTTCATTAGTTTGATTATATTCTCATAATAGAAGTTACCCTAACAACTACTGTTGATCCTTGAATCTTCAAGTCCTTGTGATCATAGGTTACTTATTACATTCCCAAGTATTTTGAGAATATTTAACCTAGTCATATCACAATTCCGAACAATAACGATTCAAGTATGTGTAACAACTAAAGTAAAAAATTTCTAAACAATGAATGTGTGTCATCATTTTGTAAAATATATATGACTCGAGTCCCATTAATCTAGCTATACAAATAAAGTTATAATGGCCTCTACATTATCTTATATGTGATGGATCATAACATCTTATTCATACTATTGTGGAATATGCTTATGAAGACATTTCTCAATTTTGCTAACTAAATTCTCCAAACAACTTATTTGACCCTCTCTTTTAATTGACATTACCTCTCCTTGTGACTGTAATGGAAAGATGTCAATAATATTCCAACTCAAAATAGACATTAATCATCATGAAGATATGGAAGGAACTATATATTAATATAAGAGGAATTACCTCACTTTATTAATTCCTTCTTGATATAAAACTTTCAACAAACAACTTCATTTGTAGTACTCAATGTTGCATACTAACAACTTTACAAACCATATGTTGTTTGTCTCAAGATCTCACATATCTATCATGAATTAATATATTCATTTGGAATTTAGGGTCACAATTATTACTTATGTTCTAGACAGATTTCCTGAACAATACAATGAAATTGATAGTAATTGTCAAAATGAAGTTGAAATGTCATTAGTCTTAACTTAATATGTTGATAGATTTAAGTTGCATAATAAGAGCACCATCTAACAATCTGAGACATCCTATATTTATGTCGAGATTCTCATTTTAATAATTGATAGAGTCTTTAATATTGATGCTTCTTATTTCAAATATGACCAATTAAGAATTTTAAAATATCTGTGTTTTACATGTACTCCAATAAAGAGAGTGTCATGTAAAAATCATGTTTTATTATGATTAAAGGTTATAATATATCATATGCGATCACAATTAATGAGTATGATCACTCCTACTAATTATGACTCTCCTCAATAATTTGGCATATCAAATACTATTCAAGCTAGTATCCATCATGTAATCCATCTCTTACAATTGACTTTACTATATTAATCTATTTATCATATCAAATAACTCACTTCTGCTTTATATATCATAAAAGTATCTAATTACACTACTTAATTATAAAAGCAAAAGGTGTTCAGGTATTGTGAAAAGTCAAATGTAAGGGAATGAACAATTTCTTCTATTAGAACACAACTAATAGTGCATCTATTAATTAAGTATTTTAATTATGTACTTTATGGCTCAAGAGTTGGTAGCTTGATAGTCCTCATTTAAGATCTCATATTTTTTAAATATGGCTAAAACTTATACATACTCATCTTTTCAATGAATACTTAACATCTATGTATATATTCATAAAAAGGAATAATAGCTCATGAGACAATAAATTAAGAAACTTTCTACCAAAATTAATAGAGAATTCACTTAATAGTCAACAAAATAAAGAAATAATATTTATGAGAATTTCTAAATTTGTCTTATAGCCTATAAACAACAATTGACTTTATTCTATTCTTTATGTATTTATAGTAACTAGCTTTTAATTGAGATTACTTTATTGAGACAATGATGTTATTTCATCTCTCATATTGGAATCATAAATACTAAAACTTTCACAATGTCAATTTTTACTGTAATAGAAAGAATATCGTTTATTTCCTTATAGACTTAACAATTATCTCTAATAAATTATATCAAAATAAACAACTGAATAGATTACAATCACCCTGCAAGATCAAAATAAAATAAAATCTTAATCATGCTTACAAAATTACCTGAAGAGGAAGCGACCATCATATATAGACGTATGCTTACCAATGTAAGTTACACATTATAAATTCGTATTACTAAAG
>JBAGKO010000012.1:18645046-18655725 GCA_037177275.1 Acacia concinna
GCCCAAAACAAACAGTCTCATTCCATAAGCTACTTATCAAAAGTAGCTTTTACCCACTAAAAGACAAAAAAACGCTCCCAAACGCCCCACCCAAACAGGCCCTAAGTAATGTAATTAGTTTTCTTATAATTTTTTTATGATTCTCTCAAAAAGTCAATTGGGTCTTATAAGTAGGACCGGAGGGAGTAAGTTATTAGTATTAAATTATAAGACTCACTTGATTTTTTTAAAAAAAATATTAAAAAAATTAATTATATTATTTTAAAACAATAAAATTTATTATTTTTCTTATTAACTATTTTGTTTAATTTATGAACTAATATACTATATCCAATCCTAATTATAAAGGCTATTTCACTTTTTTGAAGAATCCTAAAAAAACTAATTACATTATTTTAAAGTATTACAATTTATCATAATATATTTACATGTAATAAGACTCCTTCCAATCTTGATTATAAGATCTAGTTGATTTTTTTTTAGATTAAAAAAGTGAAAAAAGTCAACTAGGTCTTATAATTAAGACATGAGGTATTATAAACATCATAATATATTTATATATAATAAGACCCCATTCAATCCTAATTATAAGGCCTAATTAATTTTTTTAAGAGAGATTAAAGAAGCGAAA
Source organism: Acacia concinna (assembly GCA_037177275.1). NCBI lineage: Eukaryota > Viridiplantae > Streptophyta > Magnoliopsida > Fabales > Fabaceae > Acacia > Acacia concinna. Next base: position 18,645,678 of record JBAGKO010000012.1, read on the forward strand.
ATAGTCAATTGGGTCTTATAATTAAAACTGAAAGTAATATAATTATCAAAATATATTTACATATAATAAGACACTCTCAAATCCTAATTATAAGACTTAGTTGGTTCTTTTTAGAGATATCGAGGAACAGAAAAAAGTCAATTAGATCTTATAATTGGATCGGAGATAGTGATTATAAGACTCAAATGAATTATGTTAGTGATAAAATTAGAGACATAATTATACGATTCATATGATCCGATTAGTAATGTAATGTTATTTCATAATAAATTTTACATTTTTTTGCTTTCTAATTTATATACATTTTTAATCATTTAATCTTGTTATTAATTATATGTTTTAAGCTTTTATTCTTAACTTTTGTTAAAATTAATTTTTCTTTTTTCTGGTATAATTTTTAAATTTATAATAATATATTCACTAATATTCATGTCCCTTTCAGTTATTTGCCACAATAAATTACTTTTTAACATATCAACTAAACAAATTTTACTTTTACATAAGTTACTTATTCTACCGTCAATTCAAATATAATCTGACTTATCCATAAGTCTGATTATAAATAAATCACTTATCATTACCGTTATTTCAAACACACTCCTAATCTTCCCTCTCTCGTGACCTCGTGATCCCATATTCCTTTATTCACAACTATTCAAACTCAGACACTTAGACTCATTGTTAAAGGTCTTCTCAAAATAGCAATGGGAAAAGTGATTTATACTCCTCTGCACTTATATATAGAGTAGAGAGAAGGATTTTTTTTGTCTTATTTATAAGACACTTCATTAAAATTTTAATGTGAATATACAATTTTACTTTTCACTTATACTCCCCCTGATTCTAATTATAAGGGTTGTTAATTATTTTGGAAAATCCTAAGAAAATTCTAAGAAAGTTAATTATGTTACTTTAAGAAATTTAAATTTATCGTTTTTTTTCAAATTATGTTATTTGATTTATGAACTACTCCCTCCATCCCAAAATATAAGAGACATTTAACCGAATCCTGTGATTCGAAGTGATGGTTAAAAATAATAAATATGTCAAAATTGTTACTTCTTTTTACTAAAATACCCTTATTAATAAAGAGATATGACATAAGAGAGAGAACACCCTCGTCAAAGTTTACTACTCTCTTTCTCCCTTCCCCTCTCTTCTCTCATAAGGAATAATGACTTTTATTGTCAACATAAACATTAATACATTGATATTGAATAAGGGCAAAACAGAAAAAAAAAAAAATTAAAATACAAGACATTTGTAATGTCTCTTATATTTGGGACTGAGTAAGAGTGGTGGTTGTCTCTTATATTTTGGGATGGAGCGAATAATATGTAATGCAATAAAACACAATATATGATATGATTAAATAATGTAGTTAATTTTCTTATGATTCTACAAAAAAGTCAACAGGCCTTTATAATTAGAACTGGAGGGAGTATTATTGTGTTGACTTTGTTTTCATTTAGTATTATGTATATTAAATGAGGATAAAACTAGAAAATTGTTAAATTAGATGGTAGAGTTGACTTCTTTATGAAGAAAAAAGTAACTTATTGTCGTATGAGTGTTTGGATAGTTAATAGAAATTATTGGACTTCTATCCAATTCAAACACAATTATTTCACATATCTCAATTTAAACATAAGTCACTTTTTTTACTTATTTGAAAAGCTATGAGAAGCTACTTGTCTAAAGAAAAAAAAAAGGATAACTTTAACTACTTCTAATAAATTATTTCTCCAATTCCAATTCAAACACAAGTCACTTCTCCTATCCCAATTCAAACACAAGTCACTTCTTATATCCTTAATTCAAACACAAGTAACTTTTGATAATTAACCCTTTTTTCCTTTGAAATCACTTTTTATAAGTCGCTTATCATCAAAAGTTACTTCTGTCATCCCAATTCAAATAGCTCCTTTTGTATTCAGACTTTTGGGTAAAAGTCAAATTATATAATGTGATTTATGTTTGGATCGGCGACAGCATAAGTTACTTATCTAAAAGACTAAAAGTGAAATTTGTTTGATTGATATATTGAAAAGTAACTTTTGATGGGAAATAACTGAAAATGACATGAATAATATCATATGATGATATTGTATTTTATTGTATTATATATTAGTTCATAAGCCAGACAATATAATTTGATGAAAAACGATAAATTTTAATGCTTTAAACTAATGCAATTACCTTTATTATAATTCTCCAAAAAAATCAATTGGGTCCTATAATTATTATACGAGGGAGTATATATTACATGTAAATATATTATGATATTTAGTAAGTTATAATAGAAATTGAAATATAAAATTTCAAAAAAAAGAAAAAAGCAACCGTACAAACATGCAACCTACTCTTATTTAAGAAAAAAAGTAACTAATAATCCATAAATCAAATTGGGTAAACTTTAAATCAAACTGACACTTTTTTTAAAAAAATGAAATCAAACATTTTGTGGTCCAAACGTCCAACTTGGGCACCAAAATGTCGGAAGTGGAAGGCAGATGAAATTTTTATAAGTTGAATTTTAAAAAATTAAAAAAGTGAGGTTAAAAGTTTTAAATTATTTTTTTCATACTTTTTTATATTATATTTTTTCTTTATTAAAATTTTATAATTCTACTTCTTCAATTTTTTTAAATTCAACTCTTAGAATTTTTATTTTCCCTCTCTTTCTCTCCTCTTCCCTTATACCAAACAACCTCTAAACGGTGAAAATTGAAAAGTGAAAACCCCTTTCAAATGATTGTTTGGTAAAATCTCCCTCTTATTTTTATTATAAGGCATGAAAAATTAGAGTATCTCATCCTTTTTATAAAGTACCTATAATTAATTACGTGTGACTTATATTATAGACTCTGCCTTCTTTAGAAGTGTCATGGATTAAGAGTAGTTAAGTTTGGTATAGTTAGTAAATGTAATATTGAAAATCAATGAAATTTTAAAATAATTTTAATACGTTTAATTCTTTTATTCGCACGTGAGAATTAATAGTTAATATTTTAAAATAAAAAACAGAGGAAGCATGTTAATGGCTTAAGGGTAATTTTACCTTTAAAGTAGCTGGTTTAGAGCGCTCAGCATTGGAAAGGTTTTTGAATGAGATATTTTTTCTAAAATGTTAACTCTCAAGTAAAAAATTAGTTAAGAAGACAATAGATATGTAGAAAAATGCAACTTGCTTTCAAAAACAAAACACCTTTATTTATATTTAAAAAAAATGGGTGGGACCGTGAGAGGGTGAATAAACAGAAAAAGTGATGAGAAAATAGAGGGGAAAAGCTTCTAAAAAGTGAAAAAGAAATGAAGAGGGCAGTTTTTTAACAGTTAGAATAGATTTGCTCATTTTTTTAACATTTTATTTGCTCTTGGAAAACTTTCGAATATCTTGTAACCAGTATTTTATTCCTTAGCTACACTATTCTTCTCACTTCTAACTTTATTCCTAAGCATGTTCCAACTTCTTTTTTAAAAATAAAGGTCCTTATAATTAGGACGGGCAAGCAGTAACGGCCTGAGGTTACAAGCATGTTCCAACTTCGTAGTGCTGGTAGGACTCTCCAAACAAACAAACAAATTAAAAATAATGAAAATTTAAATATTTAAAAAACAATAAATAACAAAAAAATATTTTAAATAATTCAAATAGGCTGCAATCATAAAACGTAGTTTATAGGGAAAATCCCATTCAAATACCGTTTGAATTTTTAAAACCCTAAAAGGTCTGTTAGAATTTCAAAAACCCAAAGGAGGAATCTGAATTTTCAAAATTCAGATGTGAACAGTAACAAGATTTTTGCTATAAAAGTAATGTGATTACTCATCAAAGTAATGGTTTTCGCTACAATTTTCTGATCTCTGTTTTTCTCTCCCCAAGTGACAACACTATTCATCTGACGTTGACGCTGACACTGACACATAGTGATAGAGGAGAGAGAACATGCTAGTTTGTGGATTTCGCGAGTTGATTAATGTGATTACCCATAAGAGTAATGTAATTCGTCATTTTTTGGATCACTTTTCACTTCACAAAATCTGGAAAACATAAGAGAGAGGGGGATTTTTTGCTACAAGAGTAATGAGATTACCCATCAGAGTAATGGAATTCGCTACTTTCCGTACCATTTTTCACTTTAAAAAAATAAAAAAAAATCAATTTAGTCTATGATACCTTAGTGTCTTTTAGAAATGCTAACAGATCTTTTTGAGTTTTAAAAATTTAAGTGGTTTTTAAGTGTCATTTTTTCTAATTTATATGATATTTATATTTCATTTTATTTTTAAATTTAGGAACAGAAAGAAGCCCAGCTAGATGAGACTGAGACCATTAGTTTTGGAGTTCAGATGAATGGGCCAAGTCAAAATGTTGAGTCTGTACGTACCCAAACATGATAGCGCTTTTAATAGAAAATATCTTCAATTGATTCTCTAAACGTCAGCTTTTTCTAATTTCATTCCCTTCTCAAATATCAGTTTTTCTAAACAGCACTTAATCTCTGTAATGCCTAAAGAATATTTTGGGATTTGATTTCACTCCTAAATAAATAAATAAAAAAGGACTTGGGAAAACCAAGTTATGAATCGAAAGCAATTATAACTCTGCATTTTCGGTGTCATTTTATTTAAAATTACAAAAAAAAATTTGGTTGATTAAATATAAGGGAATTTTCGGGTGTTTTCTAGAAAACCTTGAAGTAAATTTGCCAAAGATTGGCTTACCAATCCAAAGATTATTAGGAGACGAGGTTCCAAAAAATAATATAAGTCAGGAACATGCAATGATAAGTTTTGATATAGAAAAAGATGATAGATTCACATTTTCTGCTAACTAATTATTAAGACTTTTTAGTCATTTTATTCCTTTCTTGATTATAGTAATTACTCATAGGTTATTTTTAACATATCTCCATCTTTACCCCTAACAATTCTTAACCATTCTCTTATATTTAATCAACAAAAATAACCTTTTTACTCCAGTCTCAAAAAAATTGACCCTAGTCATTACTATTAGGAGTAATTTTGATTTTAAATTTGGGTGAGTGTCAATTTTATAAGCGAAATATGATATGAATGTTGCCCTTTGTTGATTGAGAAAACACATAGTATTGATCAACCAAGGAAGACAAAAAATACAATAATGTCAAAAATTCGGCAATGCAGAATCAAAGTGGCTGCGTTTGCTTTTAGGATCTCTTTGTGGTTCACTCCGTCCACCTTCATGCCTCACCAAGCTCCTTACCTTCGACTTCATCGATCCTAACCTCTCTTAACTTTTCTCACTTCCTCTTTATGTGTGTGTACATTCTCAATCTCCTCTTTATATCTTACTTTGCTTCCTTCTTCTTCTTCTTCTTCATAATTTCTCTGATAAAACCATGGCCTCTTCTATTTTTTCTCCTTCTATATCCACCCTTTCCTTCAACTCTGCCTTCACATCCTCCACAAATCGCCCAATTCATGGCCTTTCTACTTCTGTAAGGCAAATATTCTTGTGAATCATAAACTGAAAGTTCACCCAATTGTACTAATGCTGTCTTAAGGTGGGAACTCATTGATTGATTCTTATAATTTGCAGGGTAGTTCCATGTTTGGAGGTCTAAGACTTGTGAATAAGGTTCAGTTGCAGATGGCAACAACCAGAACCTTCTCATTTTCTGATGGCTTAGCAGCCAGAATCTCATGCTCCACTGTAAATGTTTTTAAACCAAATCGATCAAATGTTCATTATTGGCATATATAAAGATAATTCTGGTCAAAGCAAAAATGAGTTAGCCTTCGAATGTGTTTTTATTTACAGGCACAACCAGAAACTCTGCAAATTGTGCAAAGCACTATTGCAAAGCAACTGTCTGTGGATGAAAGCACTGTGACTGCCCAAACTAAATTTGCAGATCTGGGTGCTGATTCTCTTGACACTGTGAGGCCTCTCTTCAACCATCAGATTTCCTATGTGAGGCTAAGTCCTTTCTTTCTGATTTGCTTTGGTTTGTAATGTTCAATGCAGGTCGAAATTATGATGGCTTTAGAAGAGAAGTTTGGGATTTCCATAGGAGAAGCAGGTGCTGAGAATATCTCCACCGTTCAAGATGCTGCTGATCTGATTGAAAAAGTGAAGGCTCAATCCTGAAACCAAACCATGAAAACACATTCTCTTGATACTTTAGTCCAAGTCTAAAGCCTTGCCACATCAACCCAGTTGAGCAACTTCTTTTGGCAGGAGAAAGACAGATTCTTGCTTTAGTTTTCAATGGATTGTCATTGTTCAAGTATAATTTACTCTCTTCAAATAAGATTGCACTCATAATTTAAGCCCATTGTTCAACTGTATTGATGCCTACGGTCATATATATTCATATGAAGAGATTTGATAGAAATTATTCAAAGAACGTTCTTATGTTTAGAAACTGTACAGCAAAGTTCATGAGATCTATCATTTAAGAAGTAATCCATTCATAGATACAAAAGCACAACCCAGTACAGAAGGGGGGAAAAAAGCAAGACGAGGTAAAAAAAAAGAAAAGGCTATGTACTAGCAGAGAAAATGAAAAAGTTGTCCGACTCAGCAACTCCTGCTTTCTTCTTCTGCCTCCTTCTGAGAATCACATGAAGCTCTGATTTTTACTGCGATTACTGATCTGCATCTGACCCATCTTATAGCCAACTGAATGTTGGATTTGTGTTTGTGTCTCTCTCTATCTATATTTACACATATAGACACATCGAAGACGTACCCATCTGCTGAATAATATTTACCCGATCAAAATATTTCACATCTTCTATCTTTCTCTCTGTATCTCAACGATCTAAAGCACTTATCATTACCCTGTAAGTATCAACATAACAGGGCAGAGTTAAGAAACAAAGGGGCAGGGACATGAGTGTCATTTCAATAATACACTAAGATGACGAACCAGTAAAACTCAGTCGGAGTCGTAGTCACCGCGCCCAACACTGACTGAACTGAATATTTTCCCCTCGTGAATTTCTCGAAATCCCCGGTCGGGGTTCTCGCTGCATGCAAAAAAAATCCCAAACCCATCAAAGAAGTAAACTCAAAAGTATGAACTCACAAAGATAATTAATAGAAACGGGTCAAGAGTGCGAAATGTATTACGGATCAAAAGACCCGAATCGGAGGCGTAGACTCGGAAATCGGAGTTGGGGCGTATGACAGTGATGATCGGAGTAACGAGTGGGTGAGAGAAATCGAACTTGCGGAGCTTGCTGAGGCCGGTGTCGGGAGTAGGGCCGGCGAGAGTTTCGTCCCAGAGCTTGTGCAGAAAACCCATTGATTCGTCTCTCACTTCTCAGCAAAACAACTCAAAGAGGACTGAACGATGCGACGGAGCAACTGAGAGAACCAGAGTTTCCAGCAAAAGAGGGGAGAGAGCTGGGTTTGGGTCAATGACTCGCAATGCTAGTAGCCTAGTATATAATATGGATATTTAATTTATTTTTTATTTTTATGTTTATCAAATAGAGAAATTCATTACTAATTTACTACAACTACATCGATACCCAAATTTCCAGGAAAGTAGGGTGAACATCTATTGTTGACTGTGATTTATAAAAGGGATAAGGTATTTAAATAGCTATTAAAGTTTTTTTTAAAAGTGTAAAAATAACTATGAATTATTTTTTTAGAGTAAAAATAACCATCAACTTTCGAAAATAGTGCAAAACCGTTTAATTACTGTAGCAAACCGTTAATTTACTATAGAAAACCCTTATAAAAAATTAACGGCACTACAGTTACTTAACGGTTTTACACACTTTTTAAAAATTCATGGTTATTTTTGCTCCAAAAAATAGTTTATAGTTACTTTTGCATTTTTAAGAAAAATTGATGGCTATTTAAGCATTTTAACTCTTCATAAAACTATTAGCCCAAATATTGATATTATTACCAGATAAAAAAGAAGAAGAAGAATCCTATTTAAATATCTTTTAAATTTTAAAATTTCAAATCAACCTTGTTACTCATAGGAGTAATCAGATTACTCATAAAAGTAATGAAATTTACAATTCAATTTTATGAAAAATCACTTATTTAAAATTTTGAAATTTAACAGGTATTTAAATAAAATTTTCCTAAAAAAAGAAAGTGATAGTATTGGTATTGGAACTTTTTCATTTGAGGCTGTTACATGACATAAATTTTAATTTCTCAAAGTCATTTTACATTGAAAAAATGAAAGAAAGAAAGAAAATGCTATTATTACGGGTCCAAACAAATTAATCTCTACCTCTTGAATTTTAGAATAATCTTTTTGACAAAGCACAAGACAATATTTGTAAACAGGACACAAATCTCTCTAAAAAATATTCCTTGAAAAATATATGCAAACTGAAAATACCACTAAATAAAATTATTGTACACAAATTTTTAATTAACAATTTATTTCAAGATTTAACCGTAAATAAAACAAAATAACATTAATCCGACAAGTTGGACTTTTAAATGTTTGCCTGTTGTGAGTCAATGGTAGATTGGTGACTGACTTGGGTTGTTTCTTTATTTTCCTGTGATAAATAGGTGGGATATTAATAAAATCTTGAAGTAAGAAATAAGTTTATGAGAAGAGTCTTTTCTCGTATTTTGTATATAAGATCTTACTCTCTTCATCCCCATATATAAAATATTTTTAACTGAATTGCGGGATTCTAAAAAAATAGTTAAAGTTATATAAAAGCAATACATATGTAAGAAATATTATTGCTTTTTTCAAAAATACTCATATTTATAAATAAGAGAGAGAAAGAGTAATAATAGAAAAAAAAAAGGAAGAAAGAGAATATATGATCAATAAATTATGAATGAGAATGAGGGTAAAATAAGAAAAAATGTATTTATGATAAAGAGAAAGTCAAATAATATCTTATAAATAGGGACATACTCATTTAAATAAAAATATCTTATATATAGAAACGAGATAATATTTAACTAAAATAACTTAAAACAAGCTGCTCCCAAATAGTAGCTTCAGCTTTTGCGTGGAAATATGAGTGTATTTTCAGGGGGACCCACCAACACTTTGTAATCATATTTTAGGAGACCTGGACATTAGAAATTCAAGGTCGCCATCGTCTTGACCCAATAATGGAGTTTAGTTGGGTCATCTCCGACAGAGATAGCCATTAAAAATAGCGATAAATTAGGATAACATGGGGCAATGTTACGGTATAAATTCAAAAAATCAATGCCATTTTTTATGTTAGGTGAGGTGAAATTGTTTTGGAAGTAATGTTTTAGAAATAATTTTGTCCTGAAAATTTTATGAGGGACAATTTTATTACAGAATTTTAGAAATGAGACAATTTTGCTCCTATTGTTAGTTGACTAAATATGTTGAACTACTAGTTTACATGATATCCATTATATTTTTTGTTAAGGTGAAAGTTTGTAACGGAACTTTTAAAAAAGATGAATTATATGACATACAGACTTTTGAAATAAATTTACACCTTAATAAAAATAAATCAAATGATATATGTGGACTGTCAGTTCAACATATTTGGTTAACTAACGGTCAAAATTAACAGATTTAAAACTTCCGGGATAAATTTTCACCTTAACAAAAATAAAGTGAATGACCTTTGAACTATCAGTTCAACATATTTAGTTAACTAATGGTCAATTAATGGCATGAGTAAAATTGCCTCACATCTAAAACTTCTGAAGCAAAATCACTCTTTATGAGATTTTTATATCAAAATTGCTTCTAAGGCAATACTTTCAGAACAATTTTATCCCTTTACCCATTTTTTTATAGGAACAAATAGCAAGCAACACCGCATGTCAGCACACAGAAACACTCCAACACATCCACGAGTTTGATTGAGCTCCGGCTCATTGGCCAAAAAATAATAATAATACCATCAGACAGAATAACAAGAAGAAGAAAAAAAAACAGGGTAATCCGGTAATATTTAGTATCTGTTAAGATCTTTTTTTTTTTTGGAAAAGAAATATTCCAAAAAAATATTTTCTGCCCTACATTGAGCTGGTATGATACTAGTTACTTCCCTGTTTATTAAA
>JBAGKO010000012.1:18658380-18672156 GCA_037177275.1 Acacia concinna
TTCGGCAAATCTAGTTGATGATCAATCTAACCAAGACAAACAGCCAACAGAAAACACTATACCTTTCCTGCACGGGTGGACCTGTACAATTGCTCTAATGGTTGGTGTCTCTGCATTTCAACCTCATCAAGGACCATGACATCTGAACTCTCATAACCACTGCTGCTGAACTACTTTATCACAGCGTGACAAACAAAAGAACTAAACTAAATCCCACAGCAAAAAGGGTACAGAGGGCCCCTGCCAAAAAGTATCTTAGGAGAAGGAAAACCATCAAGTCACACCAGATGATATATAATGTGATTTAGTAATATGATCAAAAAGCGCAAAACAAAAATCTATATATTCACTGAACTTTATTCGACCATGTCAACATCAAACAAATCTTTCTTTGAAGCATTCGTGGAAAATTTTAGATCAAACAGAATTTTAGCATCTTAACTGTAGTTGAATTCACTAAAATAGCACCAAACAAACCCATCTTCAATGCATTCTTGAAGATCAAAGAATATGAAAACAGTAGTTCAAATGCTAAAATTCGTCAACTTCTCATAAATTGTCAGGGCAAAAGAAAATCTTGGGAAGGAAAAGATGGCAAGAACACACCCAAGTCTTTTCTTTTTCTGATAAAAGAACAAAATATATTATATAAAGAAGAACTATAGGACACAATTCAAACTCCCAATTCTTTCCTGTCATACAATGTCTATAACCAATATTGAAATGATTCTCTAAAATATTTAGAAGCAGTGAAGAATTTAAGGGCTCAAGTCCATCAAATCTTCTAAAACCGTTACCCAACTCTGTGAATTCGGGCTTGTAAGAGTGAAAATTCCGAACCCAAGATTAGGAAGAAGAAAATGGCAGTAGTACACTAAAAAGTTGGGGGAAATCAATTTTACTTTCCTTCTCAAAATGCATAATATGCGCTTCATCATCAGAATGCTAGCCAGACGGAGCATGAAAGAATCGTGGCACTAAGTCCCTTCCTCTCCTTAGCTTCTATTTACCATTGGATCAATATCCAATGGTCTAGATTCAATATTTCATAAAAAAAATATTATTCTAATTTTATGGATAAAAACATATAAATAATTTAAACTATTAAAATTTTCTTTAAATAGTTTATATTTGTAATGGAGAAAGTGAAGAAAATAATTTTCTTTATAACAGTAATATATAAATTATTTATATAAAATTATTTATACATTTTTTAATATTTATTCATACATTTTTAATATTTGTTCATAATATTAAAATAATTTTTTTATATAAATATTGAATTTGGATCATTGGATATTGATCCAATGGTGTTGAGAAGTCAAGGAGAGGCCAAGGAGGGGAAGGGATGGGTTGAGGTTCTCTCATTATCCCCCTTCTCATTGTCTTATCATCTTATATTTACCATTAGACTACAAAAATAAGTTGTTCAAATTCAATCTTTTATAAAATTATTAGGGAGAATTGCAATTTGGTCCCAATGAAGGAAATTTACGACAAAACGGTATCATGAAATCACATATTTACAAACAAGTCTTGCACAAAAATTGCATATTTGCAAACAAATCCTGTGCAAAATAGCGTATTTGCAAAAAAGTCTCGTAAAGTTGTCAAATAACTACTATAGAGTTGTTAATGACAACTCTATGTTCATACCATGGAGTTGTCATTAACAACTCTATATTAAGGATTGACAACTTTGGGACTTATTTGCAAATACGCGATTTCGCGGGACCGGTTTGTTGTAAAGTTCCTTCATTGGGACTAAATTGCAATTCTTTCAAATTATTACTATAAATATATATAAATAAGTCTAAACTCTTAAAATCTATGCAATACAATTCATAATTGCAATATAGAAAAAAAATTATAAATTTCAATTTATAAATATTATAATAATAATTTTATAAAATATTAAATCTAATATTGAACTTAAATAACCTTCAACCTTCCGACTAAAATAAAATCAATGACAAAGTAATTGCATGTCCAGAGAATTCTAGAAGGTTAGGAGATCATCACTAATGCACTATGACAATGTCCGAGAAAGTATAGTCTCACCTCCTACATTAATATTCATGCATTCTTGTACAGTAAATCATAGCTCTTCAACTCCATCTATATCCTTCGTATAGATACATAGATGAATATTACTCACAACTCCCCTATCAGTCATCAGCCAAAAACATGAAGTCATTATCATATAATCATTATTTATATAGTTGTTTTATACTTCTTTAATACCTGACCTGATCAAAATTCTGTTCTGATTGCACATAATTTTTTATCCTTTAAAGATTTTCATTGTCATTTTAGTACCTAAAAGGTGGAACTGTAAAGAATTCATATTCTTTTTTTTCTTGTAATAAAGAAAGAATTCATAGTTTCACATGCCAGAGTGATGCATTCTGAAGAATCAAATTGATAACAAAGTCATCCCACGAGCACTCAAAAAAGAGGTGTCTTTGTCAAAACTCAAATTGGAAATACTCCGTCTATATCCTTCTCATAGATACATATATGAATATTAGTCATAACTCTCAAGGCCGATAAGTTTCTTCCTTCGAAGAAATGAAACGTGATTTAAATCGTTGTTGGATGGCATCAAAGAAAGACTAAAAAGCTTGTGTAAAATAATTTGTGAGCAAGGCAATTATTCAATGGTTAGAGTACAATAATGCTGTGCGTTCCATCTATTTATGTAAAAATAAGAGGTAAACAAGAAAATTTTAAACAGTGAGATAATCTACAACACTAAAATCATCCCCATTTAAACAGCTTGACAAAAAATACATCTACTTAAACAATGATTTTCAATAGAAAAGGTGCAAGTGCAACAACCTCATATAGCTAATCATGTGATAATCAATCATGCTTATATAAGTTCTGTGTCACTTATCAGTAACAATGGTACTAGAGCACAACTTCATCTAAATCTTCAAGTAGGTAAGAACAACCTTTTACAGACACAAAGAAGTAAATCATTATGAGATATTGCTCAGCTATCCATTTTAAACTTTAGCAAACACCAATGCCCTATTATACCAGAGCTCATAAGGTGCTGACCCCACATAGAATGCTTTTTGCTTAGAACGGATTTCTGCTGGAAGTATTAAAGTGACACCCAGTCCCCTGATATCAAGATGACACAGAACAAAAATACCGTGGAAGGAAATGGGAACTAGAAAGTGGTTGCTTTGAACATAAGTCTGCGATCACCAAGACTATCAAAGAAACACAGCAGCTTGGTAATTACCACCAGCATCATCTTCACCTTAACAGAAGAAATTGTTCAATAGCTACAATTTCCTGCTCAATTTCTCTTCAACAACTCAATACAGAAGGCTTAACATAAACTGTGTATAATCCATTATTTTAAGAAGATTTTTAGTGTAATCTTCTCAAGATAAGATACCCTCAACTGACGTCTGAGTGTCCCAATCTTACAATTGTTGCCAAGTGTGGCATCTAACTCCTTTGTTTGACAATAACCCCCTAAATGATTAGGAACAAAGATTATCAACGCAGCTGTCGCAGGCAGAGATTTTGGCAGGGAGGATGCCATTTCACTCTCAGGTCAAAGCACTACGTAAGTCAGTTTAACTAGAGTATTACCTATAGTCTTTGCATGAGCAGATTGTTGTAATTATTGTGTCTGTGTGTGTCAAAAGAAGAAGTTTCATGTAATTTAAGACTGGGAACACCCTAATATACCGTAGAATATGAGCTTGAGTTAGTAAAAAGGCTGGTAAGAGGAGTCCTCGAATTGACCGTTAAAATTTTAATTAACAGTTTTAATGACAATTAATTCTTATTTTGTAATTGTCATTTTAATTGTCTTTAATGGTCATTATTGCTGCTCAATGGTCACATGGATTTCTGCCTATAAAAGGCAATGTACGGATTCAGATCAAAGAGCTCTGAGGTCAGATGATACCAAGCTCCTCTCCTCTCCCTTTCTTCTGAGTTACACAGTTATCTTCCTGCAATTATGTCACCCTACTTTATGTAGAACAGGTTTATTTTATCCTGGTGAGTGTCGTTTCCTAATTTACTAGGAGGGTTGCGGAATATCTCTTAAGGATAGTGCCATTAGGCGCGACTCGAACTATTTGTTTATTATGTTTCTGAAGGTGTTGTTGCCAAAAATTTGTATGGTGCAAGAAGCTAACGCCAACAGTTTCCATCTACAAAACAATGAAATCGGTTTGAATCCCTCACAATTATCTTTCTCTGAACAATCTTGGAGACATACTTGATAGCAGTGTGACAGTCTCTCAAGTTTTTGAAAACCTTGATTGGTGTTCCTGGTGGAGTTGAAATGACTCCAAAAGCAACAGCAAGCTTCTCACTGTGGTAAGAAAGGTTTTGCTCTTTCTGTTCCTCCTCTACATCATGTTAAGTTTGTATCCAAGACATACCTCTCCTCTTTCATTTTTTTAAAGAGTTCCATTCTGGGTTGGGGTTCTCTCATTATCTCATTTCTTATTGTCTTCTCATCATCTCATATCTACGATTAGATTACAAAAATAAATGGTTGAGATTCAATCTTTTATAAAATTATTACTGTAAATATATATAAATAGGTTTAAACTCTTAAAATCTATGCTATACAATTCATAATTGCAATATAGAAAAAAAATTATAAATTTCAATTTATAAAATATTATAATAATAATTTTATAAAATATTAAATATAAACCATCAATTTCATCATCCAAAGGTGGATATAGAATTATAAAAAGATAATGAGAAAATGGATGATGAGAGTATCCTTTTCCATTCTTAGACATTAACATCCATAGCCTTTCTAACCTTGGCTACCTCGCCCCTACATGCCAGCTGTAGCATAAATGTTGGCAAGAGTGATATAGGTAGCCGGAATCTCTGGTTCTATTTCAACCAATGCTTTTGCTGCACGTTCAGCCAATTCAAGGTTCCCATGTATTCTACATCCCCCAAGTAAGGATGCCCAAAGGAATTTACTTGGATTTGTAGGCATTTTATCAATGATATTCTCTGCCTCTTTGAATCAGCCAGATTTTGCCAGCAAATCAACAACACATGAATAAAGATCTGCAGTGTGCATCAGTCCATGCTCCTCCCCTCCCCTCCCCTCCCTCCCATTTTTCCCAACCAAACAAGCTAACCCCTACCTCACACCTCCCCTTCCCAACCCTCCTCTTGAAAAACCTCAAACCAAACGATGCTTTAGGATGCTCTTCCAATGTTCCGAGTGTGGTTTGTTTTTTTAGGAAAATTGCAACTAGGTCCTAATTAGCAAATTTAATTACAACCAGGTCCCACGAAATTATTAAATTACAGTAAGGTCCCAAGGAACCTAGGTGCAATTAATTATAAAGGCGAACAGACTTATATGCCCTTTTCAATCATGATAATTAACATAATTATGCAACATCTTTTAACAAGTTTTGGGCAAGTAATAACAACTTATGAGCACCCAATAACACGTTTGGAGCATTCAACAACAAGTCTTATTCTTTTTTTAAAAATAAAAAATAGAGACATAGGAAAGTTCTTTGGTGATATAAATGAAACATCAATTGTCAAATCTTGATAAGTTTTACTCATGATAACCACATGTAAATTATGATAACAATAAATGAATCATGATAATTTGCATAATTATGTAGCATCTTTTGATAAGTTTTGGGCAAGTAATAACAACTTTTGAGCGTCCAATGACATGTTTTGAGCATTTAACAACAAATATTATTCTTTGTTTGAAAAGAAAAAGACATGGGAAAATTCTTTCATGACCTAAGTGAAGCAGCAGAACCCTAAACCTAAAATTGGAATAAATCGTCGTCAATCATCAAGCGATTCTCACATTCTTTAGAAAGAGATATAATCTTGATTATCGAGTGAAAAATGTGGGCTACTGTATCTTCTGAATTGATGCTCAGAATAAGATAGAATCTTAATTATGTTTCTTTTTAAAAAAACGAATAAGACTTGTCGTTGAATGTTCAAAACTTGTCATTAGATGCTCAGAAGTTGTTATTATTTGCCCAAAGCTTGTCAAAAGGTGCTGTGTAATTATGCTGATTATCATGATTTAAGAGGGCATATTTGTCTTTTCACCTTTAGAATTAATTGCACCCAGGTCCTTTGGGACCTCACTACAATTTAGTGATTTTGTGACACTTGGTTAGAATTAAATTCGTTAATTGGAACCTGGTTGTAATTTTTCTTGTTTTTGTTTGTTTCCGATTCTAGGTATGGCTCGTCTCTTTCCACCCATAGGAGTTGATAACGAAATGCTGATTCATTGCTTTGTACGAGTATAAGAGATACAGTTGATTTTTTTTTGAGAAATCAAAGTAAGTTAAATAAATTATTATCTCCTGTTGTAAATATAAGATTTATTTTATGTTTTTAGAAAATCTTAAGGAAGCTAATTAAATTATTTAAATTTATTATTTTTTCTTTAAACTATTATTTCTAGCTTATAAATTGATATATAATATCATGATACACAGCACATGATATGATTAGGTAGCTTATTTATCTTCATTATTCTATCCAAGAAAAAGTCAACTGCATCTTATATTTAGTACCGAAGCAAGTATTTTATAATATTGATATTTATTTTTATAATTAAATCATATACAACATTTGTCTCACTTATAAATTGATATATAATTAAATCATATACAATATATGCTATGATTAATTAATGTATTTAGTTTATTTAATCTCACAAAAAAATTCAAATATGTCTTATATTAAGAATTGGAGAAATAATAAATAAAAAAAGGGTTAATACAATCTTTGGTCACCCAAGTTTGCCCTCATTTTGGTTTTGGTCCCTCAAATTTCTAATAAAAGGTTTTGGTCCTTGAAGTTTCATTATATTTACAACATTAGTCCTTTTAACTCAATAAAAAGTTGGATCATTTTTCTCCTAGAGAGACCAAAAACTCTTATTTAAAACTTGAGAAACTAAAACCAAAATGAAAGTAAATTTGAGTAATCAAAGTGGTATTAACCAAAAAAAAAATCACCTGAATAGAGTACTAAACTACTAATGTATACTATTGATTTTGGTAAAAACCAAAAAATAAAAAAAATAAGCCTGCCATTGAAATATTCCAAGCCAGAAAAATTACTCAGTCTTGTCTTCCAAAGAAATACGGCATAAATGCAACATAAGAAAAAAAAAGTGTGAAATATTCATAAATAATTTCATTTTGAGTGGATTTTCTATTAATATTTTTCTGAATATGTGTATTAAAATATTGAGTAATATATTTTGTAATGCTGAGGTATAAAATTTATACGTATCTACAAAAAAATTACAGGCGTGTAATTTTTTTTCTTTGGGAAAATTGCATTGAGATCCCGAACAAAGGAATATGGTCAAAGAGGTCCCGTGAAATGAATTAATTGTTGTCAGATCTCATAGACGTGTCAATAACACCTTAGGGGTTGTTAATGACAACCCATGGGGTTGTTAACTGGGATCTAATAGCAATTAATTCATTTCACGAGACCTCTTTAACGTAAATTCCCTTGCTCGGGGACCTTAATGCAATTTTTCCAAAAAATAATTATACTAATTGAAATATTTAGGGGGAAGAAATGTGGGGTTCCTATTGTATACAAAAGCTATTTATTATTGATCCAAAAGCAGAATAAAAGAGTAGATGTTATAATCATGCAAGTGCATAAATGATAATTGACCTGAGGCTAATACCAAATCGAGGACATTATTGTGTTTTAAGTCATTTGTGTCTATCAAAGTACACAATTCCTAAAAATTTCAGTAGTCTAGTCTCAAAGGATAAGGTTCTTCTTGAAAAGTGTTGCCATTCACAATCAACCAAAGTTTACTACATACACGCAATGGATATAATAAGCAATAACAACAATAGAAGTCTAGGTTAAAACTTAGTTGGCATTACCTTTTGATCCATTTTCTGATTCAGTTATCTCCAATGATGCTGAGGACAAACCTGGATAGCAATTGATTATACACAGTTAAGTTATTCTCAAAGCTTTTTATGTATAGCAATCCACGATTCACAAATATGAACATGAGTAGATAACTGTTGCATAACAAACATGAAGGAACCACCGCATATAATTCCATGTCACCATGCTGAGAGATTCTTCAAAGGATTTTGTTCGATTCACCAAAATATTTAAATGATCATATCCAGAACCATTGCATTTATAGCTAGACTGGTTGGACAATCATCCACAGTAGATCCTTCAATTCTGCTCAAGTTTTTCATTTAACAAATATAACTGTTAGTTTTCCTTTCATTTCTAGCCAATACGATTCTCACAGCTATTTCACAAGTAATTACTGTCAACACCTGCTTTAAGAATTCTGAAATGCAGACTAAAACTAATTTGCAGCCTAACACAAACCTTCATATTATTAGTCTCGGAATTCCATACAGTGGCGTGCTCATATACGAGTTACATATCTCCTTGTTCAAAATCAGAGTATAGATGTCATTTCCTCAACACACTCACACACAAAGGTACACAAACCTTCACTATTATAAGTCTCAGAATTTCATTCAGTGGCGCAGTCAAAAGCTAGCGTTGCATACCTCCATATTCAGAATCAGAGTATAGATGCCATTTCTTCAACTCCTCCTTCGAATTGAAATTGAATATGTATCTTTCAGCCGGAGGCATTAAATCCTCAACATTCCATGCAAAGGCTGTTGTTCCATGTTGCACAAAAGAGACAGAGTCAGCCAAAATCAAAATCATCATAGGTTATAGAGGAATGAGCTAAGGGTTAGCTATGACAGTTGCTAAGCTCGTGTCAATAATGCAAATAAGGCATTGATTCTATAGGATACCCTTCTTAGTAGCATTTAGAGAAGCTTGCACCAGTGTTCGCAATTTGGACATGTCTCCCACACTCGAAGCTCCTCTTTAGTTTCAGGTTCAGCACTAATTCTGTTAGAGATGAAATGAAAATAAAGATTAATCTACGCAGTACATATCCACATACTATAATAAATTCAATCCCAAAACACAAAAGATAGAAATGGAAGTCGAGGAGGTAACGAAAATTGAAAAATAAAAATAACCTTTCTTACAATTAACTTTAGAGTGCTTAAACAACAACCAAGAAAATCGGGCATAAACCATGAATCTCAAATTCAATATCTGATGGACACAAACCAGGATTTAGGAGCAGCAGTTACAGGAAGACCTAGGGCAAAAAACCAAAAAGAAAAAAGAAAAAAGAAAAAAGAAATACCTAGCTCAGTCACAACTTATCGTTGTCGCCAACGTGATCGTTATCAGCGGCGAACAGCAGTGGAGCAGAGTGGATCAACATTTGCCGTCATCGACGGACAACGGTGAGTGAACAAGCATGCTTAGACGGCGTCGTATATTAGAATTGAAATGAAGATTGGGCCGAATATTTTGGCGGGCTTTCGTTTGGGAATTGGGCTTGCTAGTGGCTTAGTAGTTGGTACACCCATTTTTTTGGCTCAATGGCTAGTATGGCCATTGAGAAAAATGGTACACTGAATTTGAACAACTCTTGGCTTTTATTTTCAGTTAGGTTAGGTATAGTGAAAGGAATTAATCCTTCACAATATGGCAATATGGTGAATTAAGATCCGAATTCTAGTTGTAAGAGTTGTCAATATTTAATTTTTGACAGTATTTTTAATAGGAGACTACATATACCTAACAAAAAAATTCTAAGCTTTTAGTGGGAAAAAAATAAATAAAGAACTCTTGTCCATTATAAGACATATAAATCTCTCATATTTTAGAAGTTCAATGGTTCATGTGTTTTCAAAGCAATTTCTTGTTTTGGGAGCCTTCTAACATCAACAACTACACTAGAGATTGAATTTGAAAAAATGACAATTAGGTTTTAAAGATGGGATTTAATTATAGAATGATCCCAAACAATAACTGAGTAATGACAAAAACAATTTGAGCAATGGGGATTAACAACTTGCAGAGACCATTCTGCAATTAAGATTCATCTTTGGGACCCAACTGCCATTCTCCCTTTAAATTTTGTGTTTTGCTTCCCCTCCTTTTGTGCCTTCCTTTTTATCGAGCTATTTGATTTTATTTTTGTTTTTTATACTATAAAATATTACACATTTTCTGTTTCCATGTCCTTTTTAATGGAATAAAAAAGTATATAAACAACTTTGTCCAAAAAAAAACAGAGAGTATATAAACACCGACAGACATTGAGCACATAGTATTTGTAGTATTTTTAAAATATCTTAGCTTCATACCTTAAAATGAGTGTGGTTTTCAGGAATCCAACCATAGAAGACAAAACCAAGCTTTCATACCTTAGTAGATGAAGACGCCTCTCCAAATCTCACTTTACTTCCTTCGTGCTGCATGCCAGAGCCTGGTTTTTGTTCCATTCCTTCTTGAGTGTTTTCACAAGTGTAAGGACCATGTGGTCATTTTCTTTGCTATTGTATTTTAGGTTCGGTTCTGCCGTTAATTTGTCAAGTGGGAGTGGGAATTTATCCCCAATTTTCTCCAAAGGATGTTTATTACTCACTTCCATCATTAATATACGACATATAATTATCTAATTTCATTAAAATTAAGGAAGTTTATTAAGTTAATTAATATAATATGTATCTTTTAAAATACTATAGTTATCTTTTACAATTCTCTCATTCATTCTCTTTGATTATTGTTGAGAGAATATTAGTATGAATAAATTATAAAAAAAATTAACAAATATAAAAATTATGTCTTATGTTTAGGATAAAAATTAACTCTCTAAATATGTCTTATCTTAAAAAAGAAATTGAGTAATTTTATAGGAAAAAAGACAAGAAAATACAATTTAAAATTCAAAATCTCAAATAAATAATTTTCTATAAAAATGAGTTATCAGTTGCTATACAAATTTAGCTGATTCCTTTACTTTTATGAATAACAAGACTAATTTAAAATTTTAAAATTTAAAGGATTTAATCTGTATTTTTCCTTAATTTTTATACCTTAGAGACAAGTAAATGAACTCTTTTACTAGATAGTCCCTTAATGGGCACGAGTCTGTTCAACTTTTAAGGTGTGTTTGGAAGAAGAAAAATGAGAGAAAATGAATACTAGGTTTAAAATTTTCTATAAATAGTAAAAAAAACTTACTATTTTTGAAAGTTTTCTCCCCTAATTTTTATTCCCCCTAATTTTCTTTCAATCTAAGTATGGGGTTAGGTTTCCTAGTCCAAACCACTTAGGCTGTGATGTCAAGTATAATTGGGCTATAAGTTATTTGAGCCCTTCAAAATATGACAATTCCAATTCGTAGTTCTCCTAATTTTGGCCATTAGTTAAGCCAATATGCGAAGTTGATGTTTGATAATCATACGTCACCACATCATTTTTATTAAAGAGTAAATTTGTTCTAGAAGTTCTAAATCTAGATTTAAAAAAAAAGATAAAGTAGATGACATATGGGCTTTTAAGGCAAATTTACCATTAACAAAAATAATGTAAATAACATGAGAATTATCAATTCATCTTATTTGATTAAGTGCCTGTCTGGATATAATGAAAAAAAGTTGGTTTGGAGCTAAACCAACTATTGAAGTAAAATAACCCAAACACACATATTTTTTGCAAAAGTCGTTTTCACCCCAAATCAATTTTTTTTCCTCCAAAACCAACTTTTTTCATAAACTACTTTTTATTGCTTTTGGTCCAATCGGTTGGGTGTTATCTTTTCCCTTTTTTCATTTTTCATCTTTTCTCCTTCCTCTTTCCCGTTGTAACCCGTCGTCTCTTTCGAGTGCTTCACTGGTCTCCTTCCTCTTTCCTTGCTTCATTGGTCTCCGTAACAAATCAAGCTAACGGGAGTCGCAAGTGGCGTGACCAAGCTGATCGAAGTCTAGTGACGCCGATGATGGCAACGACGATACAAATGGCAATGGCCTGATGATGCCGATGAAGAGGAAGAATACGATATAGATGGAAATGGCCTAATGACACCGTTGATGGCAATGGCGATGATTGCAAGTGATAGGAATTTGTTATCACCTTCCTCATTTGGATGCCCCGAAACTGAAGGACCAGCTTGATGTCGCCGATGATATCAACGGTGATTGGCGTTTTGATGATGTTGAGGGTGAGATCGATGATTGGTCTCAATCTAACTCCGATTTGCTGTCTATTCCCCTACTCTTGATTTGAACAACAATCGTTTGTGAAAAACATAATTCTTGAATAGGAGAAGGTAAGGGGAATTTTTGTTGCTTTGATTATATATTTGCAGAATTTTGGTGGCAAAATTATTTGCCATTCTTTCATTTTTGTTACAAATAAGAATTGTCAATTGGCACATTCTATTTAATATTATCCCATTAAAAGTGTTAATGGTTGATGTTGGTACTACTACAAAATTGTCTATATTTGACGGTTGTTTTTGCCTATATATGGTGGTTTCTAATAACCATATATTTTAATGCTATATATATGGCGGTTAAAAAACCACTATATATATTTCCCTAAATATGACGGTTTTCCAGGAAAAACATCATGTATATGCCTCTTATAAATGACAGTTGTTAAATACCAACCGATGTATATATCAATATATGACGGTTTTTATTGAACAATCGCCAAGTATATTATTTTTTGTTTTACAAGACTAATCATCATCATTTTATCTTACAATCCATATATATTGAGCCCCCGGAGAATCTTATGCCTTCTATGGATCAATGTCTAGCTATTTATGATTTTATTAGATTAAACTACAATCTAAAACAATATACATTAATCCTAAAAGGACAAAAGATTCATCTGGGGAGCTTAATAAATAGATTACAAAACAAAAATAATGATGATTGATCTTGCAAAACAGAATAAGCATAGCAAGTAAGAAAAATAGGAAACAAATTAATTAAAGTTATCGCTTTTAGTGACTACACATACATACAGATCAAAAAGTTAGCATCATATATATATCACATCTATATATATCTACGCGCGCGACAAACATCAGTATGTATACACAACGACCAACAATAGATCCAAATCGATTAGATTCATTAAAATTTCAGCTATAAACGATAATAACTACAGTTACAGGTAGAAAGTTCTCACTTTTATGTGATTCACCACAAAAATTATAGAATTCTGAAGAAATAACAATACTTCCGTACAACGCAACGGCGGAATAACAAAGTCTGCCATCTACTGCAGATCAAATCTACTAGTTAACATGTTTGCAGTGAGATAGACTGTGTCATAGCAGACGTACAGCAAAAGAAGACTGTGAACGACAAGGAAATTCAGGTGGGTATGCTGAAAGTGGCCAGTGCATGAGCTGTGGTGAAGAAGAGCGTGTGGCAAAATTTGCTGAGTACTTTGAATGTGTAGTGAAAATAGGGTTCGCGGGGTGGTTTTTAAAGGCATTTATACGGTGGTTGTTTCAAAACAACCGTCAAATAATATGTGTATCGCGGGTTTTCAATAAAGAACTATCATATATATTCCAATTATATATGGTGGTTTTTTTAAAAACTGTCATATATTTATTTAATTTACATGGCATTTCTTTATAGAACTGACAAATATGGACTTTTTGATCCAAATACTATAAACCGTAAAAATTTATGCTAAAATACTACAAATCAAAAAATATTTATCAAGATGATGTACTTAAAATGTGTGGTGAACGAACGATACCATTCACTACAAGAATGATTTGCTTGAAATAAGGGGGGTTGGGGAAATTCTTTGGAAACTATCCACGTGATAGACTATTTCCAGATG
>JBAGKO010000012.1:18710727-18725476 GCA_037177275.1 Acacia concinna
TGTCTTTTTTAAGTTTTTTTTTAATTTATTTATATTGATGCTCCCTCAATAATAATTAAGTAAAAGAGGGAAACAAAAAATTAAAGAAGATGAGTAGGGTGTTTTAAAAAATATATATTATAATAATTAACCTTTTTAATTTAACTAAATTATATAAATATGTCTTATATTAAATACCGAAAACAATAATAGTTGGGAGCATTATAAACTGTCTTCTCGTTTTGTTGAGTAGAAGTCTCTCATATAGTTGCAGGAGATTGGGGGGAGTCAATTCCAGCTGCTCCAGGAACTTGCTTTTGAATAAATGTCATGTGCCAGAAGCCAAAATACTAACCAGTCAATTATGGTAGGAACGAACTTGTTTTTTTTTTTTTTTGGCTAATGCTGGACTACATTGTTGTTATTGAAAATGACATGATATATGTTCGCAGGATTTATTTTTAATTAAATTTTAATTATGAGTTCTTTAATGCCTAATGAAAAATGGCAAAGATCTCAACGAAATCAGGTCATGTAGCTGTAGCTTTCTTTCATTCTTTCGTTTTTTCTGAAAAATAAAAAATTTGATCGAGGCTAAGAGGTGCTAAGGAAGGGTGTTTAAATCTGGGACCCAGTCCCGGTTTTTGGCCAGCAGCATAAATTGCATCGCAGTCTTGGCAACGGGACGTGACCAAGAAATCCTAACGTATTTTGTTTTTCCAAAAAATAATTTTAAAAATTATTATTAAAAACGTGATAATGAAGTTGTTAAAATCTCCATGGTTTGTGAACAGTACCCAGGCACTTTTTAATATATTCCTTTCTCTCTCCTCTGCAGAAAAGTATAGGGGCATCAGAGTAATTTGACATCTGAACATAATATCCAAAAAATCTCTAAGGACCTCTTGGTAAGGGACAAATGTGGGAGGACTTTTTTTATAAATATCTTTAGTCCTTGGGACCTATGGGTCATTTTCCTTAAAAATTATCATAAGAGTCAAATGCTCCAACATGAAAATATTTTCTAATAAGATTTACAGTAAATCAAGACAATTATGTTATACAAACTTAGCCAAAAAATATAATAGACATGAAACTTAATGTGGGAAGACTTTTCATACAATATGAGTGGGAAAACTTAATTTATGGGGTAAGAAATAAAAAAAAAAGATATAGAAAGGGACATGGATTTCAAGGGTGATCATGATCTTGGTGAGATATCTTGATATCAAATTCTCTAAGAATTGGTTAGGATGATCGGAATCGGGGCACTTTGAACACCTCTATAAACCGCAAAGTGTTTTCATCTTGTTTAATAAATATATTTTTTGGGATTTGAATCCTTTCTTGGGGGTGAGACCACTTACCAGCCATTTGGTTATATCTATTATTTTCTCATTACATGAAAAGGAAGTGGAATGGGATTAATGGATATTTAATAATCCGGTTTTGGGACCAAGTTAATCTCTTTTGTTTTAAGCCGTTGTCCACCATTCTTGTTTCTTTTTAAAAATTCGTTTGTTTTGTATTGGCCAACTCCTTTCTGAACCTATCTGATGAACTGGATTGATTCCTCTTAAGTACACTTAATAATGCAAGATTAAGGTAGAGTTTTCAACGCATGAGAGAAATGATTGATTATTATGCCCTGCACCAATCAATATCGATATATAGACAATAAAATTTAGCGTATCAATTTGCATTTATATTTATATTTATAATATATGAATAATACAACTCATTCCATAAACTTGATATCATGACCAATTTTAGTTTGATTTTCCATTTCATTAATTCAACTTGCGATTCAGTCCAATTTTACTAAAACCGCATGATATTTCTATATCAACTTAACCTCTCGTCAATACCAATATCAATATCAATATCAACAGTATTAATATAAAATATAGAATTTATTACAAATAATCATATTTAATTTACAACTACACTCAATAAGATGCATGATAGACTGGATTTTTAAATCAGGTCGTTGGCATTTCTCCTGCCGACAAATTCAACTCAACAAGAGTTGTTAATGCCCAAATATGGAGGAAAGAGATAGGTGGATGTCAATAAATTCAAGCTAGTTATTTTCATTGAATTTTATCTAACATGTTAGAAATAGAGAAAAAATAATACACAATATTTTCACTTCGTCAGTTCTTTGATAAATGAATATTGCGTGAATGGAAAATTTTCATGCGATTCATCCTTTTTAAGCCAACCACGCAATAAATAATCCATCCGATTCATCCTTTTTAAGGTGAAATCAGAATATGGACTAAACAACTCCCTGGTTTATCAATCAGACGGCAAAACACTATTCTCTATGTTGATTTATTTTTTGAAAAAACAGAATAGCAATGCTGATAAACCAATTATATAAGGACCAACATTTGTAAACTTTTTTAACTGGCTGAGAATCATGGAAATAATACAAGTGAAGTTAGGATCATGATTGGGAAACAATAGAAGTAAGGTTCCAAAAGCCTATTTGTTTTCAACTCTCAAACCTAGATTTGCGCAAGACGAGACAAAACTACTCTTACATACTTACCTCGTAAAGTATAAAAGCTATTCTCAAAAGTTAATCTAAACGGACCCAAAACTCTTTGCACATCCTTACCTAGTAAATTGTAAAAGCACTTCTAAAAAGTTAAAAGGCATGACAAAATGAGGTAAGTCTTAGTTCTTGATAATGAATTGGGTTATCGCAGGCAAAAAAAAAAAAAGAAGAAGAAGAAAGAAAATAGAAAAAAGAATTGTTGGGTTATCCAGTGATTATATGGAGCGCAGAAACTTAATAGAGATGCAGCTAACTTGTCAAAGCAGCTAATAATAGTTTCAATGGTGAAAAGTTTACTTTCTCTCATGAAAATTGTACACAGGGTTAAATATTCAGCCATGTCTAATGTATCTAAAGAGCAGACCTATGAGGAGCAGAAAGAATTACCAATAGAGACATCTAATGTTACCTCTCATTTGATCTTGGGGGCAAAAATTATATCTTTCAAATGTTTTTTTATCCCCTCCAACAAAACTTAGCAATGCCGCTTCTATTTGCATTTGGATGATATGTTACCATTATTTCTGTACAGGAAACCACATCCTTCGGATGTGAAAATATAGGCAAATGACACAGACCTAGGCATAAAGCATCTCTCCATGAGCTACCCAGCGCGAAAAGTCTTCGGCATAACCACCATCTTTGTTGAGGTCTGGGGCACTCTGCTTCCTTGCCTAAAAATTATAGAAAAGTAATTCAACATCAGAGGTATGCTAGAAAAGTTCCACTTAAGTATTTGTTAGTCTGGAAGTATCGATGAAACACAAGTAGTTGACATAAGAAGCCGGATAATCCAGCAATGCCATAGAGAACTCGGTACAAAAACTGAGGTCCCCATCTCCAAAACTGAGGAAAATTGAATTTGAGTTCCCAATGGCAATCCCCAGAAATATCAGCAAATATAACATCTCAACTACATGAACTAGGTAATAAAATGTATGCCTTAAATCTTTAGCTAGGCCATGAAGTTCCTTAAACAAAATGCATTAGATGTTATTTATTTGCAAATTCTTAGATAACTATGACTTGTTAATGTTTCCTAAAGGACAAGTATGCCATTCTGAAATGCTTCTAGAACAAAACATATACTCACCTTAATGTTGGGTCCAGATTCATTTGCAGATGCAGCCGCCTCAGTTCTTAGTTCATTTGCAATGTTCTCTGATGAGATACTGGTTGACCTGTAGACATTAAAACTATTGGTAAGTCATTATGTCTTGAAGAATTAGAGTCGAGAAAGACAGGCTCAATTGATTCTAATTAAGAATCCAGAAATTGAGACTTAAAAACACGACAATTTACGCAAACTCTAAGACTAAAAATTGGTTTGATATTGATTTAAATCTCAATAGCCACCATCAAATCCATTTGATTGACCGCAAGAACTTTATATGCGCAGTTCACACCAAAATGTTTTCATTACAATACATACCATAAAAGAACCATGTTGTTCAGATACATGTCCCAGTTTAGACAGAGAGGGATGTCTCCACTAACCATTCTCTCTACTTCCTCTCCACTTAATCTCTTAACCATTTTAATGGTTGATACTTTATGTTATGTTAAAAATATCAACCATTAACCTCATGTTATGTTAAAACATGGTCCAATGGTTGAGAGATTAGGTGGAGACGAAGTGGAGAGAATAGTTAGTGGACATCCTTTTCCCAATTTAGACACCTTAACCTCAATAATTAAATGTGAATTTGGCCCTTTCCCCATTCATTTTCTCCCATCATAGCTCGACTTCATGCTCTACTACTTTGACTTGAGACTTCACTCCTCCAAAATTCCTCAAGACTAACTTGTTTCTATGGAACAGAAACAAGTTAGTCTGAACATTGTAGCACAAAATCACAAACCAGTTGTTATATAATCCATAGATTTACCTGCTAGAGTAATCTAATTTGAGTTCGGATGCCGTGACTTTCCTGCAAAGGCACATTTCAAACCCAAATTCAAAATAATGTTTCTACATTCACTCAAGAACTGTGGATAGCAGAAAGGGTGGAAAAAGATGTAGTTTTATCATTGTGGAAAAATGAAAATGCTAAGCAACAGTGTAGCATATAAAGATAAAAAGTAGTCAGAGGAAGATGCCATATGTCTTCTGCTGAAGTAAAGGCAAAACGTTAGCAGGTACTACCTTTCAAGTAATTCCTCTTCACAAGAATTTCCAGAAGATGAAAGCCAGTCCACATCAAGAAAATTTGAGCAGTCACAAGCATCCCCATGTTCATCATAACAAATGTGATCACTTTCATAACATCTTCCCTCAAGCACTCCCCCTCGCATCTGCCTGTATATTGACAAAGCAACACACCAAAATGTAAGATTTATAGATAGGGCAACATGATATTCATCACCAGTTTCTTAAAAAAATGCTTTGATGATGCTCTCAGCATAAAAAAAAATATAGTTCAAAGCTTTAAAAAAATATAACCACGTCAATGCTTTAAAGATGCTCTCAGCATCGTTCAAAGGCAAGTTTTAAACTTTTTTCCCATTCTTCCTCTAATTTTATTTGCGATAAAGCCAGTTGATAGTGTTGTGCATATTATAGCACATTTTTTAAACTTGCTGCTGTACATCTCCAATAGGGGGAAATCTTATTTTGCGAAATTCATTCTGCTTTTAATTATAAATATCACTGTATTGAGCAGGTCGACTATATAGCAACACTACCAGAAGTTACGACATTCAAAATGCAACTAAACACACCTATATTGACAAATATCACTCCCACAAGAAAAGACATCTGGATCAGACTCTGAAAGACATTGGTCATCAGCTTTTTCAGATAAATGCTGACTGTTCGTATCATCCATGTTCCTACTTGTGTCACTTTCACGAACAATATTGCCATCTGATAGCGATCGTTTGATAGTTGACCTGCCAAAATAAAGAAAGTGTCAATCTTTCCACAAAGGATGACTTTTTTTTTGGGAGAATATCACCCCAAAAAGGAAATATACATCCATCTTTGCACAAGAGGCATGACTTAGTGAAGTTGTACAAATATCCATAGACAATAACAAATTTCAGGTCAAGAGTTATTAGTGCCAAGTTTAAAAATCTTGTTTTCATGAAATATTCACATAAATTAAGTAATAAAGGAAATCCTTCTATAGTGCTTACTGCAACTCCTGCTAAAAACAAAGTCACATGCTACTACATAATGAGTTCTGTTGGCAGAGCAAGGACAAAATGGATTATTTTCAATATATAAAACAGCACTAAGTACTCTTGAAATAGCTTATAATTTAAGATCTTTTATATGGGAATGAAATAAAAAGACGTTCCATAAAGCAGCCTCCATCAATAAGCTTGATCTTTAAGTTATAAACAGATCTAAGTGCACACATTCATTAAAAACCTTTGATGGCATAACACAGGACAGCATCAGAAGCTCTTCAAATTTAAATATTGATTGTATTAGAATTATTTTGCTTACTAATATGAGCCCCCTTTTAGATGCTTGATTAAATGGATATGACATGAATAGGAGCAGCTAATAGTAAAACACTTTGTACCTAATATTTTCATCAGCTAAAATTGAATCATGCTTGGCAACATTGTAAGACTGATCTGAATCTAGCTCCCATAACGCTGGTTTTCCCTGCTGTGGCTGAAAATGCCCCAAAAATCTGGCCCGCATAATAAGTCATAGAACCATTAGCTAACTTCATTTCAATGCAAATCAAATAAGTCAATACATACAATTATGTGGATGTAACTTAATAAAACAGGCTCATTTGACTCACATGTTGATTGCGTTTTGTTTATCCCCATCCAAATATGTATTATTGTAATAGCGCTGCAGAGTTCTGATAAACTCCTGGGATTGTGCGGCTGCCTTCCATTGACCTCTTCTCTCAGAAAATATCTGTGCAGCAAAAGCAAGCGCAAAACTAAGAATTCTATAGGATGGAAGGACAGATTCATACTAACATTGCAGGCTAGAAAAATAAACATGCAATATCATTGTCATAAGATTAAGTTTATGCTGACAGCCAGACAATATAAACTGTTTCATAAATTTGGAACGATCAGGTGGCTTCAACAGATGGCTATACATACTGGAACGCTTTTCATTAGCATCAATAATTTGTCCTTATCAATCATAAGTTGAAAGCGTGGCTTCAGATCCTAAATAAATTCAATGGGCGCAAAGAATTTCTGATTCCATATTACTTTTCACAATCCATAAAGCCTAAGTTGAAAGATACCTTATTGTGTGCTGCTGAACCCCCGTATTGGAATGCTAATGTGTCACCCATCGACTCATAGACACCCATTAACTCGTTTGCCAAATGGTTGTCAAAATCAATATATGGGGATTCCAAATATCTTAGAGCTAGTAGCTGACGTCCAAGAGCAGTTAATCCATAAGCATATTGGGCAACATTAGTACGATCTAAACAGTCTATGCAATTGGTCCTCAAGACCCCTGATTGAAGCATCCAGGATTTGACACAATAATCTCCAATCACATCATCACTGAAATAACATCTGTCAATTTTAGTTTCCCTATCAATAGCATCCTCATTAATACAAGCCTGTTGAGTGGCATAGAGATCATGGATATTATTCCTGCATTACATTAAAAAAAAAAAAGGAAAAAATTCAATGGAGTTATTAATAAAATTGTCTAGGCAACATCAATTAATGACCAGTGTAATGAACAAGCGGAAAAACATTGATGGATATTTTTCCATGGTAAAGTCACACTGCAAAGTAAATCAAAATCTAGTGGATAATCTAAACAGAAATGTGTGCAAATTAACAAAAATAATTTCAAGGGAAAATGTAGCAGACATTGTAAATAATTAATGCCAAATAAAAACAACAATTAATACCAAATATTCCACATTCAAACCAAGGCCAAGAACAACGTATATTTAAAACAATTGTTTCTATTTTTCAAATTTTACAGCATAGCATTAAAAGCATTGTAGATTCTCCTTATGTCCAAAAGGCAACATCATAGATATACTACTACAGTGAACATCCAGCACAAAATGACGTGAAAGAAAAGTTTACAAGGTTCTTTTGTAGGACTTACTCAGATAAAGAATTTTGCAATAATCCCTCTGGCCTTACATTTGGTGTCACTTGACAGTAGAAGATGCCCGTTAATTTTAAAGCATAAGCAGCAACTTTTCCCAGTTGTGTCAACACATTAGTAGCTTTGCTGTTGAAGATGATTGCTCCAATAATGTCAAAACAACATCCCAAGAAAAAAACGAAGAATGTATGTTTTAGATGACAGAAGTGTAAACTACCATTTTGAGTGCCGATTCAGATCCCAGTGAAGGAACCTGAGGCGATTTTCCCCTCTCAGGGTTTTATTAATGGACCGGACTGCATTTGCAAACTCAGCTCGGAGAATAGTTTCTCGAGGCTTTTTCTCACGTGTCTTATAAACAAAAGTGGGTCAAAGAAGAACAAAGATGTAAAACAAGAGACAAAGAAATTGGCATGCTAGATGATAACTAATCAATCCTTACACATGGAAATGCCTACCTTGATCAAGTTTAATATAATAATGGGGTTTCCATATCTCTTGACAAGGTTTTCAAAATGAAGTCTTGTGGCTTCAAAGTTATGGTCCTCCTTTGATACTGGCATGAGAAAGAACCAAAGTTGGTGTAAATAACAGAGAAGGCAAGATGGTTAGAAAAGAAGAATTTTGTTCATATCATACATATAATGTCAGGCTTCATATTCAGTGGAGAGGCTTCTTGTGACCAGAAAAGAGGGATTGATCCCCGCATCTGTACCACAGAACTGATTTGCATGGGGCATCCATCTTGTGCATCTTCAAAGACTATTTGCTCTGTCTCAACATCATTGGCCACTCTGCCCTTTTCATTCACTCCTCGTTTCAAATATCTGCACCAGAAGAGATATATATACATGCACACGCCAAGGAAAATCTCTTGGAGATAAATCACCCAATTTATACTAATTCAATAACCTAAAGTACATCAGGAAAATCAAAAGAATTACGAGCGGGAAGTCTTGGTTGCTAACTCAATTAAGTGTACATCATGTAAAAAGGAACACGATCCGACATATGCAGAACAGATTGTAGCTTTGATAGTATAACTATTTCAGATTCAGCAATGGACATACCTGGTGCCAGCAAAATGACGTGAGCGCCTAGCAATGAGAGTTAAGTAGAACTCCCTCTCTAATATAGAGAGTTTAACCTGAACACCGTGCAATGAAATGAGTACCAGTAAAAAAGAAAGCACCAAATCCTTCTAAACAATGGTTTTGCAATAATATCAACACGATTCTCCAACTCTATATGATGTACGCGATCCATTAATATTAATATTACTCAATACGATGAGAGACCTGAAAGTTGAAACTACTTCCTACATTAAAGAGATAATCAAATCTCCAATACATCCTTGAGAAAAAAGAACATTCCAACATAAGACAATTGAAACACTAATACCTTTAGGTTTTAATAACTGCAGCACCAGTAACATGAAGTGAAGAGTAGGCAAGAAAGTTTATTAGTCAGAAGCATAATAAAAAGACAAATTGATACAAATTAAATAAAGAATAAATAGAAGAAGGGTAGCCTCGCTGTAGAAGTATAATGCGGGAAAGAAGAGAATAAAAATTGAAATATAGGCTTTAAAAAGAAATAAATTACTAGCACTACTAGTGGCTTCATTTGATTCATTGATAAATCTTATGTACCAAGAAGACACATGTACCTGTTTAAAAAAGCCATGCACTAAAGCAACTGTCCAGGAAGTATTCTGAAGGTTATTCCTGATTTCACGAGTTAAGAACTCATTCCAAACAAATATTGTCTCGTAGAGTTTGTGTCCCGTTGTACTATTATCAGATAAGTTCTTTTGAAAACTTCGCATGACATGGTATGAGTAGCTGAAAAAGAAGTCCTTCCTAAGATCCACACTGCATAGAAGCTTCTTGTATCTAAGTCACAAGAGAAGAAAGAGCAAAGCCCATTAATAGATGCCTCATGATATAGAGGTAAAGAAATATTAATGAAAACAACTTAAGGAGCATTATCTCCAACCAAAAGTGGAAAAAAAAATATGGAAAGAAAATAATCTCCCCGGTGAAACCCTTGGCGGTACCTTGTCTCACTCTATAAGTTATATTTACATCACAACAGCAATGAAGATTGCCCCTGTACATATGCAGGAAATGAACTGCAATAGAGTGTAGGACAAGAAAACAAACGGATGCACGTAAACACTACAAATATTACATGACTCAAGAACCTGGAAGAAGCAGTGTGTATGATATTTTAATAGATACAAGTAGATAGTACCACAGAAACATGACGAGGTTGACCTGAGGATGCCCACTTTGTGTATATACACTGAAGAAAGATATCAACATATATAGTACAAAGGAAGCCCCTATAATGAACAATATGACGCTCAAACAATTTTTTCTCAATAAAAAAAACAGAAAGTTATCACTCAACAATATTGTAAACTCAAATAAAAAACGATAATATATAACATTATTCTCATCTAAGTACAATGGGCAGGGTATAATTCTCAATGCTACACTGAGATGTCTCTTCAAATGTACCCTAGACATGTTACATTTACATGTAGAATGGACTAAAGACCTGTTCTCATCTTTAGAATATGCCATGTTGGATCGCACAGAAGGATGTGGAACTGGAATCATTTCGCTCTTTGTGATGGTATATATTGCATGCCCACAAATTGTGCCAATCTTCCTTCGACTTGTAATGAGCAACATGTAATATGGCTCAAGAAATTTGATGAATCCTATATCAAAAGAAGACGTGAATGTTGTCAGGTTCATACTAGTGAAAAAATGGTAACAGCAACAGTTCACTTAGAACATACCAATGATTCCATAGCAAGTTGTAACAAATTTAAGTCCCCCAGTTGACCTGTTCCCTTCATGTATCCGTCTTAAAAGATCACAACACTCGCTTTCTGAGTACATCATCGAATCCTCAGTGATACTTAGTTCAGCTGTCTCCAATCTATCAATCTTTAAGACCCTCCAAGAGGTTCTGCTCTTGTCTCTCCCAATCATATAAAATTTCTGCACGTAGAAAAACCGTAGAATTTGGAGAAAAGTTAATCTTCCCATTAATGCCAGATCAGGAGAAAAAATATGAAAATCTCACAGTGAAGCAATGCGAATAATTTAGTGTCTAGAGACTCGAACAGAAAAGAAATACTCTACATTCATGAACTCCCATAACACAGGGAAAAGCAAAAGAAGAACCATGATGTAATGGACCAGGCACTGTAGTGAAACAATGGACGTTGGATAATAGGACCCCATATGAGATTTGCTTCTCAAAGCCAAATAAGCTTAACTAACCATTACATCCGCTTCGAAGAACAAAGATTGTCAGAAATGAATTAATGATTATAAAATCTATTTGCTGGACGAATCAGGCCAATTTTAATTAACTTATTCATGCAAAATCTATGAGAATGCGCATAGATAACCACTTACCAAGCCACCTCCACGTTGGCAAGCGTTTAAATCCCAATTTATAAATCAAAGATTAGTCGCTCCTCACCGATTTCCGACATTTTGCCCGTCTATGGGCATCAAGGTTCACAAGCAAACTTGTTAAGCATGATAGATGAATACGATTTTGACCAAAAATACGAAGCAAAGAAACGCATGCATCAATAACCAAAAGCACACCAACACAGATGCACAAAGAATTCCTACCCATATCATGCGGAAAATAGTATACTGAAAGACAATTAATTGTACGCAATAGTCAAGTGTATAAGGGACGAATAAGATATGTATACCGAGCGAGTTTCATAGAGCTTGAACTTCTGCATGATGCAGGAATTATAGTCAGCTCCATCATTAATAGAACGCTGCTTCTCCTTCACTAGCTCCATGAAACTTCAGATCCCGAGCTTCCAAAGCTCGGGTTGTTCCACCAAGATCACCAGCAGAAGAATTGAAACAAAAACCACAAAAACAGCAAAACTCAAAAAACTAAATAAAATAGCCAAAGCTTTCTGTATGACCAGAAGTTTTACAATACAAATAATCCAATGACAGCTCTAGCCTTTACATCAATCCAACCCATGTACATGTGCTCAAATCCAATACAAGAAACACAGCGAATCCTAGAAATCCAACAAATCAAATCAAAGCTAGGAAGCAGCTTGGAACTTGGGAGAGAAATCAAGAAGCTCAGGCTTCGGGGAATGGAGAAGCAGCTTTCTGATGAGGTGTGGAGATTGGTGGATTTTAGAGAAGGAAGAGAGAAGAATGTGATTGTCAGATCGCCAGAGAAGAAGACCGCAGCTTCGGACACTGCACCATACATCCACACAAAATATAATAATCACAATTCACAGAAATGCAAACCGCAAAAGGAAGGGGAAAATAGAGTAAAAAGTAAAAACACTGGTCGTTTAAATTGAATTTCAGAGCCGATCTTCATTAAAAGAAATTTATAACGCATACTGTTACGGTTTTACCAAATTTGAGTCCGTCGAATTTCCAACTCGGTAACTCAGCAATTCAGCAGTTTTGGCAAACAATAATACTTTCACAATTTTTTCAGGAGAAAATTAGCTTATTCCTGTTACATGCTCCTCAGTTATTATTGGATGATTAAATGGCTTTTTTGAGATCTTATAATAATTTATCTTTTTTTATAAATTTTTTTTGCGGTCACTTATTTGTTCATAAGATATTCTGAATATTTATTTAAAATATTTATTAATATTTTTTTACCGATTTCTTATGAATATTTTTCAGTGACTAATTATTAAAAAAAGATAAAAATAGATATATGATTCATATAGAAATGTAAGTCCCACCTTTTTTTAAACTTTTTCAATATTTATAGATCACAAGATAAAGTTTGATACTCGAGAAAGTATTATTGTGATTACTTATACAGATTTTGATACTTTAATTTAAAATATTATACATAATTAACAAGATTATTTTCCAATAATGCATGTGACATTTTTGAGAAATTTAACGTATGATCTTGTGCTAAATACATCCACACAAAATATAATTATCACAATTCACACAATTGCAAATCATAAAAGGAAGGGAAAATAGAGTAAAAACACTCGTCGTTTAAATTGAATTTCCGAGCCGGTCTTCATTAAAAGAAATTTATAACGCATACTTTTACGGTTTTACCAAATTTGAATCGGTCGAATTTCCAACTCGGTAACTCGGCAATTCAGCAGTTTTGGCAAACAATAATACTTCCACAATTTTTTCAAGAGAAAATTAGCTTATTCCCATTACATGCTCCTCAGTCCTCAATTATTAACGGATGATTAAATGGCTTTTTTGAGATCTTATAATAATTTTCTATTTTTTTATAAAAAAAAATTTGCGATCACTTATTTGTTCATATTTATAAGATATTCTGACTATTTATTTAAAATATTTTTAAATATTTTTTATTTTTACGTATTTTTTATGAATATTTTTCAGTGATTAATTATTTAAAAAATATATATATGATTCATATATAAATGTAAGTCCCACCTTTTTTTTTAACTTTTTCAATATTTAAAGATCACAAGATAAAGTTTGATACTCGAGAAAGAATTATTGTGATTACTTAAACATATTTTTATACCTCAATTTAAAATATTATACAAAATTAACAAGATTTTCTTTCAATAATGCAAGTGCTATTTTTGAGAAATTTAACGTAAATTTTAGTTTAAATTTATGATTTATAAAGCTGTCATTTATATGCTTCATAAAAAAAAGGTTTGATTTATATGAATTTCTTATTCGGAGAATTCTAAAAAAACATAAAGGAAATCTACAAAACTACGAAATCATAAATTACAAATCATTCATTTTGTACTTAAAAATGTGAGAAATTACGTAAATGTTTTTACATTTTAATAATAAAAGTATCTCAATTTACAACAACTTATAGTTTAAATAAATATTACTTAAATGCCTATTTTGTTGTTAATTGAAATATTTTTGTTGTGAATTGAGATACTTTTGTTGTTAAAATCTAGGGGCATTTAACGTAATTTCACATATTTTTAAGTACAAAATGATTCATATGAAATTTTATGAGTTGTATTGTAACATCTTTTACAGATTTCTTTTATTTTTTTTTAGAATTCTCCCTTTCTTATATATATGGTTTCTCCTAAATATTAAATAGAGTTGACTTTTTTTAAAAAATATCAAGAGAGTTTATTAAACTAATTTAAAATATTTATATTTATTTTTTAAAAATTATATTCCGTAACTTATAAATTAATAGATAATATAATAATACCTAACATATTATATGATTAAGTGATTTATTTAACTTTCTTTTGTTTAAAAAAAAAAAGTCACCTCGGTCCTATATTTAGCATCCAATGGAATATTTATTATCATCGTTTATATCATCAATATATAATTCAATTGAGAATTATTCAACAAATTGCAAAACTCGTACAATAGTTTGTGTTTCGATTTAGAATTCTAGTCGTGCATATATTATTCTTTTTTTTAATTATGGTGACAGAGAAGAACGTAAGCTAGAACTTGCACCGAGTCAAATTATTCCGTGCAACTGAAACTAAACACGGTTCTTGCCAACTGAAAAAAGTTAAACACGGTAAGTAATCCTTTCAGAAGAATAAATAAATTTAAATGTATGTTTGGCATGCTACTTTAGAAAAGGGAAATGTAGCATAAATTATGGCTTTTTTGTGATGTTTATAGCCTCTTTGTTGCATTCTATTGCTGGGAGAGGGAAAAATTTTAATGAGTTTAATGAGAAATTTTAAGTAGGGTAATAATATAAAAGAACCACACATTAATGTAATAAGGATTTCCTTATATAGTACTATCTCCGGTCCTATTTATAAGACTCAGTTGACTTTTTTGGAGAATCCTAATAAAATCATAAGAAAGCTAATTATATTACTTTAAGATATTAAAATTTATCGTTTTTTTTAAATTATGTTGTTTGACTTATGAATTAATATATAATGTAATAAAATATTATATATAATATGATTAAGTAATGTAATTAGCTTTTTTAGGATTTTTCTATGATTCTCTAAAAAAGTCAACTGGGTCTTATAAATAGGACCGGAAGGAGTATAATGCAACACACACACACAAGCATATCAGATGGAGAGAAAAGGGGTAAATGAGAGAGAGAGAGAGAGAGAGAGAGAG
>JBAGKO010000012.1:18725576-18741707 GCA_037177275.1 Acacia concinna
TGTGTACCGAGAGCCTTCACGTGACTTGACCCAAACTCAAATATAAACAACCAAGGCATAAACATGGAGTCATACTTCTCATGCATACATGCTAGCACAACCAGAACACAACATACAAGCATACAACAAACATCAGACAACACAAAGCAATACAGGTTAAGTGTAAAGATTCTTACTACTGTATACTCCTTACACGGTGTACGGGCTTTGCTTTGCTATTTCTGGCACTACTGGTTTCCTGGTATGCCTCTCTGTTACACCTATACAGACCACAATACATGGCATTATTGTTTACCTCTAACAGTATACTATTGCCCTTCCTTCTTTGCCCCTAAGGTCCTTGTTCCATACTACCTAGATTGGGTCCTACTCCTTCCTGTACTGCATCTCTCCCCTGCTTGCACCCCTATGCTGTCCACCCTGTCCAGCCCGGGCCCTTACTGCTGCTGGCCCATCCCCACTGTCTTGGCTGGGATGATTTGTGTAACATCCCAAAAATTTTCTAGGCCTAGATAGAGGATTTTGGGTAGATGAGGGTCGTACTCGGATATTTTTCGGGGCCTAGATGAGGTATTTGGGATGAATAAAGGGCCATGATCGGGAGAGGAGAGAGAGATCTCTTGAATTTTGAAGTGAAGTATGGGGAAGGACCTATGTGCAAAGAATAAAAATTCGACAAAGTTAGAGGCTGAATTTTAGACAGGTCCGAAAGCCCCGAAAATTCCCATAAAATCCTAGAAATTATTTTAGGGCATCCAGAACATCATGGGACAGTCATAATGATTTTTAGAGGCCATATGAATTTTTGGTGATTTTATGATTATTCTATTAATTTTTTGCTGTAATGGGTTTTTGATAAAAAATGAACTACAACAGATATCTAGAGGCCTTGTTGTTTTGGACTGGGATTTGGGAAAAGTAGTAGAGCATATTAGAAGATGAATGAAGTTGGTCGGAGGTTGAGAAGAAGTCCAAAGAAATTTTAGAAAATTATGGAATATTGGTTATCGCAGGTATAAGGGACTTCTTCACA
The DNA here is from genome assembly GCA_037177275.1 of Acacia concinna. NCBI lineage: Eukaryota > Viridiplantae > Streptophyta > Magnoliopsida > Fabales > Fabaceae > Acacia > Acacia concinna. The sequence continues at coordinate 18,726,610 of JBAGKO010000012.1, forward strand.
GAAACATTATTTTCTGGAGTTCTAGACCTTGATAAATTATGAAATTTTTATGATAGCCTTCTAGGATATTTTCTGATTTTTGGGTAATTTTTCAGAATTTTTCGGTGTAAAATGAATTTTCTAGAATTCTTGAATTAAATAAGGCAGTATAAGAAGAGTTGGGACAAGATACTGGATTAGGTCGGACCCACAGATCCCTCCAGACCCTGCGCCAACTTTGACTGAAAAGAGAAGCCAAAGAAAACTTGAGAAGGAGGAAAAGAAAGGACATGTGTCACAGGGTCAATGGTAGCCACAATTTTTGACTTTTATTGAATTTTTAAAAAATCCCAAAAATACCCTTATAAGAGCTCTATAAATAGAGCTCTTCCCCCTCTCATCTGGCGCAAGTTTGAGGGTCTTTGGGGAGGTTCTGTTCGACTAAAAACTTGACCCCCGTGTTCGAAATTTCAAGGAGATCCTAGCTACACCGGTCAAGCGAGTAAATAAGGTATGTTCTAGCCTGTATTTTCTTTTATTTTTCCCTCTCTTCTCCACGGTTTCCTAGGGCATTTCATAAGGGGAAATGCTGTCTGTGGGTCTAGCTAAGTATGAGAAGGAAGAGTTAGGGTTGTATGTTGTTCAGAAAGGCTAGAAACTAGTGTGTAAGCTTGATAGAAGTTGAAATTTCTCCTTGGGAAGGGGGTGAGTATTTTCAGCCAGACCTTATAGAGCATGATGTAATGTGATTTTCATTGATTCGATGCTTCCAATGCGTTCAGAGCATTGTTTTACCTAAGGAAAGGTAGAAAGAACGCGTGTGGAACGCCGAACCGATGAAATCATCAGTGACCCCAAAAAAGGGAATGTTTCGACTAAGGGGAAAAGGGGTAGGAGGAGATTGATTTTGATAAAACAGAGGTCATAAATGGATTCAGGGGCGAAAATTGTGTAGGGTTAGCCTCTAAGATTAATAAAAAGACAAGGGTAGTCCGGAACCTAAGTTAAGAGGGAAGCTAGTTCTGGGCTAATGATAGTGTCATGTATTGATCTAGTAGTGTTTTGTTATGTCCAGGCAGTGTAGCAGAGCTATCCAATATCCATAGAAGCATAGAGAAAGCACCTATAGCATCTAGAGTAATTGGTAGCGTGAACTCTAACTTGAGCTCTTAATGCTTTGTTTGTCTGCATGATATTGTTGCTTGTTTTACTGTGTTGTGGTGGAGCAGCATGTTATGTTTGAGATGTATGACTCGTTGTTTATGTGCCTTGGCAATATGTTAGAGCTAGAGTCATGTGCATGCTCCCTATACACGGTGAGTGCCGAGAGAGAGTGGGCACTAGATGAGTAAGTACAAGCATAGCATTTAGCATGACTTGCATTGCATTATTATGTTATTGTTAGTGTTCTGCTACTATGGTTTCCCAAGAAACCTTACCCTCTCCACAATGTAGGTGAAGGTACGTCAAGAAGCAAGGAAAGGAAGTAGAGATAGAGAGCGTTGTTTAACTTCCTTGTTTATTATGGATTACTGTATTATGTATTATACTGGATACTGGACTGATCTGGATTGTTATTGGATATGTATTATATCATGTTGTAATACATATGAATGCCTTTACCTAAGTCGTTATGCTGTCCGAGTATCATTAGGATAATGAGAAAAGGGAAAAATAGCATAGCAAAAGGTTATGGTTAAATTGGCACTAGGTTTTTTGCTGTTTTAGGATTAAAATTGGGTTGACTACAGTTTAAACAAATGACTGAGTCTGGCCACGAGCCTTTGCATGCTAATAGAGAATATTTTTAGCTGTAAATGGAGTGGTAGACCAAGTCATTTGGAGTTTTCTAGCAAAAGTTATGCCTTCCCAAAGTTAAGTCAAAAATCTTGAAAATTAGAAAAATGACCAGATAAATAGTGCCAAATTGACCAGATGAATAGTACAACTTTGAGGGGTTGCATGTGGTTGATGCTATGCAGTCAGGGTGTGAGATTATTTTTTTCCCTTATAGAGGATGTTGAGAGCTTTCAAATAAACTTGGAATCATGTCATTCCGATTTTTGTAGAATTAGTTATGATTTTTTAAAGTTTGTCAAAATTAAGGAGCGGATGAATAGTAACCCGAGAAAGTAAAAAATTTTCCCCTTATTTTCCCAACTTAAAGTCATAACTAGTTATTCCAATAGCTCTCATATAGTAAGGTAAAGACTGTGAAAGGAAGGTGTGACACTGGGCACTCTGCACTGTCAACAAAGTACTCTGCTCCACTAAACTAAAAAAGTTTAGGGTTTTGAGCATAAATAGGCTTCCACTTCCTCTTGGTTGTCATTCTAGTTTATTTGGGTGCATTTGGGTTTGAAGAGATTTTGGCTTCATATCTTGGTTCTTCTTTTCCTTTCTCCTTTCCTTACTCTTGTTCAATGATATTTGTCCATTTTCTTGTGGGTTTCTAGAATATGAGTAGCTAAACACTTTCCTCTAGGATTATTTTGAACTCTTGAATGGATTAAGTACTCATTTCCTTTTATATTTGTGATTAATGATGTTATTACATTGATTTCACTTTATGATTAATGCTTCCTGTTGATTGGAATAGCCACCAATGAGATTGTTGAGTTCATTTAATTGATGCTTGAGAATGCTAGAGATTAAATGTAGAAACTAAGTTGCAGCTTATTGATGTTAAAGGCCTTAGAGGTTGATATTGTTAAAGCTAGGGCAGAGGACAATATTTCGAAGCTATTAATAATATTGGACTGCTGTTTCTTTTTCCACTTGATCTCAACAGCCATACATGGAGAAAAATTGTTCAAGATACAAGTTACAAATATATATATATATATATATATATATATCATGTGATTTTAGTGCCTTTTTCTTTACAGTCAATATTTAAAATGTTTAGTAAGCCCTATCATTTACAAGCCATGAACAACGTTTATTTCTCGAATTTCATACATTATAGCATCTTCTAAGCTGGTGTTTTTGTGTGAATTTGAATCATGAAGTATTGAACAATGTAGTTTTGTATATAGTTTCATTACATGTTAAACTTATTCCTAAGGGACCGCTTTTCTACTTTTACCTTTGGCCCTTAACATCCTTTTGGTTAAGGACTTCCTTTTCTTGAGATCTTCTTTTGGTGGGATTTTGCTATCAGCTTCTATTCGTAAACGCTTTCTATTGACCTTCTTTTTGGCCAAGACCCTCCCTTGATCGGATACTCCATCAGCTTCTGGTTTGAAACCGTCTTCACGAGTCCATCTTCCCCTGATTGTCTTATCCCAATTTGCCAGCACACTTCCCCTATTTTGTAAGGTAAACTGTCCTTGATCGGGCCGCAACCAATAGTCCAAGTCTGTATCTTTGTTAACTTTGACCTCAGTGAACCAATATCCCTCTTCATTCCATAGCATACCATCTTGTGCCATAATCATTGACCCCGTGGGCGACCACAATAGTATCATGGAAGATGGTTTCACCAGTGGGGTCTTAATCTGAAATTTGATTGTAACCTTCTTGCCATTACCCTGACATTAACCATACAGCCAATTATATATAAATAAACAGGCACAAACTAGTTCTGACCCCAAAACTAGTTAGTTAGTTAGTTAAAGCTTCTTTTGTTCTCAACATTGCCCTGACATTAACAATACATCTAATTAACAATGCAATTTGGAACAAAACAATGATCATTTGACTGCCTGATGCTCTTTACTTTGTCCACAAGGTATAAAATAATCCTGTGATTAATTCCTAATTAACTATAATGGTGATTCTGTACGTACTGATTATTAATTACATGGCGGAAAAGTAAAAATATCGAATAGTGCAATACAGAAAATATCGTCTAATTTTTCAAATAAAAGAAGACTCATTGGAAGACAAATAATCACAAAAATACCAACCTCTTGGTTGGGATTGGGGGAGGACGTGAGCCTCTGGTTTCTTGGGTTAGCTGCGTGAAGAGAGAGCGATTTTGAGATGTTCCAGGTACTTGCCATAGGAATCTGTGATCACATTTGTATATTATAAATTTAATTTTTCATATAACAGCAGACTAAGGCAAGCAGAAAAAAAAAACAGTAATAGTTTCAAAAATACTAACCTGTCGGTTGATGTTGAGGGAGCACGTTAGCCTCTGGTTTCTTGGGATAGCAGCATGAAGAGAGATTGAGGGGAAGGGGATCATTAAAGCCATTGCTAGGGTTTAAGGGAAGTGTAATTGGAAAATGATAGATGTGGATAGTAAAAATGCCTCGGGAGATGGGTTTCTGGACCTTAAAACAGAATTTGAAAGAAATTTGAGACGCAATGTAATTATAATTAATTTTACTTATAATTATAATGAAGAATATTAAAGAGGCAAGAGCGCAAATATGGGGAGAAAAATGATATACTTGCCTAAGCAAATTTGTAATTAACAAAGGAAAATATATATGCGTAACTAAATAAAATTCAACTGATACTACTAAATTTTGAATAGGCACTACAGAATTCAATCACCGAATGATTAGGTTCCTTGTTTCATTTAAGCTAAATACTTCAAAATTTGATTACATGGAGTTTCTAAGTATATGTTTATCTTAGACCTGGCAAAAAAAATGTTTATCTTAGACACAAAAAGTATATTAAGAGCTTATTCTACATTATTCAATCCTAAGGTCAATTTAAGATTCCATTCAGTCTTTGTCAAGTGCATTCACATAAATCTCAAAACATACTCCATGGTGGTCAATTACCAAGGAGTAACCAATAAAAATAGGACTAAATAAACTAAATTAATATTTAGCAAAACTATAAATTAGTGAAAATGATCTCTAAATCTCAAACAAGTTTATAGCTCCTCTGCGTTGAATGAAAAATTTAGCCACAGTGACTGTAATCCAATCCATCTGAGCACAAATAGGTTTTGAGTTTAGAAACATAGAGAAAAACAAAAGGGAAAGGAAAGAGACATGCTTCCGCCATTCTACTCTAAACCTCCTCGCTTTAGGGCCTATTGTGTGTTTAGATTTTTTTGTTTCAATTTCAGTTCAAAGACACACGTGTAGTCTGTATATTCTTTAAATGAAATACCCTTTCCATTCCATAAAAAAAGGGGAAAGGAAAGAAAACTCGAAACAATGAAAAGGGGAACCGAAAGGTGTACTCTGATATAATACCTCAATCGTAAGTCAGATTCCGTTGCCGGCGTCCTCTAAGGACAGCACCAAACTCCTCTCTTCTTTTTCTCTCTCTGAAGAAAAGTTTTCTTGTTTCATTGGTCACTGATTCTGTACTTCCATGATCGTGCTCTGCTCTATGTGGATTTTTGTCTAGGTTTCGCTTTCTGAAACTATTCAAAACGGTGCCGTCCCTAGCAATGAGGATAAAAGAAAACTGATTTGTTTTTCTTTTTAAAGAAACTTCCCATAATTAATTATTCATTATTTTTTCTTAAAAGCAAAAACTTCTATTTTAATTTAAAATCCCATAAATGATGTATCAAATTAATATATCATAGAATCTGAAAACAATCCTTTTAATTCAGTATTGATGACTCTTAAATATATTATAAATCTATTTTAAATGGGGAGTCATCATTAACGAATGTTTTGAAAAATTAAAATCTTAAAATTTTTTACATAATTAAGAAGCTCCTTTTTTGTAAAAAAAAAAAAAAATCAGCTGCTTAGATGAGTCTTGAACTCTTAATTGTTTAGAGCACATATGAGCAATGTTATCAAACTTACGAATTTAAGTAAACTCGTGATAAACATATAAACTTTATTGAATTGATAAGCATGTAAACTTATATTGTAAAATCATATGTAAACTCGTAAAAGTTTATTTTTATTGATAAATAGATGTTAAAAGTATATAATATAAGCAATAATTTACTTTAAATATATTTTAAATATGAATAATTAAAATTGAATCATCAACATTTATAATTTATCATATTCAACAAAGAAATTTATATGAAATTCATATATAAAGTCATTAAATATGAATAAATCAAATAAAATAACATGAATTCAATAATGAATTGATACAATTTTATAAGATAAAAATATAAAATCAGTAAACTCGTAAGTTTTACCGAATGTATGACTAATATGAGTTTATATGTAAACGTAACACAATTTTGTAAGGTTTGAATATAAAATTGGTCTTTAACTCTTTAATTTTACCGATTTTATATTCCTACCTTACAAAATCGTGATATCTCTGGCGAGTTTGGCAACCATAAGTCTTAAAAAAGAAGCTAATATGAATATATCAGATTACTCATTAATTATTTATAAAAGAGATTTGCACACCATAATAAATGAAAAGTTTAAGAAATACTAAAAAAATCAGAAACATTTTCTGGTGACCTTCCATTCCTTGTCAGAAGATTCTAATGCATAAAATATATTTTTTTTCACGAATTTAATTGATTTAAACATCTATAGAATATTAGAATATAACCTTTTTCCCAAAGAAGGGTTTGACATTTCTATGAATGACATGTATTAATTGTGATCAAATTTAAATAATGAAATTTGAGCAAAAATAGTATATATGCGCGTGGGCGCACACATAATGTTAATTATGTCATGACACATTATTAGTTGTCATTTGGATTGTGTGAGAATGGTAAAAATGTGATTACCTATATGCAAAATTAAGTCAGGAGTTTTTTTTTTTTTTACCTGAAAATATCAGGAGTTTAGACACCTTGATAATTATAAAAAAACAAAAAAATCATTATACAATTAAATGATACAAACTAATATTCAAGAACAAACTCTTTTTCAATTAATTAGTTTACTCCAAACTTCATTTTTTTTTTAAAAAAAAAGGCAAGATTTCCTTGGGCCTTAAATTTGTTAATGATTCTTAGAAAACTTGAAAGACGTAAGTAAATAATTTTTAATAATTGGTAATAGTTTTTCTAATATTTTAAATTAATTTAGGTGATTTCACTACTATCCATGCATGACTCTAAAAACTAATGAAACATAATATTAATATGAGTTTGCCCACAAATACCTAACAAGTATGAGAGTAACGTATAACTCAAAACTTTAGATGTTATATACTCCTTCTAGTTTTTAATATAAGACACATTTAAAAAATTAATACTAATCTTAAATATAAAATATAATTATAATTGTTATATTTGTCTGTCTTTCCCTAATTTATCCCCTATATGTTAATACTCTCTTAATAATAATTAAATATGGGAGGGAATAAGACAATTGAGGTAGATAACTAGAATGCTTATAAAATAAATGTCATATTAATTAATTTAATATAATAAGATTAGATAAATATATTTTATATTAAGAATAGAATCAATTACCTTAAAAAATTACAGAGATATATTATCTGTGTATTGTACTTAGGTAATGAAATAATGAATTAATTTAAAAACAAAAGGAATTCACGCATTTGATTTGATAGTTTGATGGGCAGATGCAATGGAAAAGGGAATATCCAAAATGAGTGCTTCGAATGTCTTGGAGGGCATCAATTATTGGTCTTTCCTACCTTCCTTCACGTTTTCCACGCATACACTTCTCCATTATATTTGCCTCCTCCAACTTGCCTTTATATATTCCTTTCCAAGTTTTCTCACAATTTTTTGCTAATTTAATTACTTCCACATGCTTAATATACGAATATGAGTTAATAATAAAGATTAAGAAAATTAGTTACATTGTTTTATTTACAAAAGTGTATTTTTTTACTAAAATATTTTAATATCTGCAATGGAATTACGATTTGATGGAAATTCCGTATAATCAATAAAAATAATTTAAAAATTATAAATCTTGATGCATGATGATGAATTCAATTGAAGTCTTATGATTAGAATCAAAATAAATAATATAATTAACTAGCTTATACATTTCCAATAGGAGGTGTATTCATTATATATGCTTTTATATAACAAGTCAAACTTCATTTTTAAGAAAAAATATCGAACAATCTATTTGTAGAATGGACATAAATTATATGAATACTGTGTCAATTTATTAAGAATACTGTTTGATTGAATTTACCAAGTCAGGGCTGGTTATTGCTTAGAAAATTTGAGGCGGTCGCTATTCTTTTATTTCTAGATTTTATTTTAGTTTATGTCAATGTTGGTTTCTTTAATATATTCAAACAGTTTTGTTTTTAATTGAAAATAAATAATTGTTTATAATAAATCTACCGGAAAAAAACAATATACTTTAGGCATTAAGGTGCTGTTTTGAGATAAGTCTCCACGAATTATTTGGCTTGTCACTATCTATATCTATATGTGTATAGTGCCTGAGCTTAACTTGTTATTGGCTAAATAAATAAGTCAAAAGGAAAATTTGCTCTCAATATAGATAAACTTGTGACAATATTATATTGTTATACAAAAGACTTAAAAAATAATCTTGCGGGCTAAAATCAACACTTGTATTTTTGGCAAGAGATATTACTCTTCTCATGAGATTTAAAATTATAAAGTAAATATATTTTAATTATGATATTGCAAAGATCAAATTATAATTCTGAGAATCAATTACAGCTTTTGAATACCCATAATAGAAAGTTTCGTTCAAAAAAATATTTTCAGAAACAAGTTGTAGTAATAATGATCTCATATTCACCTTTACAATCAAAAGATGCTCTATGGATGCGTTATATCTTCGAAAAACAAGGGACCTGGCCAATGGTTTACGACTTAACTGACAGCTAATTTATATGTGTACTATCAGGTGTATTTATCATTTAGTTTTTCCTTCCTCGTCATTTGTGTACATAATAATTTTAAATTTGCAAGTATTTGGTAATAATTTTAATGAAAAATTCTATTAAAATACATTCTTAAATTGTAAAATCTCAAAAAGTCTGTTAACATTTCAAAAAGGCACTAAGTACCAAGAAATAAATTGAGTTTTTTTTTTCAAATTCGCTGACATGAACAGTGATTGGCATGAACTAGTGAATTCCATTACTCGACTTACGAATCTCATTACTTAATTTGCGAAAATCTAATACTGTTCACGTCACGGGCAAATTCCCATCTCTCCTCTGTCACTATGCGTTAGTCAGTGTCAGATTAACAGTGCTAACAGAAGTGAGAGAGAAAGTGATAAGCACGGACTTATAAATCTCATCACTCGACTTGCAAATCCCATTACTCGACTTGTAAATTTTCACTACTGTTCACGTCAACAAATTTTGAAAGGGAGAGAGAGTGATTAGCACAGACTTGCATATTCCATTACGAGACTTGTGAATCCCATTACTTAACTTGCAAATTCCACTACTGTTCGTGTCAATCAATTTAAAAAACCCAATTTAATTTATGATACCTTAGTGTCTTTTTGAAATGTTAACAAATTTTTTAGGGTTTTTGAATTTGAGGAGGTATTTAAGTGAAATTTTTTCCTAATTTTAATTGACGTATTGTTAATTTAAGTGAAAACAAAAGATTTGCACTGATAACTGTCCTCTTCTAATAAGGCCGTGCCAGGGACTAGGGGTATGATTGTCTTCTTTTTCTTTTGGTTTTCCCTTTTTTGGTTTGAAATGAAACAATTTTTGGGATATGATAAATAGTAATAAAAGGGTTTTCAAAATTAATTTTTTAGTGATAATAAATATGAATTATTATTTGTATTATATAAAAATATTACCTTTATTCTTTAAAATTGAAACATAAATAATTTTTATGTCTCAAAATGTTAACAAGCAAAACATGTAAAACCTTTGAGTGAATCTGTGACCAATAACAAGTTGACTCAATCAGTATTAAAGATGTAATGTTTGCTTCCTTGCCAATTCTAATCATGTTGCTAATGGTTTTCCTAATAATCTGAGAAATTTAATTCGAATGAACATTATGATGATTAAATGTCTGGGGTTTATGAATATTGTATAAATTACTTTCTATTAGATCAACGTGGTGTTTGGATGAATATTCAAAATTTTGTAGGAAAAAAAGAATATTCAAATTTTATTTTATTTATGATTATATATACGTGGATATGGGAGCATGCAGGCCTGCGCATATGTGATATACGTATAATATTATTTAAAAAGAAAATATTTAGATTAAATTCTTTACATCAATTTCATTACATTTTTAAATCACATATGATTATATATACTATTTTTTAATTATTATCATTTAATTATAAACTATGAAAAAACATGACACATGATTATTAAACTTGATGTAATGGAATTTGATGTAAATATGGTCCTATTTAAAATATGTTAATTTAATTATTTTAATTATCGTTAAGCCTAATATAATAATAAAATAAATTATAAAAGAATGTCTTCATCAATTTAATAATCGATCCAATTTTTAAAATACCTTTTTTATTCATTGAAAATTAACATTGTTATATGTCATGACAGAGATGTGATAAACTGATATATCATAATTAATTACATGCACTTGTTAGCATGGGTTGTCACAAAATATTTATTTGGAAGATAATTGTTGCCTCATTTATTAGCATAGGTTTGGATACTTTTCTATTCCACTTGGAAACTAGCTTGGCAAGCACCTCTCTCAATAAAAATCCCCTCAATCATAGCATTGATAGCAGGACTAATGATATTTTTTCTTTTTATCGATTTTTTTAAAAGAAAAAAAGATGCGCTATTGCACTCATGAACTTTGTCAATTCATATATCTTTAAGAAAGATTTTTTGAAATTATGAAATTCAAAATATTTTAGAGAATCCCTCATGACATATACAAAATCAATGTAAAATTACTTCATTAATGGAACAGTCTAGAAGCATCTGAAGGAAATTGATACTACTTTATGCTAAAATCTAATTGTAGAGGGCCAATATATCTCATCTCTGGCTTTAGGAATTGAGCAGCTTTAAATCTCTTGACCAGCTGTCATTCTCATAGAGGAACTCACAATAAGTGAAAGATTAGTCCTTAACCTATTGAATTGGGAGATACCTTAAAAAAAAGAAAGAAAGAGGGTCAATATATCTAACATTTAAAGTGTAAACTCTTGTATTACCAAATCATTTTTTTTACTCTATTTGTATTTCAGGACTTGTTTTTTAACAATTATTTTAGGACGTATTCACACTTCAAAGTCTACATATTAATTAAAGAAATTTATTTTATACACTGACTTTTTTTAAAATTTTTTTTGCATTCATATTGACTACTCCTCTATTGAATTCTTAAAACCAGCACGAAAGCATTAAGCTACTAATACAAGTATGCATCTAATTAAAATCATTTAAAAAATCTTAATTAGTCTTAATTAATGTATGAATTTTAACCAGAAAGTATGAACTTATCACGAAAAAGAAACTGAGTTGGAACACGCAAAAATAATAGAGGGTAGCTTCATTTAATTTTGAGCTAAGAACATGGGCCACTTATTTATGAAATGGGGACATTCTCACATGTGAACTCATTAAATCTCCTAACATGGTGCCTATCGAATTCTCACACACGTCAATTCCTAAAAAATTCCCTCTCTCTTTCTTTTTTAAGGGAAATTTGTATTGAGGAAATAAGAAATTTTACGTCAAATAGGTCTCGTATAAAAAAAATTATTACTGTCAGGTCTCAAAATTGTTAATATAGCCCATGAGGTTATCAATAACAACCCCGCAGGGTTGTTATGGCTTATATTAACAACCTCGGAGTTGTTAATTGGGATTTGACAGTAATAAATTTCTTAACTTGAGATCTGAGAAGAGTATATTTTTTTCACGGGACCTATTTGACATATATTTCATTATTTGGGACCTAAGTGTAATTTTCCCTTCTTTTAATCTAATTAAAAGGCTTGATTTTATTTTCATGGTGAGATAAATAAATTAAAGCAGTGAATTCACAGGTTTTATGTCTTAAAAACTAATAGATGGAACTTTGTTTCCTTAAGCACATGTACCACTTCAGTTATAAATCATGTTGTGAAACCCGGACCAGACTTGCCGGTTCGGCCCAAAAACTAGTGAACTGGCGGCTAAACCTGTCTGGTTTGATAATCAACCTAGTTTGCCTGTTTTTTTAAATCACTTTTTTTTTTTACTTTTTCTTTAAGAATTTATATTAATAGCCATGAAATCTTCCCTCCCTCACTAGTTTAGGTCAGAGTTGGCTTTGCTTTAACTCCGGTCTGACCCATTAACCTTTAACTCTGTACCCCTGACTAGTTCAGCCACCAATTCGGATTTCATAACTTTGGTTATAAATATAAAATTTAGTTTTTTTAGAGAAATTAAATAATTTAAATAAATTCCTTTTTTATGGTAAATAAAATACTTAATTATATTATATTTTGTATATGATTAAATTATATATTAATTTAATCTTTAACTCCGTTTAGGTCAAAGTTGGCTTTGCTTTAACTCCGGTCTGACTTATTAACCTTTAACTTCGTACCCCTGACTAATTCAGCCACCAATTCGGATTTCAGAACTTTGATTATAAATATAAAATTTAGTTTTTTTTAGAGAAATTAAATAATTTAAATAAATTACTTTTTTATGGTAAATAAAATAATTAATTATATTATATTTTGTATATGATTAAATTATATATTAATTTATAAAACAGAAATTAATTTGAAATTATAAAAAACTTTACAATTATTTAATTAGATTCATTAATATTTCAAAAAAAATTAAATATGTTTTATATTTAATATTAGAGGTGATATTAAATTTGTGTATGTATAAATGCATAATTTATCTTTGAGAGAGCTATGTTCAATTAAATTCGACAAATGAGAAAGCTCAAATATGTAAAATTGAGCAGTTGGGTAGCAAAAAAGTAAGGTGAAATGATGTGCCATTGGGCGATCCACTAGGTTATAATAGGAGGGCGAGAAAGTAGCCACGTGGTGGCACGAGAAAAGCCATTGTAACCAACGAGGGTCTTGTGGGCTGCTACTGTTATGGTGCGACGCTTTCAATTCAACGTGGCCAAATATCTCTGACAAATTGGACACATTACAGCTGTCTGATGACGTGTACATTTCATCCCCTTCACGTGATGCCTCTCTTTTCTTTAGCAACATCAACGCCAAGTCTGCAACCAAAAGCAAACGCCATGTCTGACGTGTATCATTTTCATTGGTGTATGCACCGATATTTAAGGAGCCACTTGCTCTGAAAAGGAAAATATTGAATCCATTTTAAAGAGGAAAAAAATAATAATAACAGTTACAATAAATCACATTAAAGTTTTGGTTGGCTAAATAATCTTGCTGGGAATAGACAAAATCACAAAATCACCTAACACAGAGTGGTTGTTCATTAGACATGCCTCCTAATGATATACTCACATGCACGGCTGCGCTTTTATATCAAGATGTAAAATAGAAAATGGTCCCCTTTGCCCAAAAAAAAAAAAAAAGAGGAACAAAGTATAAGATGATTCAAAATATATAGTTTTTTTTAAACGAAAATATTTAGGTCAAGTTCCTTATCTCCAGTTCGTCAAGTTTTCTAATAACATGTAACTATGTGTCTTATTTTTTAATTATGATCATTTAATTATAAGCTCAGATATAATAAATATGACACATGATGATGTGTGATTAGAAAGCTTAATGAAATGGAGTAAGAAACTTGATGCAAATCTGATCCCTTTTTCGATACTATTGCTATCTCAATCCCTTTTCATAACCCATTACCAATAATCTAAATAATCAGCCACTCTGATTCTAGGGTTTATTGCTGCCCCAGCCTATGTATCTTCTCTATGACTCGGACTCCAAACCTAAAGGAATCCAACAAGTCATTACATACCAACCTGTGTTAGTCTAAGTGCAAAAAAAAAAAAGCTTTGGCTGTTTAAACATGATGTCTTGAATTTGAGCATGTGTGAATGCAAAAAACATCTCAATAGAGCTTATTTCAATTGGATCGAGCGATATTCAAATATGATATATATGGTTAGATATCTTTATAAAGAAAAGTTTCAAAATATTAAACTTCATGTATGTATAGTAGTTAAGCAAATATACTCGAGGCATCATTGAGTATTGAATGCGGATAACTCATTATCTGGATTTAAACTTTAGTTACTATATTGTGAAGGACTAAGTTTTGTGTTTTAAATCTAGCTCATTGTGGTTGGTGCATCTAGCTTGGTTACTGAGTGAACATTGTTAACAAGGGAGGCCTTTTTTGTATATGGAGTCAAAGCCCAAATATGTATCCTGTCGTTGACGTGGGCAACATCTATTTTAACTCCTCTGGTGTTTTTATAGGAGCGTTAGGATTAGCTTTTGAAAATAATTTTTACGGATTTTAAAATAAATATGTAAAAAAAACTTTGATTGAATTATCTGAGACTTTAAATATAATTGATGGTGACCAGCGGTGATGTATCTGAATTATGGGTCCAAGGAAAGAAACATGTAGATATCTGCAAGTATATATGTGTTGTTGGCCACTTGTATATATGTGTGGATAAAATACACAATGATAGAGAAATTTAGGATATAAATCTCTTGAGTTCTTTCCAACGTGACCAATCTTTAGTTCGTATCGGGATATTATACACATATAGAAAGCAAACCAATACTAGCTGAGTTTTTTTTTTTTAGAATTAAAATGACATATATTAATGATCTAAGATTATAAGTGAAATAAGACTCACAACCTCTCAATTCTAAAGAGGCTGGCATGATACAATGTTACAAAGTTAATTATGGACATAAATGTGAGCATATTACAACAAATTAAGCCAACTTAACCTTTTTATTTCCTACGACATGTAATAATTAATTTAAAAATACAAAAGTCATATTACAAGTATAAAATGTGAGAGTGATATGAAGTACTCCTGTATGCTCTTTTTTTTTTTTTTGCAAACACTCCTGTATGATCTATATCATATATCATTATCAATTTATATATATATATATATATATATACTCCCTTTGTTCCTATTTACAAGACCGCGTTGAATTTTTTAGATAATTTTAAAAAAATCTTAAGAAAGTTAATTACATTACTTAATAATATCATATGTTGTGTTTTATCACATCATATAGTTTATAAGTCAAACAACATAATTTAAAAAAAAAAATAAGAAGGTCTTATAAATAAGAATAGAAGAGTTTGTGGCAACAAAACAGCCACTTCAATAA
>JBAGKO010000012.1:18758050-18769252 GCA_037177275.1 Acacia concinna
AGGGGACTTGGATTGAGCTTTGTAAGGGGGAGTGATCCTTAAGAGTCAATCGAGTCTGTACTAAGGCACCAAGAGCCTGTGATTAATCTTGGGAATAGTGGAACTCAGTAGGTGACTGAGAACTGGACGTAGGTCAAAAGTTGGACCGAACCAGTATAACCTCTTGTGTTCTTACGCTTCATAAGAAAAATCTGTAAATCACCCAATTCACCCCCCCTCTCGGGTGATTAGCTTGCTCTTTCATGGTCGACATTTTTTGTTTTGTTTTTTTTGAAAAATAGCATTCAACATTGTGAAATATTTTTTTAGCAGCACCCAATACTTTAAAACATTTTTTATATAGCACTTAGTATTTTAACATAATTCTTGGTTTACTCACCACCCTAAAATATTTTTTTGGTATATCCAATATCTAACATCTAAATATTTTTCAGTATATCCTGTATTTTAAACTAATGTTGAGTACTTCACATACCCTAAAATATTATACCAAAAATTCGTTTAAAAAACTAATTATGTTATTGAAGAATATTTTAGGGATGCAATAAAAATTAGTTTAGGATACAATGTCAATGTTAGGGTATTGGATGTTAGATATGGGGTGGTATTAAAAAAATATTTTAGGCTCATGAGTGGAAAAACCTTATTTTAGGTTAGTGAGTGCTGTTAAAAAAATATTTTAAAATATTGGGTACTACTAAAAAATACTTTGAATGCTATTTTGTATAAAGAAACATACCAGCATCATTATTTTGGACTAGAACAGTGCATCTTAGAGAAAAAGGAGGGCATCTGACCGTAAAAGAATATCACTCTATTTCAGTTTATAAGTCACTTGTATTAAAAAATTTTGTTTCAAAATATTAGTAATTTGTAGGATAATAAATGAGCTTTTGATGATTTTACCCCTACTGAATTATAAAAAAAAGGGAGATAGATATGAAAATATAGAGAGATAAAAGATAAGTGAGAAAATATGTGCACTCTTCATAAATAAGGGCAAATGGAATTTTTTTTTCTAATTTAATGCTTTTTTAATTTTGTGAGAATAAGGTACAAATGACTTATAAAATAAAATAGAGTGGCATGAGGGAAGCAGCGTCCATCCTCATCAAGTCATCTATCATCACCTTCATGCTCCCAACCTCACATCCATATATCTCATCATACTTTTTTCTCCTTTCCTTCCCTCCATGTCATTATTCATATCCCACACAAAACAAAATATATATTTAAGTAATTTAAAGATACTAAAAATGATTAAATTAGTTATTAGTAAAAAAAATTATTAATTTTCTTAAAATACCTTTTTTTAATTACTAGTATTTATCGCATAAACTATTCAATTATGGAAAAACCGTTTAATGTGTTCGCATTGCAAGTGCACGAGTTGCACCAAGTAATAAAGTGACAAGTGGAGTATGATGAAGTATCGATTATTACACTTTCGCGTAGTGTGAGTTATTCAAATATTATGAGTGAAGGGAAACCATAAAACAAATCCTAAATAAACTATAAATTAATATGGACAAGTGACTCTTTAACTTCAAAGATAAATTGTAGGATTATTTCTTCCCTTTGTATTTCATAAAACTTGGTTAACTTCCTCTCTCTTGGCAGTACAAATGAGTATGTTTTAGTCTTGTGTTCAAAAGCACTTGACAAAGCTCTCTCAAGTCAAAATCAAGTTTCTATCTTTACTAAAATGCACAATCTCTTGATATAATTAGTGAAAATCAATATTAAGCAACAACCTTAATATGACAATGCAATGTTAGTAAATATATATTTATTTTACCAACAAATCATCCATTTATCAAGTAAATTTCAAGTCAGGCATAATTTTAATCAAGTTCTACACTTAGATTAGCTTTCTCAAGACAAACCTAAGTGAACAAATTACTCTAAATGAAGGCTGAGCATTATTTAGAAGCTTTAAGAAAAAAAATAAGATCAACACATAAATATCATTAACTACCAAAAGAGAGGAGTATTTAACAGTCAGTCCATACAAAGAGTCAAAATAATCCTAGAACCAAAGCTTTAGTTACAAATGCTCATAAACCCATGAGAAAATTGGAAAACACAGAAAAACAAAGCATGACAAAAATTTGACAGCAAAAGAGAAGGAGATCGATGAAGAGAAGCTCAAATCTCTTTAAATCTTCAATTTCCACTTGATTCTCCTTCAAAACCTCCAAGCCCTAGTATAGAGAAGCCCCTAAAATGCCCCAAAAGTGAAAAAGTGTGTTTTGGATTGGGCTGGGCACTATTTAAAGGCCCAAGGTGTTGTTTGATCTCAAAATGAGCACTTCCATAAATTCAGCTTTTCGCCGCAGCCAAAAACTTTTTGTCTGATTTTTTTGCTGCGGCCAAGAATTTTGCCTGTCTTTTTGGCTGTGGCCAAAAAGCTTTTGCCTGATGCTTCCATAACTAATTTACTGCTTCTTCTCTTCTCATCTTTTCTTGCATTGCCACTCTTTCATATTTGGATTTGTTCTTCAAAAGGGCTCCACACATGTCTCAAATCATGATTCTATCACACAAGAAAATCTATCAAAGAAAAAGTTAAAAGATATGACCAAACTAGCAACATTTTTATCCATTTTTCTCCAATTATTAGCTGGGTACATTTTTCTTACATATGTATCCCAAAGTGTGCATCCATTTACTAAAAAGTACAAGAATATAAAGGTAAATATGCTAAAATAACATGAATTTCATGAGGTTGACAATATGTATATAATCAATAGAAAGAATATTGAAAAAATAAATAAATTTGAAAGATAAATTGAATTGGAATCTTATATTTAAGATTGAAACAAACCCCTTTATGAGCTCTACTAATTTTAGATTAAAGATGGGAACAACAACAACAACAATTTGGGATCCAGAACTTCCTTCCTCCTTTCTCATATATATCCTGTTATGAACCATTGGACCAGCAGCACAAGTTAGGATCTTTTCACACGTATTATGCTTCTGACGCATTTTTAGAATTACAAAAAATAGTATGATAATAGCTTAAGTATATTTTGATCGGACTTATATACTTTCAGTTTATTGCCTAATTACTCAATGTGGGACTCTTAATAGATACCAATATTTAATTCTGTCATGGCTTTCCATGAGTGAATGTATTCTTACTTTAAACCGCAGCAGTGAGGTTTCCTATCACCATTCCAACATATTGTTGAGGGAACAATTTGATGAAGCTGAAGTTTATAGCTAAAGCGACAATGGAGTCATTGCTTCCTATATTCATCATACATAGCTCTTGAAACCAATTTGTGGCTATATAAACGTCACAATAAAAGGAACACATATACGAGTAAAGGAGTTTTTTATTTCATTAATTTGTTAAAGTTCAGTCACCACATTAATATTATGGCCGATGCATCCAAATCAAAATCTTCAGTTTTAAATTGGTTCTGGATCGTCTGTGCTAGGATTCTTCCCACAGACACACATACACAACTGATGAGTTGAACCATGAGACTCTGAACGCCTAATTTGCGTCAAATAGTTCTTTGAGATTGTAAGGCCATGTTTGGTAGCGATTTCCATTCCAAACTATGCTTGCAAACTGTTGGTTCACTGCTTCTGTGGGATGAACACCATCAAAGAACACATAATCACTTGGATCTTCACATGTCCCAAAATTCATTCTTAGTCTGTTCCCTCCAAACGAGCCACTCCCACAGCATGCCTTTTTCCCTTCCTTCAAACCTGTCAATGCCAAAAGAAGAATCCAATCAGTTCATCCCAAAAGCACTTGAAATCACTGCTATGTTTCAATGAAATAACAATGCCCTTCACACTCACCATGTCTGAAAGGGAAATTAATCACGTCTAAGAGAAAGCTGTAGAAATCGCTTGTTGAGTATTTGAAGCCTTCAAGTTGAGCTTCAAGCTTCTGAAGCATTTTAAGAAGTTCTTGGTTGTGTAATTTTGCCAGTGTATTGGCTTCCTCCCTGCAACAATCTTTGCTCACTCTCATGGCTGATGTACAGCCTAAAGGAGCCAAATTTGGGACCCAGAACTTCCTTCCTCCTTTCTCATACACATCCTGTTATGTCAATAACACAAACATATTCAAGTTAGTATCTTTTCACAAGCATTATGCTTCTGATACATTTTTAGATTTACAAGAATTAAAATCAAAATAGATTAAACCTTATTTATAGGACTTGTATATATACTATCAGTTTATTGTCCAATTATTCAATGTGGTACTCTTGATATATTCAAAAATTTAGATCTGTCACGGCTTTCCGAGAGTGTATATATTCTTACTTTGATCGCAGCAGTGAGGTTTCCGATCACCATTCCGACATATTGTTGAGGGTAAAATTTGATGAAGCTCGAGTTTATGGCAAAAGAGAAAATGTAGTCATTGTTTCCTATATTCATCATATATATAGCTCTTGAAACCAATGTTGTAGCTTCCGCATCACCAAGATGCTTCCTTAGTTGCGTCTGCACATTCTTGAAATACTCCACTTGAGTTTTAAGGGGTACCGCCTGCAAATTTGAAGTACTCATCAGTGTGTGTTTCTGCTTCCAAAAGCAAGAAATCCTGCTACCCATTACTTTATTCCACTATAACATGCTACTTCTAGAGATAACTAATTTGCATATTATAAAGAAATTAGTTAAATTAGTTATTTGTAATAAATATTTGTTGATCTTTCTACAATACCCTCTTTAATAAATGGCTTTGAAACTATCCTTGATGAAAGTTTACGTCATATATGAAATTACTAGGAATACTGAGGGAAACATTTAAAAAATTTTGAAGAGAAAGTGGATTGTTTTATATTTAGGTCAAATAAAATCTCTTGTCAGTGTCCTATATTTAGGTTTGAAGAGAATAATTAAAAGACTGGCCTAATTGAGAGAAGAGTCCTTTAAACTTATAAACTAAACTTCACTTGTGATATTACCAATATAGGACTTAGAAGCACCTTTGTGATAAACACACAAATCCAAAGGAAAAATCTAATCTCAAAAGATTAACCTATTAGAAGGGAGAACTCCTTGAACTTATAAACTATATTTCATTTGTGGCACTGATAACAAGAAGGCTTAGTCAACTAACACTAGAATCTGTTGATGTATTGATATAAATGAGATTGTGAAAAGAAAAAAATAACATACCCATCCTTGATCAGTCTCAACTAGAACACCAGCTCCACCAGATGCAAAATTTGCTCCATCTGCAAATCGATGATATCCAGGTTGTAGATATGGCGGAATCAGAGGAATCTTTGCATACTCAGCTGAAATGGAGATATGTGTAAGTATTTTATGAAACATATTTCTATGTATATCCAAGCTCAAGAACATGATTCAACATTGCTTCTTACCCAAAAAATCTGGGACTGTACGTCCATCACTGAATCTGCCAGTAGGAAATTTGAAGAAGGTCATGCCATAAGGGTTAAAATTGGCCTTCAAGGCATAAGTACTGTTGAGGTAGTTGTTGTTTCCTGGATCCGACAATGAGTCTCCGAAGATAAACAATGGAGTTTGCTTTTGTTGCAGACATGGAGATGATGAATCCGCATAGCACAGTGTATACAGTACTGTGCTCAAGAAGAAGAAGAAGAAGAAGCTGATAGCCGCGTGGTACTCGAATCTTGTCATAATGTTTATCTTACTATAATCTGCTAAAACTTTTTCTTTTTATATGGCTAACAGTCATTATATATATATAGGTCTTGTATAAAGTAAGCTTCATCATGGATTTGTATAGCCGCCGGTCTTTAATATAAGATACTTGATATCAACTCTCGTCTAGCCATCTACTTCATTGCTATTTTAAAATAATGTATTTAATAGAGGGTACAAGATTGATAAAGCTGGGGGTAGTACTATTTTTTAGGACAGAAAATAAGTATTTTTTGTTGCCAAAAATAACTAAGAATCCAAAGTGAGTCTGAAGATTGGATAAGCACGGAATGTGATAAATTCGATGAGAGAGTACTGTCAACCGGACAAATTCAAATTTTTAAGCTGCATTTTGCACGGGGTCTTAAAAACATCATGTAAGCAAAAAATATATAATCACAAATTTATCGTAAAATAATATTGTTTTTATGTGAGTGGGAACGAGTATGTCGTGGACGAGTATTTTAATAGGTATATAATCAATAGAAAGAATATAGAAAATAAAATTTTAATTTAAAAGATTAATTGGATTAGGATCTTATTTAAAAGCAAAACAAACTTCTTATGAACTCTTATTATTATTATTATTACATTTTTTTTTACTTCTTTAATTTCTTATTTTCCTTCGACACAACCCACTGTTTGCTTGCATGACTTGTGGGTGTGTGCCATGTTTGCTTGCACCCACCCTACGAAGAATATTCGCTTTTTCTGTTCCTCTCCCTCTCTCTCCAGACTACTACATAATCACCCACACAGAGAGAGAGAGAGAGATATATATATATATATATATATTATGCACCTCATATGATAGTTGCTACGTACACTACTACTACAGAATCACACACACATATATGATGGTTATTATTGACCTTATATGACAGCTCAAAATTGTCATCAGGTTTTATATATTCTTGGCATAGATACATAGCGGTTTCAAAACGTAACATATTGAAGGCGTTATATATTCTCAACACAGATACATAACAGTTGTAAATTAAAATCTAATATATTGAAGGCATATATAACAGCTATTTGTTAATAAGCGTTATGTATTGGCTTTATTTTTTATTATTTGTTCTTATTTAGTTTTACTATTAATATTTATTATATAAGACACAATATAACAATTGATAATAACAAAATAATGATATTAAATAAAAAAAACTTATATGTTTAGTATTCAAAATTCAATACATTATCGATAAATATCATGAAATTAAATTAATCACTTAAACAAACTCTTACAGTAGAATGTATCATGCAACGGTGCTCCACTATGTATGTATGTATGTATGTATGTATGTATGTATGTATGTATGTATGTATGTATGTATGTATGTATGTATGTTGAAAAAACAAGCTCTCTAATACCAAGAACGGGGAGAGACCTCGGAAGGATCGGAGGAAAAGGAGGGAGAAGGGAAGTGGATCAAAGAAGGGACAGAGATGGACTCTTTATATGTATGCTTATGCAGATGCAGAAATTTATGCAAACAAAAAATAAAGTAGACGAGAACAACTCGTCACAGTCTTTTATTTAAAACTTAAAATATTACAAAAGAAAGGAGCTTACAAAATTGGTCCAGGAAAAACAACCGGAATTCCAGAGCCTCTCTCTCTAAACTTCTCTATAAGACTTTGGGGTAAGAACTAAACTGCCCAACATTAAATGAAACCCTCTATTTATAAGAGTTTCTTGCTGACAATACAGTGATTTCAAGAGTTCACAGATACTACAAGAAAAAGTAGCTACAGTGACCCTTGTCATACTTTGTCTCCCACAACAGTAAAGATGTCTTAACTTTACATCAAACTTTCACCAAAAGCAGATTTTCTTTGTTTTTGTCTGCCATAATAGTGAGATTCCTGACTTTGTGTTAATTTCCCATCGAAAGCAAATTCCCTTTACTTTTGGACTTTGTCTAGATCACTCGTCTTCACCAAGGCTAACAATCTCGTCTTCGGGGTCATGTCCAAAATAATCACCAATGTCTCCAATGCTTGATCCTTTTGTGGATGTTGAGGAGGACGAAGACGATTCTTCCTTTGATTTCTTCTTTTTGCCCTTTTGGGGCTAATTAGCTCCATCCTATAATAGTTGGAGAATCCCTTGGAGCTTTTTTGCTATGTCTTCCTTGCTGAATGACGCAGCTAAACAAGCTTGAATCTTTGACTTTTGGTTGAGAAAGATGCAGGTTTCATGATCTGCAGCGTGAAGAAACTTTGGGTTCTTTTTGAACCATTTGTCAAGTGCTTTGATAGAAACATTGTCTTCCCAAGTTTTATTCCACTATTTAACATAAGGTATCCTGCATAAAACGAGGGAACCATTTTTGAAAGTGGAATTCAAATATTTGATATTTTACCTATATACACCCAGCTTAAGCCAAATTTTGAAAATAGATGAAGATCCGCTGGGAATGGATCTTCTTCTAAGTTGGCACGATTTACAAAATATTCATACCCCTTTTGCACAGTGGTTGAATAAATTTTTGGAATAGGACCTAAATGATCCCACCATTTATTAAACCATTGTGGAAACTTATATTTTGTATTTTCTTGAAAATTGAATCGCCAGGTGTGGCTGAACTTTGAATTTTGGTACCAGAAGGCATTATACCAGGCATCTAGATAATCCTAGTAATTGTAATCTAATGGTGTAAAATCCACCTCATGTTTTGTGAAAAGGTCCATTTGATTAAGATCCTCTCCCCAATCTTTAGGAGAAAGAATTTTAATAAAATCGATTGTGGAATATCCGTGGACAGTTTTGTCATCTGGATAATCCGGATATGGATGATGAGTTATTTTTACCAATCCTGAAATGATAATAATTAACTCATAAAATATTCAAGTTTTCATTTTTGAAACAGGTCTAAAGAAAAAACCTTCGGGAAATATCTTTGTGATCAATGTGTGAGGACTTTTATATGAAAATCCTGGTTCAATTAAGTAAATGGTGTAAAATCCACCTCATGTTTATTGAAAAGGTCCATTTGATTAAGATCCTCTCCCCAATCTTTAGGAGAAAGAATTTTAATAAAATTGACTGTGGAATATCTATGGACAGTTTTGTCATCTGGATAATTTGGATCTAGATGATGAGTTATTTTTACTGATCCTAAGATGATAAGAATTAACTCATAAAATATTTCATTTTTCATTTTTCAAACAGGTCTAAAGAAAAAACCTTCGAGAAAGATCTTTGTGATCAATGTGTGAGGGCTTTTATTTGAAAATCCTGGTTCAATTATGTAAATGGGAAAATTCTTATGTGGTTTTTCCACAAAAGAACTTTTATATGTCTTTGGTTAGGAAAAGGGAACTAATTCTTTTGATAAACTAGCCCTGGATAATTCTCGTGCTTGATTTTGTGTTAAGGTAAGAACATCTTCTTTAGCAATGTCTGCCCAAGCTTTTTCTGGTAAAGAGATTAAAGACCTATTGTGGGCTCTAACCTATTCTTCTAAGGCTCTTATTACTTCTGATGAGAAGTTATAATCCTTGGTTGTCATTGGGAAAATTGTTTTCTAAGTCGATGACTCAGCTTTTTGTTGGGTTGAAGACCCTTTTTTCTGAGTCGATGACTCATCCCTTTGTTGGGTCGAAGACCCTTTTGGTTGGATCAAAGACCCTATTGGTGCAGCGGTGGGCTACAACTTTGATGCAGGAGTGGGCTGCAACTCTTCATTTTGGGCTTTGCCCTTGGCTTTGTCTGTCCTTTTTGATGGCATGGGTTGATACTCTCATTACCTTATAAGAATTCTCTAGTTAGAAAATCTAGAAGAGAGTTTGAAGAACCTTTGATAAATTCAATTTTAAAATAAAAAAAACTCAATATAGCTTGCCAACGAGCGAAAATCTGTTTTGAAGCAAGATTTTTAACATCTTTTTTCAAAACATCTTTGGCAGATTTACAATCCACCCTAACAAAAAATTCTTTGTTTAGCAAATCGCTTTGAAATTTTTTAATGCACAAAATGATTGCCATAATTTCTTTTTTAATCGTGGAATAGTTCTGCTAAGCCCTATTCCAATGCTTTGATGTAAATGCATTGCAATGCTCTTTACCATCAACTTTTTGTTTGAGAATGCCACCATAACCTATGTCAGAGGCATCGGTCTCAACTATTTTGAATGCTTGTGGATCTGGAAGATACAAGCAAAGAAGATGTTTGACATAAGACTTGATTTTTCTAATCACCAAGGTGTGATCATCAATCCATGCCGATGATTTTTCTTAAGTCTCTCATTGAAAGGCTTAATGATATTGTTTAGGTTGGGAATGAAATCACCTACATAATTCAAACTACTTAAAAACCTTTAGAGCTGATTTTTATCCAGTATTTGGTTTGGAAATTTATCAGCAAATTGGATTGCTCTATCAATGGGAATGAATATTCCTTGATAAATATTGTGACAAAGGAACCTTATTTTAGTCTGGAACAGACTAATCTTTGGTTTTGAGACTATCAAACCGTTTTGTTTGACAACTTTGGTGAAAATCTGCAAATGTCTAAAATGCTTATCTACAGAATTTGAATACACCAAAACATCATCAATATAAACGATAATGAAATGAGCGTAAGGATTGAATATTTCATTCATTGCCCTTTGAAATTCAGAAGGTGCATTTTTGAGACTAAAAGGCATTACATAAGGAACTGTGAATGTCGTTTTATATCGATCTTTTTTGGAAATTTGAATTTTCCAGAAGCCTGATTTCATATCAAACTTAGAGAATTTTTTGCCTTATAAAGGTGGTTGAGAAGATTTTTTTTTTTGTTTGGATGGGATATCTAATCCATCTCAGAGCCTGATTCATAGGCTTGTAATTGATAACAAGTCTTGGAGTGCCTCTTTCAAATTCTACATTCTTATTGACATATAAAGCAGAGTAGGACCAAGGACTTTGGCTTTTCCAGATTAATCCCTTTGTAAGAAGATCCTTGATCTCCTTTTGACAATATTCCAGGAGTTCCTGGTTCATTTGTATTGGGTGAGCTTTAGTTGGAATAGCTCTTTTATTGAAATCTTTCTTGTAACAAAAATCAACCACATGTTTCTCCATTTCCTAGAAAGCACTTGGTAGATTAGAACATATGTTGTTTTAGATTTCTACCAGAAGATTTTAGATTTTTTCTTTTAAAAGTGGTTTCTCCAATTGGGTTTCAATAACCTTGTGGGGTACTTCCTCTTTTAAGAAGTTCATTTGGTTCTCCTTGTACCTAATGTTATTAATGAATTTGGTAGTCGGAGGGTATATGAATTGGAAGAATATCCTTTTTCCCATAAACTCAGTTGTGATGCCTACATCTTCAATTAGACAAGGCTTTAACTGGTTTATAAATGGGGATCCTAATATCACGTCGTTGGACAAAACCTTGACTGTGATAAAAGGAGTGTTTACTTTGAGTCCATTGTTCTCAATTACAGTGTTTGGAAGTTTGTAAGTGATACTTAATGGTGTTCCGTTTGGTTCACTAAGACCAGTGGTCGTCTTTTCAAAATATTTGGTCTGAATAA
>JBAGKO010000012.1:18769352-18780042 GCA_037177275.1 Acacia concinna
CCCCTATAGTTTAATTAGGAAAATACTTAGGAAATAAATAATAGCTCCTCAGAGAAGAACGATAGGTTGCCCACTATAGGTTGCCCACTATGCTATATAAGGTGCAATCTTCTGATGGTCGAATTACGCGACAGATTTCGGTCCGATCAACTAACTAAGGCCTTAAGTGGAAAATGAGTTGAGTATCTCTGTAACAAGTTGGGCATGATTAACATATATGCTCCAACTTGAGGGGCAGTGTTAGAGTCAAATCAAATCAGAGAGAATCATGCTAGGATCGTAACAAATTAGAGAAGATCAGTGATACGTTATTTATTATATTTAATTAATATTAATCGTATTTATTTCCCTAGGTTCCCCTCCTTCCTGTATATATACGAATGTACATTCTCTTCTATATCAATGAGAAATACATTTTACATTTAGCTCTTCTCTCAATTATAAAGTCTTCAAGTTATAATGTATATATTAAGCTCCTTTGATCCTATTTATATGTCAGACAAGAAACTCTTGTTTCTATTTATAGAGTAAAGAGATAAAAAAAATTATGAATAAGCAAGTTTCAATATTCATTTAATATTGTATTAACTTTATTCTTATAAAATATAATGTATATTAAATATGAGTAAAGTTAGAAAGTTACTGAATTTTAAAACGGGGTTAATAAAGTTTAAAGTATATGTGAGGATGCTGGAAGTGCATGGTACCATAGGGGTAGTATTTGTGTAAATGAATTCAACTTTTAATCAGGGCTAAGGGATTATTTGGTATGAGGGGAGGGAAAATAAAAATTTTATGAGTTTAATTTAAAGAAATTGAAAAAACGGGTTATAAAATTTTAATAAAGAGAGAATGTAACATAAAAAATTATTAAAAACAGTTTAAAAGCTATTAACATGCTTCTTTCATATTTTGATATTCAACTTATAAAATTTTCCCCCATTTCCTTTTTGTCTAAATCTCTCATACCAAATAAGCCCTAAAGCTCTATAAAGCAAAGTGACTTGCTTCTTTTTCCTTGTCCCAACCATTCTCCTTCTCCTTCTCCTTCCCTTACACCAACACAAATCATGCGATAGATTTGTGATTATTTTATTGACATATATGTTGCACCGCATGCAACACACAACATTAAAAAAATTGAATTGGTTGGTCCCAGTAAGTTACCTTCGTGGTCTTTTTCATTTTAGTTGTCAAACATAAAAAATTGAATTGGTTGCTCCCAGGAATCGGTACTTGTTTCGTATGAGGGAGGAAAAAATTTTAAATTGAATTAAAAAAAAATAGAGGAGTGGGGTTAAAATTGGTTAACTAATGCTGGCTAAAGTGTATATTCAGTCATTTATGCTTGCATTAAGAATTATAGTGTACATTTAGTCCTTGAAACTTATCACTGTTAGTCTTATCTAAGTAAAATTAGCTGCCACATCATGTCAATTTCATTAACAAATTCATATTTAAAGAACTAAACGTGCATTTTTAAAATTTAAAGAGAGACAAAAATGATTCTCAATGCAAATATAAAGGATCACATGTATACATTAATTATTAATTTTTCTTACTCTTTTATTTTATATATTTTCTTATTATAATTTTGTAACCCCACTTCACTTATTTTTTAAAATTCAACAATTATAAAAAAAAATTCTCCCTTACCCCCACTCCAAATCCATCATCCCAAATAAGTCGACTCACTTTGTATTCCATTTTTTTTCCACACAAAAAATAATTTATTTTATTTCCATCACGTTGGGTGCCCCCATGCCCATGTGTTCACACCAACACAAACCCACGTGGGAGCCTTACTTTATAGAAGACCTATATATATGTATAGACTACTATTTGACATTGTAAAAATAACGCGAGTAGATTGTAATTGTATAAACATTATGGCAAGATTTGTGTGTCGCCCTATCAGCTGTTTCTTCTTCTTGCTCACAGTACTCTCTACACTGTGCTGTGCTGATTCATCATCTCCATGTCTGCAACAAAAGCAAGCTCCGTTGTTTATCTTCGGAGACTCCCTGTCAGATCCAGGAAACAACATCTACCTCAACAATGCTTTATTGCCCAATTCATCATTTTGCGCTTATGGTATGACCTTCTTCAAATACTTTACTGGCAGATCCAGTGATGGACGTCTCGTCCCAGATTTCATCGGTAAGGAGCGATGTTGAATCATGCTCTTGAGATTGAATTTACATAATATGTTTAATAAAGAACTTACGTACGTATATCTCCATTTCAGCTGAGTATGCAGAGATTCCTCTGATTCCGCCGTATCTACAACCTGGATATCATCGATTTACTGATGGAGCAAATTTTGCATCTGGTGGAGCTGGTGTTCTGGCTGAGACTAATAAAGGAAGGGTATGTTATTTGTTTCTTTTCACAATTTCATTTATATCAACACATCAGATTCTACTATTAGTAGACTAAGCCTTTAGTTATTAGTCCCATAAGTGAAGCGTGGCTTATAAATTTAAGGGACTTTCCCAGGCTAATCTTTTGAGATTAGACTTTCCTTTTAAACTTATTTTTATAATAAATGTGCTTGTGAGTCCTTTATTAGGAACCTCAGAAGTGAAGTCTCCTTTAAATTCTCTCCCTCCCAATAGACTAATATTTTATGATTAGGCTTTCTTTTTATATTTGTGCTCATAAAAGCTTTCCGTATAACTAGAAAAAGGCCTTCCAAACCACCGCATTTAGACCTTTTATAGGCGGAGAAAGTTTTAAAACAACGATGGGTGGCGTTTTTGCAAATATTTATACTTAAGACCGATCGCGATTTTGCACAGTCTAAATAATCATTTCTAAACCGATTATATTATAATCCAGTCTTGATAAGTATTAAGTATTATGAGAATTTTAAAATTTAAATTCCTCTTAAATTGGTGACTTATACAATTGGTTTAAACATCCTTTTGGAGACCATCATTTTTTTTTACAATCGGTCTGAAATGTTATAGATTGTCTATTGCTTTAGCTCCCAAAGTAAACTTCTCAACGTACCTCTTCTAAATTTGAAGCCATTTCAATCAATATACTCTTCATCCATCATATCTATTTAAGCTCCTCCAGTCTTTTTGTTTCCTTCAAACTAGTCTTTTAGGCTCTCTCTGCTCTCCTATCAATCAATGTTATGATGAAAAACCACAGAAGTTCATCAATCCATCATCCCTTTCCTCTTCATACACCGCCTAGTGCCTACGCCACCTTTGATGAGGGAGGTTCTTGAAGAGCTTCATGCAAGGGTCAAACACATAGAGCGAAGCCTTGCTAAAATTCTTAATTAGCTATCAACAAGAAGTTGATCTTATACTCGACAGCAATAACATTCAGCATAATCTATCTTGTAACCAAGTGACTCCTTCCTATTCCTCTTCCCCTCCCTCCGATGATGACAAGGAAGGATGATGAGTTTTTTTTATATAAAATGATGTATTTTTATGCATGCAAGGAAGCTAAAAAATTATTTATAATATTGATCTTGAATGTCTCTTGTTTCTATGTTCAATTGTTGTTTTTTGTCCCTACCTTCACAACTTAATTTATTTCTATATGTAATTTATGATATATATATATATATATATATAATATACTAATAAATTATATTATCTAAGCGTTGTTTATTATATAATTTTTTATGCTAAGACCATTTGAAGTGCAATAAAGTCTAAATATGTTAATCTAAACAGCCATTTGACTTTTGATCAGTCTTAATTTTGTTTATCTTCCAACGTGCACTTTTAATCTAGACCAGTTAAGTTATATACCTAATCTCATTAATATAATTTGGACTGTGTTTTATAAGACAACTGGTCTAAATACACAGCGTTTTAACTTCAAATGCACAAATCATCCTGTCTCGTCATTATGTAAAGTTTCCAGCCATTAGTCTCAATTATAAATATGGTTTTCCCTTATCCTAGTTTCAAGTTAGGAAGGAGAAGCCTCTTATTTATTGAAGCTGAGTCTTAACATAAAACTTAAGAATTCTATTTTGTAGATGGTTGAGTATGATCGTGTAAAGAGGTATTAGTTGAGAGGATATAAAAACTAAGAAGTTACCCGACTAGTATTTTCACCTATTATATTATTTGCTTATTATTAATTAGCTCCTTCAACTTGTATTCCATCTCATCCAAAACCTCCTCATGATATCATATTCACTCATATAAAATCCAGTTATTATATTTGTATATTAACTTTGTTATTCTTAGCTTCACTATATAAGAATCTTCTCTTTTATCACATGTTACAGGGGTAGGGTAGAGCCATGTTTCATATTTGAGATATAGAATGATCAAAATGCACAAGAATAGTAACCTAGCACCAAAGAAAATAATCCCAAAGCATTCGACTTTAACTAGTCTTGCAATATAAATCATGCATCAATAACATATAGATGTCGGGCCTAAAATTTCATCCACTGTGACACCTCCTGTGTCTAAGGTCTCTATTAGAGCCAACTAGTTAAGAAGGAATCACTAATGATCTTTATAATCCTTAAGGTCCCAAAGATTTTAGTTGAGTACTATAACAAATCACTTGTCTTGAAACTGAGTTTCTACAAAATTTAAAACTTTCCACAACTAATTTACTTTGTGGGCCTAGATTAATGAGTTTTGAAGCAAAACATCTTCCAATTCTTTTCAAAGATGAAGTTGGAGGTCTTCAAAAAATTCGTTTGTCCCTTTATGAGCAAATTAAATGCAGAACTTAGCCCATCCAATCTCCTCAGTAATTTCTTCTTCCAAGCCTCAGTATGACCAAATACATTTTCTTGCAAATTGAGCAATATAAACAACCCATGGAATCTCCATCTTCCATTCGTGTTTCACAAAATCCTCAAACTCGTCATGCAAAACCCACGATGCAATGAATCAGAACGGACGATTGGGACGCAAACATGCATCCGGAACTTCAATATATAAAAGGAGAGGCCTACGGTAGATATTTTTGTAAAAAATATGGGTGACTATTGCATTAGGAAAATGTTGTATCCAGTCCTCATTAGCTAGCACCCTATAAAGCTATGCTTCAATTGGCCCTCGACGCCACGTAAATGACTGGCTAGAAAATCCCAAGTCATGCATACTGTCTTTATCTACCCAATCTGAAAACTCCTTGTCATAAGTGTGTGTTTGGATGACGTCTGATTGCTTATCTTGGAAAACAAAAAGAGTGTGTTTGGTAATGGGTGTGTGGCTAATCTGACTTATGAAGTATAAATTACTTTTTTCTTTAAGCAAGAATATGTTGCTTATCAGACGATTGCTTATCTGAACGGTTGGTCCTTTTTTGTTTTTACTTTTTTGAAATTTGATTTTTCATTTTTCTGTTTTAGTTTACTCCCTCCGGTTCTAATTATAAGATCTAGTTAATTTTTTTAGAAAACTCTGAGAAAGCTAATTACATTACTTTAAAATATTAAAATATATCGTTTTTCTTTAAAATATTGTATTTAGCTTATAAACTAATATATAATCTAATAAAACACAACATATGATATAATTAAATAAATTATTTTTACTTCCGTAATCTCTCTAAAAAAGTCAACCCAGAGGTAGTAAAATATCACAATATATTTACTTATAATATATACTCCCTCCGATCTTAATTATAAGACCCAGTTGACTTTTTCAAAAAATCTTTAAAAAGTTAATTACATTACTTTAAAATATTAAAATTTATCATTTTTCTTCAAACTATTTTGTGACTTATGAACTCATATATAATATAATAAAACACAACGTATAATATGATTCATGTCATTTTCAGTCATTTCTCATCAAAAGTTACTTTTCAACATATTAACCAAGCAAATTTGACTTTTATATAAGTAACTTATACTACCGTTAATTAAAACATAAATAGTATTATATAATATGACTTTTACAAAAGTCTGATTGCAAATAAGTCACTTTTCCATTATAATTCCAAACACAAAGGATAACTTACATAAAGTAGTGGATTTACATTCATGATCAAACAATGTAACATTTAAATCCCCACCCAACGCTCCTTGAACGGAAGAGGCAAGTCTATACAATTCACAGCACAAACTCCTCCTTCCACTGTTTTTCGGGCTTGCATACACGATAGTGGAATACAGTAGCCGCTAGTCAGGATTTCTTTCTTGAGAAACCAGAAACACACACTGACGAGTAATTAAAATTAGCAGGTGGTACCCCTCAAAACTCAATTGGAGTATTTCAAAACTGTGGAGACGCAATTAAGGGAAAAACTTGGTGATGCAGACGGGAGAACATTGCTCTCAAGAGCTGTATATATGATGAACATAGGAGGCGTTGACTACTTATACCCTTTGGCTATGAACTCCAGCTTCATTAAATTATACCCTCAACAATATGTCGGAATGGTGATCGGAAACCTCACTGCTGCGATCAAAGTAAGAATATAAACACTCTTGAAAATGTATCAGAAGCGTAATGTTTGTGATAGATACTAACTTGAATATGTTTGAGTTTATAACATAACAGCATGTATATGAGAAAGGAGGAAGGAAGTTCTGGGTCCCAAATTTGGCTCCTTTTGGCTGTACGCCAGCCTATAGAGAGATCAGAAATAGTTGCTGGGAGGAAGCCAATGCACTAATAAAATTACACAACCAAGAACTTTCTAAAATGCTGCAGAAGATAGAAACTCAACTTGAAGGCTTCAAATACGCAACAAGCGATTTCAACGGCTTTCTCTTAGACGTGATTAATTTCCCTTCTAGACATGGTGAGTGTGAAGGCCAGTGTTGTTTGAGTGCAACATATCAGTAATTTCAAATGTTTCGGAGATGAACTGATTGGATTTATTTTGTTTATTTCTGCATTGATAGGTTTGAAGGAAGGGAAGAAGGCGTACTGTGGGAGGGATCAATTTGGAGGGAACAATCAAGGAAAGAATTTTGAGGACAGTGAAGATCCAAGTGATTATGTGTTCTTTGATACTCTTCATCCCACAGAAGGAGTGTTGCAGGAGTTTGCAAGCATAGTGTGGAATGGAAATCGCAACCAAACATGGCCTTACAATCTCAAAGAGCTATTTGAGTCTCGTGGTTCAACTCATCAATCATCGTCAACACCTTCCAGATTCTATGAAGACATCTAATTGATGAGGACTCTTTGTGCGTTAGCCTTAATGTCCACAATAAAAAATTAACTAAGGATTGCGTATAAGCAAACCTATGGCATGTTCTCTTCTCAATGAGCCTTTTATTGATTCCTACGTAATTTAAATGTCATGAAAATGCAATCCAAATAAGGGAAAATTGGTTTGGAGTTTTGCAAAATAATATTTCAAAGAAGAACACAATTTAATTAAAATCCTAAACTATTATTTTTGGTAATTTTCAAATAAAATGGAATGGAGATATGAATGAA
Source organism: Acacia concinna (assembly GCA_037177275.1). Lineage (NCBI taxonomy): Eukaryota > Viridiplantae > Streptophyta > Magnoliopsida > Fabales > Fabaceae > Acacia > Acacia concinna. The sequence goes on from JBAGKO010000012.1 coordinate 18,776,753, forward strand.
GTAAATCTCTTAAGAAATTGGTTCAATGGCTATCATAATTCACCAATCATATGGGAATCAAAATCCATCAAGTCTTAATTAAAAAACCCCAAGTAATCACATCGGGTCTAGCACTCCTAATCAATAGCTACTCCTACAATAGCATTCATAGTTATTGCTTCAGAATATTAATAAAGAACCACTTGATGTATGAAACGGATCAAATTAATGCAATTATTTCCTCTAACATGAATGCACAATCACGACACTCAAATTAACCCAAATTAATTACACAAACTAGTAATCACCTAACAAGCATAGTATCAATGAATTAATAGAAAATGCAAACCTATGGCGGTTGACTGGAAGGCAAATTAACCCAAGTTAATTACACAAACTAGTAATCACATAACAAGCACGGTATCAATGAATTAATAGAAAATGCATAATTAAAATCATCAAATTGCAATAACCCAAACCCAATTATAGAATAAACAATCTTAGCTCAACATTATGGAGTCCAAATAGCTCACAATAAAACCCTACTAAAAATACCTGTAGTCTTATCTAGGAATTACAATAACAATAGGAAATTCATAAAAGAACTAAGATCAAGAAAAACTCCCCATTGAGCTCAAGAACTCAAGCCAATTTTTCCAATTCTCAAGAGATGGAGATCAACCACTCATAGCCACGGTCATAGCAACTTGAATAAAACTTTGAAGATCCATGAGAATGAGGAATTGGTTATATGAATGGAGAGAGGAAGTGTTATGTGGAGAGGCTGAAGGAAAATGGAGTGAAAATGTTGGTGATAATGACGGTAGCTAATAGTGATGGTGATTGGCATTGGGGGAAGTGACAGTGATTTCGATGGAAACAGAGTAAATGAAGGTGGGTGCCGTGAACTTTCCTTCTCCATTCCGGTGGTGATTGACGACGACGGTAATAGCTGAAAGTGCTGATAATGGTGAGTCATGGTGGTTGACTGGAAGGCAAAGGAAGGTGACGATGGTGATTGTGGTACACAAAATGGAGAACCTGACAGTGGATTGATGCTACCAAAATTTAATTATGCACTACAAGTGTATGTATCGTAAAATAGTAAAATGGTAAATCAAGGTCGTCCCATAGAGACTCAATTGAACTAGTAATTAGGCACTAAAATTCTTGACTGATATCATCGAAATTGTCTTCCAAGAAAGTCATTGACACCCAAACGATCATTGTCCTCCTCAGCCATCTCGTCGTTTTTTATTTTTACTACCTCGTGATCTGATTGTTGAGGTGTTGTTGCCTCTAAAATTTCACTAACTGTTTTTATCTTCTTTCCTACTTTTTTCCTTTTCCTAACATATAATGCAAAGCCCTGCAAAGAGAAAGAAACAAAGATCAAACTAAACAAATAAAAGGAAAAAAATGCTCAAGCTTAAATTACTAAAGGAATTATAATTCTAATCACTAATTTCCTTTAGTCCCCAGCAACGGCACCAAAACTTGATGCTACCAAAATTTAATTATGCACTGCAAGTGCACAGATCATAAAATAGTAAAATGGTAAATCAAGATCGTCCCATAGAGACTCAATTGAACTAGTAATTAGGCACTAAAATTCCTATTTTTCTTTAAGTTGAGCAAGCAAATAAGGATGATTCAAGAGAATTTTTAATAAAGAGAAAAATACTAAAGCTAGAGTTGTAAAGTGTAACATCCCAAAAATTCTTAGACCCAGATATGGTATTTTGGGGTAGACCGAGGGTCGTACCCTGATATTTTTTGAGGTCTAGATGAGGTATTTGGGATGGACAAAGGGCCTTAGTCTATCGAGAATAGAAAGATCTCCTAACGTTTGAAGTGAAATATGGGGAAGGATCTCTGTGCAAAAAGTAAAAATTTAGCAAAGTTAGAGGCTGAATTTTGGATAGGTCTAAAAGCCCCGAAAATTCCCATAAAATTCCAAAAAATATTTTCGAGCATCCATAATAGCATGGGATAGTCAGAATGATTTTTAGAGGCCATATGAATTTTTGGTGAATTTTTTATTATTTTATTAATTTTTCGCCTGACCAGGTTTTATATCAGATATTTAGAGACCTCGTTGTTCTAGATTGAGATTGGAGAAAATTAGTATAATATTTTAGAGGAATTATAAATTTATTTGGAGGTTGAGAAGAAGTCCGGAGGAATTATTAAAAATTGCTGAAAATCAGTTTATCGCCGATATAAGGAACTTCTTCAGAGAAAAATTAATTTCGGAAGTTCCAAACGTCAAAAAAATATGAAATTTTTATGGTAGCCTCCTGGGCTATTTAGAGATTTTTTTGGTAAAATTGGGGAATTTTTCATTGAGAATTGAATTTTTTGAAATTTTCATATTAATTAAGGCATTACAGGAAAAATTGTCGCAGGATATTGAAATATATGGGACCCCCAAACCCAGCTGAAGCCTGCGCCAGTTTTGGCTTAAAGAATAAGCCAAGAAGCAAGTGGAAGAATCAAGAAAGAAGACAAGTGTCATGATGTGGATGGCTAGTTGCAATCTTTGACTTTTTAATAATTCCTTCCTAGACAAACAAGGCCTTAACCAAGGCCTATAAATACAACCTTCTCCCCCCATTCTGGCCGAATACTTTGGGTGCCTTGGGGAAGTTCTAGAAAAATTAAAACCTGACCGTTTCACTCGAAATTTCAAGACGGTTCAAGCTACACCGATCGATTCTTCAACCAAGGCATGTTCTAGCTTCAATTCCCTTCCACTTTCTCTTCTTTTCTCCATGGTTGGAAGCTCTCCCAAGAGGGGGAGGTGCTGTCCAATTTTAGTTTCAAGGGAGAAGGAAGAATTTGGAGTTGCTTAATGTTTAAAGAAGTGGGAATAGGCTAGAATATTGTGTGTGAGCTTGAATTGGATTGAAATCTTATCTTATGCATGATGTGAGAGTTTCGGTCAGCACCTCTAAGACCATGATGTGATTTGATTTTCATGAGTTTGATAGTTCTAATGTGTTCAGAACATTGTTTTACTTAAGAAACAGTTGAAAGAACACCTGTGGAACATCGAACCAATGAAATCGATAATGACCCCATAAAGAAAGGGTGTTCGGCCATAGTGTGTTCATGGGGGAGGAATGTGAGTTTGTCTAAATGAATGTCACGGTTGAATTCAAAGGCAAACATTGTATAAGATTAGCCTTTGAAATTAGTTAAAGAATAAGGGTAGTTCGAAACCCAAGTTTAAGAGGAAAGGGGTTCTGGGCTAATGACAGTAGCATACATTAATGCCTATGTATTGTGTTATGTTTAGGCATTACAGA
>JBAGKO010000012.1:18782626-18797050 GCA_037177275.1 Acacia concinna
TGAACTTTAAAATGAAATAAAAATTAACTCCATCTAATTTTTTCCTACAACTAATTATAATTTTTAATTTAATATAAAATATGCCTGTTCGCTTGAGTGTCTATGGTTTACTGCTATATGCAATGAAACCACATGCATGCCATTGATGGCACAAGTTTTAAACCAAAATTGTAAAAAAAAATGTTTTTTTAAAATTTTTAAACCCCTATTGTGGCGCTCTTTTGGTAGAGCGCCACAATAGGTTGTATTTTTTTATTTTAAAAAAATTGATTTTTTTTGTAAACAAAGTTTTTTTTCAAAAAATTGTTTTTAATTCTTTATTTGTTAGTTTACTAATTATCTATACTTTTTATTTCCTATTGTTTGAAGCTATATTTATTAATTTTGAAAAAAAAAAGTTATACTTGTTTATTTACAAATTATAGTTGTTATTTATCCAATTGCAAATTGGAGATATGCATGGAAGTTTGAATTTAATCCAAGACATTGAGAAAAATTTGGACAGTATCTAAATAAACTTCACCAAGCTAAGGCAATTTCGTTTTTTATTTTGGCATGAATCTAAACTTTAAAATGAAATAAAACTAAACTCCATCTAATTTTTTCCTACAACTAATTATAATTTTTAATTTAATATAAAATATGCATGTTCGCCTGAGTCTCTATGGTTTACTGCTATATGCAATGAAACCACATGCATGCCATTGATGGCACAAGTTTAAAACCAAAATTGTAAAACAAAATGTTTTTTTTTAAATTTTTAAACCCCTATTGTAGCGCTCTTTTGGTAGAGCACCACAATAAGTTGTATTTTTTATTTTGAAAAAATTGATTTTTTTTGTAAACAAAGTTTTTTTTCAAAATTTTTTTTAATTCTTTATTGTTTAATTTACTAATTATCTATACTTTTTATTTCCTATTGTTTGAAGCTATATTTATTAATTTTGAAAAAAAAAGTTATACTTGTTTATTTACAAATTATAGTTGTTGTTTATCCAAATGTAAATTGGAGATGCATGAAAGTTTGAATTTAATCCAAGACATTGAGAAAAGTTTGGACAGTATCTAAATAAACTTCACCAAGGAAATTTCATTTTTGAGTTTGGCTTGGTGTGATTCTGAACTTTAAAATAAAATAAAAATTAACTCCATTTAATTTTTTCCTACACAACTAATTATAATTTTTAATTTAATATAAGTAAATGAAAATAATGCCTGCTCGCCTGAGTCTCTATGGTTTGCTGCTAGATGCAATGAAACCACATGGCACAGGTTCAAGCTCGCATATCCGGAAAAAAAAAAAGAGGTAAATAAAAATGATTTCATGTAGCACTCGTTTGAATGAGCGACGCTATAGGGTCTTCTTTTTTTTTTTTAAATTAACATTTTGATTTCCTGTGACACTTTTTTGAAGGGGTGCTACTATAGGGTCACCCACATTTTAAAGAATGCCACAATAGCGTTATTAAAAATAAAAACAAACTTCTTGTGGCGTTTTTTTTTAGGAAGTGTCACAATAGGTACGTCACTTTTGACCATTTTTATAATAGTGTAAGGAAACATTTTAACATATAACTAGTTTAATTGACTTCTTTAACCTACCCAAACTAATTAATCAAATCATATATTAAAGACAATGTAGTATAGAATACTGTCTCCCTGATCTTAACACAAGAGTGAGCTGCTTTTTTTTTTTTTTATCAATATAGGAAAATTAGATTAGGAAAAAATAATAAATATAAACATTTAATGTAATTTATTTCGATTCCTTAATCTCCAAAAAACAAAAACAAAACTCACTATTATATTAAAAACTCGTAGAGTGGCCTGGAGAGAGCTGGGCAAATTGGCTCCTATACTGAACAAGTACACAGCGCACCTTCCCGACCATCCTATTAGCTTCCTTTTCACCATATTTTTGTTTCAGTGAATTTGCCACATCCTCAAGTTGCTCACTTGCTTTGGGAAAGATATCTGCTCAACACAAATAAGCTTTTAACTCTAATATATTCTTTGTTGCAATTAATGGTATATAAATGAAAGAAGAGAAAAGAGAAAGAGATAGTAATTCCAAAAGATAAGCCTCAACCAGATGCGAAATTGGCTCCATTAGTGTAGTCATGAGCTCCTGGTTCGAGATATGCTTCGAATATAGGCAACTTTGCCAACAGAGCTGTTGTTGGTGAAATTAATTAATTATCTGCTTCTCCTTCCCCTGCTAGCCATGTGCCATTATGGCCTATGGATTAAATCTCATTTCCATATATAGATATAAATTGAAAGCCACAAAGAAAGGAACACATATAATAGTAAAAGTTTTATTATTTCATTAATTTGCAAATTAATAGTTCAGCCACCATTCATATTATGGCCGATGCATACAAATCAAATTTTTCAATTTTAAATTGCTTCTGAATTGTGTGCGCTAGACCTTTTTCCGAAAACAAATAGACACACACATAGATATATATATATATATATATATTCAGGAGAAGAGTTATAAACATTTCAGAAGAATCTGCAAGGTGTTGATGATGATTGATGAGTTGAACCACGGGCTCAAAACGCCTAATTTGCCTCAAATAGCTCTCTGAGATTGTAAGGCCATGTTTGGGAGCGAGTTCCATTCCACACTATGCTTGCGACCTGCTGGTTCACTGCTTCTGTGGGATGAGCAGCATCAAAGAACACATAATCACTTGGATCTTCACAGGCGGCCTCAATATTCATTCTTAGTATGTTCCCTCTGATCGGACTACTACTCCCACAGCATGCCTTCTTCCCTTCCTTCAAACCTATCAATGCTCAAAAAAAAAAAAAATCCAATCAGTTCATCTCCAAAGCATTTGAAATTACTGATATGCACCACGCAAACAACACTGGCCTTCACACCCACCATGTCTAGAAGGGAAATTAATCATGTCTAAGAGAATGCTATAGTAATCGCCTGTTGAGTATTTGAAGCCTTCAAGTTGAGTTTCAAGCTTCTGAAGCATTTTAAGAAGTTCTTGGTTGTGTAATTTTCCCAGTGCATTGGCTTCCTCCCAGCAACTATTTTCGCTCCTTCTCAAGAGTGGTATACAGCCAAGAGGAGCCAAATTTGGGACCCAGAACTTCCTTCCTCCTTTCTCATATATTTCCTGTTATGTCAGCAACCCCAACATATTCAAGTTAGTATCGTTTCACAAGCATTATGCTTTTGATACAATTTAGAATTGGAAGAATTAGTACCCAAATAACTGAAGCCTATTTGATATGACTTGTATCCTTTCAATTTATTGTCCGATTAGTTAATGTGAAACCCTTAATATATTACAATCTCTTATTCTAAATATAAGACTAAGTTGACATTTTTTTGAGAATCTTAAATAAGTTAGTTACATTACTTTAAAATATTTAAATTTGTTGTTTTTCTTTAAACTATTTAATCTAACTTATAAAACTGTATATAATATAATGATACACAACATAGGATATAAGTAAGTAACTTATTTGCCTTCTTTAATGCATTCAAAAAAAGTTAAAGAAAACTTATATTTAGGACTAGAAAGAGTATAATAATTAATCTTACCATGGCTTTTCAGGAGAGTGTGTGTGTGTGTTCTTACTTTGATCGCAGAAGCGAGGCTTCGGATCACCACTCCAACATATTTTTTAGGATGTAATTTGATGAAGCTGTGGTTTATTAGCAAAGGTATCATGTAGTCATTGATTCCCATATTCATCATATATATGGCACTTGAGACCAATGTTGCGGTTTCTGCATCACCAAGTTTCTTCCTTAATTGCTTATCTACATTGTTGAAATACTCCAGTTGAGTTTTGAGGGGTACCGCCTGCACGCAAGTTTGAATTACTTATGAGTGTGTGTTTCTGCTTTCACAAGAAAGATCTTGGATGGCTAGCGGCTACTGTGTTCCCCTATATATAGCATTCTACCTCAAGTAATTGATACAAGAGTTAACTATTTTTTGTTGAAAACTCAGAGTCCTCCAAGTCACTTTAGACTTTAGGCTAATTTCTGTTGGGCAGGAAGCATTAAGGTCAAATCCTTCCCAACAAACATGTTTTCTGAAATTCAAAGTTGTATTCTCATTCTTATAGGGTGAAACTACTTATCATATCAACTGACAACTTGTTGATTTATTTAACTAATTTGTATTTTATAGGAGTTAGATAACTAACTTTAAGAAATTAGTAGTTAACTTAGTTATTTATAACAAACGTGGGTTGGTTTCTCTAAACTATTCTTCTGGATAATGTGGATTGAAACTACCCTTATGGAAATCTCTCTATATATGCAATTAATAGGGAACTTTGGGTAAACAATTATAAATTTTGAAGACAATGGATATGAGCTCTTATATTTAATATCAAAATAAATCCCTTGTTTATCTCTTATATATAGGATGTGAGGGACTAATTAAAAGGTCCAATTTGAATATATCCTTGCCGGCAAGCTTTTATAATTATTTTTTCCCGAAAGCTTTTACAAAAGTGATAGTTATAAGATTATTTTTATTTTTAATTTTATATATTCAAATAAAAATTTATTTAAAATATAAAATTAAATTAAATCTGAACTATCCAAAAATAATATAATAGTATAGATGGGTGATGAAAACACTTTGATAAACACCATGAACCAAATTAAAAACACCATGAAAACACTTTGATAAGCAGAAAATTTGCTCCCCAACTATAAAGGGAAAGCTCATTTACGAAAGACTTAGCCTATTGGTAGGGAAACTCTTTAAACTTATAAACTAATCTTCACTTATGAGGTTCTCGATGGAGGACTCACAAGAACCTTTGTTATAAAAAAAAAGGTTTAAAGAGAAAGTCCAATCTCAAAAGAATAACCTATTCGAAGGGAGAGCACTAAGCCAAGAAATTAAAACTCTAAATTATACAAATTAAAACCCTAAATTATACAAATTAAAACCCCTATGAACTTTGGGTCATTTACATATAACTCTTGTGACATTTAATTTAAGTTTAATAACCCTCTAACCTTTTTTTTTTACCATAAACCCCTAACTGTTAGTTAACAGTTATCTTTTTAGTGAAAACCGCCATGTCATATTGAAATGAGACACTTATCTTCCTATTTGACATCATGTGTGACATTCTAATTAATCTAATAATTTTGTACTAATTAAATATTGTTTAGGGCTAAGGTGCAAGTTTACCAACAAAGTTTTTCTTAAGGGGTATCTAGCACAAATAAGTTGTTGAAGGGATAAAAATACCAACAAACAATTTAAAAGTGCACAAATTCACCAAATCCATTAAATTTCACCAAAAGCCATCATGATTTTCTTCTCTTATTATTTAATAGACATTTGGTCAAATTTAACAGTTTTGATGAGTTTCCACCATTTTAAATTATTTGTTGGTATTTTTGCGCATTCCAAAATTTATTTGTGTAAAATGCTCCTCCCAAAAGAATTTTGTTAGTAAAATTGCACCTTAATCTTATGATTTAAAGGTTAAATTGTCATGTTGTCATTTAAGAGGTAAAATCCCTAATCCTCCTTATTTCTCTCCTTGTCATCTTCCTCTAAACTTTTAATTCTTCTGTTAAAAAAAACCTTCCATCAAGGTGAAGACGATTCCTTCATCATCATGCGTGGCGAGGTGAAATAGAAAATAAAGGTGAGAGATTGGATGGAAGATTATAAAGTTAGACCCAAATCACAAGTAATTTGATTGGATTTGGCTCATTCCATTCCAATTAGGTAAGTTAAATGTCTGACTGGAGTTTGAATCAAGTTAATAAAGATTGACGTAAGTAGATATCTAGATCAGGGATATAAGACAAATCATTATCATATGATGTGTTTTTCTGATAGGTACTTTCCATAGGGTATTGATATATAGGTTCGGAACGAAGGAAGGAAGATGCTGGATGCAATGTTACCCAACATGAGGATCCATGGCAGAATCTCTGTATGGAATGATTTCAAACGGCAACCTTGACCGTCCCGAAGGTGTACACAGTCTTGCTAGGATGGTGCACATATGTGATGGAGGAACCGTCTTCATCTTGATCGATGGTCGTTTTCTTTATTTCAAGAAGATTTAAAAGTTTAGAGGAAGACGGCAAAGAGGATGCTATGTGCCTCATGTCGATATGAAATGGTGATTCCATTAAAAAGATTACGGTCAATTAAGCAAGAGGTTTACTGTAAGAAAATAAAAGGTACCATGTGGTTAAATTTAAACTTTAAAATGACAAGAGAGTTATATGCAGTTGACCTAAAGGTTAAAGGTTTCAATATAATTTAATTTTAATAAAATTGTGAAAAAGAAATAAATTATGGTAGAATAATGTCTCAATTTATTGCTCTCAATTTTCTCTCCTTATAGTATATTTACCATTAGATCAAGTCTTAATGATCGAAATTTGCTCTATTTAGCATGGTAGATAAATTTTTATTTTATTTAGTGTTATATATGGTAAATAAATTAAATTCCAACCATTAAAACTTAATTTAATGATGGAAACATTCAATAGAGAGGAAATAGAGAGATCAATGGAGGCATTCCTCTCCTACAAATAACATACCAATCCTTGATTAATCCAAACTAAAGTACCAGCTCCACCAGATGCAAAATTTGCTCCATCATTAAATCGATGATATCCAGGTTGTAGATATGGCGGAATCAGAGGAATCTCTGCATACTCAGCTGAAATGGAAGCAATACGTACTTAAGTTCTTTATTATACATATTATATAAATTCAATCTCAAGAACTTGATTCAACATCGCTGCTTACCGATAAAATCTGGGATGAGACGTCCATCACTGTATCTGCCAGTAGGAAATTTGAAGAAGGTCATGCCATACGGGCTATAATTGGCCTTATTGGAACTGTTGAGGTAGTTGTTGTTTCCTGAATCCGATAGTGAGTCTCCGAAGATAAACAATGGAGGTTGCTTCTGTTGCGGACATGAATCAGCATAGCACGGTGTATAGACTAGCGTGCTCAAGAAGAAGAATATGATGATTTGATCTGCACGTCTTTCCATAAAATTTGTTTGTCTTGTAATCTGCTAAAACTTTTGTTTTCATTATGCAAAACGGTGGTATATATGTACACGTCTTGTGTGTTTTTTTCCCCTTCAAATTACAAGAATTGTATATCATTTGATTTTGATTATAATACGTAATTGACTTTTTTTTATAAAAAGTTAATAAAACAAAACGAGTTACTTGATCATATCATATATTATGTTTTATCATATTATATATTAATTTATAAGTCAAATAAAATAGTTTAAAAAAAAAATTTTACCATTTTAAGCTAATATAATTAGCTTTATTAAAAAAAATTTTTAAAAAAAATCAGCTAGTCTTAATTGACCAGAAGGAGTATAAAGTAAGGCTCAATTTTGTCTTAGTTGAAATGTTTGCGGTTATTGTGGGAACCCAATGTGATGCTAGCTGTCGTTGCCAACTTGCCCTTTTTTTCAACGTGCTATATCTAGTCCTTAGAATAATATTACTTGCTTAAATAATTTTGAAGATTAATGAAATTAAATAAATTATTTAATTATAGAATTATATGTTGCTCTCTCTGGTTTTAAATATAAAGTCATTTTTATAGTCTACAAAGGGGCTTTATAATTAAGATCGGAGGGAGATACATGATATTTCTTAAATATTTGTGTGTATCATTAAATTATGTATTAATTTATAAGTCAAGAAAATTAATATGGAGTAAAATGAAATATAAATACTTTAATAATGAAATTTATTTAACATTTTTTATTTTTTTAAATTAGTCAACTGAGTCTAATATTAAAAACACAAATAATAATTTTATTTAACAACATACAATTAGATGTTCTCGTATAAGAAACATAACAAGGTCATATGGTTCACTTATTGAGATTTCGAAGTGATTCTTTTTCTTAAGACTTGATATTAATTGTTTTCTTTTTTAAACATAAGCATGGCAAGAATCACTCTTGAAAGTAATAGCTACTAAGGGCCTTTTTGATAACTTGTTTTAGAAACAATTTTTCTTTTGTTTTTAAAAACAAAAAAAAATAGAAAAGTTGTTTAAAAAACAAGAAAATAAAAAGTTGTTTTTAAAAACTAAATCACTACCGCCATGTCACCATCAACCGCCCCAGCCACATTAATTAAAAAACAACTATCCAAACAGATTTTTTTATTTTTTATTTTTAAAACTTGTTTTTAAAAACTGTTTTACAAAACTATTTTTGAGAACAAAAAACATAAAATAGAATAAACAAACCCTAAATTAGTAGAGAAACATCAAGTCCTCCTGCATACATTGGAGCTAGCCTCACACTCTAGGGGTGGTTGATGCAAATTCACCTCTTCGATGTTCTAAACTGCTACGTGCCTTCTTTGCCAAAATATCTGCACATTATATATTGCTGCCTGGGAACAGAGACTTTATACTAATTCTGGTCCGACCATCTACTACATTGCTATTTTTTTTTTAAAAAAAAAACAAACCTAGTATGAACTATGAATCTTCACAACAACAGAAAAAAAGATATCTTTTCACAAGATAACAGAGGGGGCAAGATTGATAAAGCTTGGGGTAGTGCTATTTTCTTTTTCGGACATAAAATAAAATATTTTATGTGGGCATAAATAATTATGAATCCGAAGGGTGTCTGAAGATAAGAACGAACATTGTCAACCTAAAAGAAGACGAACAAGATAAGCTTCCTGGGACCAACTAATTCAATTTTTTGTGTTGCCTTTAGCACGAGGTCGTCTTTTTTTTTTTCCCCTTTGTGCCGTGCACGAGTTCTGATAAAACCTCATGTCAAATAAAATAATAAAAATGTTATACTTAAATATGTGTTGGTGTGAGTGGGAGTTGAAGGAGTATGGTAAGAATAGAGGAAAAAGAAGCAAGTGAGTTTGAAGTTGAATTCAATCTCACACAAATATTACTTCTATCATACAAGTAAATAAGTAATTCTACCATGTTTTACATAGATCTTAAATTTTACTAGTTTCTTTCGACTTTACTCTTATTTAATATATATTATATTCCGTAAGAAGAAATCAATATGATAATAAATTATGGGTAGAGTTGACATTCAAATTGTATGAGAGTATTCTGAATGTCTTGTGTATATTCACATTTGAGGTACTGTATTTATACAGGGAGATTGACGTGTAGTTATAATTACAAAATAATATGTAATCAAACTAACCAAACCTAATTATGTATTGAATATTACTTAATACTCCCCCTCAAGTTGGAGCATAGATATTAATCATACTCAACTTGTTACATAGATATTCAATCGGGGTCCCACTTAGGACTTTTATAAGAAGATCACCTAACTTATCACTAGATTGCACATGCCTCGTAGAAATGAAGTTTTGTTTTTTTTATCTTATCTCTAATGAAATGACAGTCAATCCCAATGTGCTTTGTTCGTTCATGAAATACAAAGTTGGAAGCTATATGTAGAGTTGCTTTATTAGCACACCACAACTTCACAGGTAATGAAGTCATTAGACCAACCTCTTTCATAAGTTGGAAGAGCCATACAATTTCCTGTATAGATTGAGACATGGCTCTGTATTTTGCTTTTGCACTGGATTTTGAGACCACATCTTACTTCTTGCTCTTCCAGGACACTGAATTTCCTCCAACAAATACGCAGTATCTGGTGGTCAACCTCCTTGTTGATTTAGAGCCTGCATGATCTGCATCACAGAAATGTTCAACCTTGGTGTGTCCATGATTCATGTAAAGCACACCACGACATAAAGATCCTTTTAAATATAATATAAAACATGTTCCAATGCTTCCCATTGAGTAATTGTAGGAGCAATCATAAATTGGTTTAAAACACTCACAATAAAGGTTAGATCAAGACAAGTTACTGTGAGATAATTCAATTTCCCTATTAGTCTCTGACATCTCTTAGGATATTCAAATGGTTTTATCTTCTCTAGATCAATCTTTCTTTTCATATCAGGAAGTTCATCAAATGATATACGTTCACCAATATCTAAAAATGGATTAGATATCATAGGAATACTATTTGGTGCTACTCCAAGTTTCCCAGTTTCACTGAGGAGATCAAGAACATACTTCCTCTGAGTCAAAAAAATACCTTTCTTGCTTCGCATAACTTCAATCCCAAGAAAGTATTTTAACGGTCCTAAGTCTTTCATCTAAAAATGGGAATTAAGAAAAACCTTATGCTCTGAGATTCCAGAGACAATACTTCCTATGATAATAATATCATCAACATATACTACCAGAAGAATCATTCGAGCATCTGATTGTTGATAGAATACAGAGTGGTCACATTTGCTCTGAAGTAACCCAAATTTCTTGACTACTGAAGAGAATATGTCAAACCAAGCACAAGGACTTTGTTTTAAGCCATACAGAGAATTATGAAGATAGAACACCTTTGCTTTCTCCCCCTCATCAGCAACAAACCCAGGTGGTTGTTGCATATAAACATCTTTAAGAAGATCACCATACAAAAATGCATTCTTAACATCAAGTTGATGAAGATCCTAATTAGAAGTGGCAGCCAGAGAGATTAAAAGATGAACAGATGTCAATTTAGCAATAAGAGAGAAAGTCTCATAATAGTCAATACCATATGTCTGAGCATATCCCTTAGCAACTAGACGTGCCTTCAAATGTTCTAAGGAACTATATGATTTAGTCTTGACAGTAAATACCCATTTACACCCAATAGCTTGCTTTCTAGAAGGAAAATCAACAAGAGTCTAGGTATAGGCCTTTTCAAGGGCCATCATTTCTTCATTCATCGCAGCATGCCAACCACGATGGTCTAAGGCTTAGTGAAGAGATGTGGGGGTGGTAATAGAATCTAAGGATGTAATGAAGGAATACAAAGGATGATACAATTTTTTGTAAGATATAAAGGAATCAATAGGATAGGCACAATTAGCATAAAGTTGTGGAAGACAACGTGTACGTTTACCTTTATGAAGGGTAATCTATAAGTCATTAGGAGAAACAGAAGGCTCATACTAATCAGGTACATCAGAGTCAATAGTAGAAGAATCAGGGTCTAGATCTGACAATGTTGAAGATTCTGAAGAGGTATGAGAAGTAGCAACTAGATCACCTCTTGGTAAAGCAGACACCAGAGCAGGTGCTTACATTGGTACAACAAGATTAGGATAAAACAAAATATCATCAAGATCAGAACTAGTATTAGTAGACACTAGTGAATAAGAAGATGAGAATAACAGAGTGGACTCATGAAAAGTGACATCAGTAGACACAAAATATTGTTGAAGATTAGGAGAATAACAATGATATCCTTTCTGAACACAAGAATAACCAATAAAGACACACTTTAAAGACTTAGGGTAAAGTTTAGTAAGATCTATGAATATCCCGAACAAAACAAACACAACCAAAAGATTTGGGAGCAACAAGAAACATATTTTGTGTATGAAACAAGATTGTAATAGGTTTATCACCATAAAGTACAAAAGACAGCATACAATTAATAAGAAAACAAATAGTAGAAATAGTGTTAGACCAAAAATATTTTGGGATCCCATTTGAAACATTAAGGCCCAAGCGACCTCTAATAAGTTTTGGTTTTCTCTTTTAGGATTACCATTTTGGGTGGGTGTGTCTGGACATGAGGATTGATGAAGCATGCCATTTTGTTACATGTATTCAATAAATTGGACAGAAAAATACTCTTTGGCATTGTCACTCTAGAGAAATTTTATAAGAATATTAACTGGGTTTTAATTTTAGCACAAAAATGGGAAAATGAGTAAATAACTCAAAATGTTGCTTCATAAAGTATAGCCATGTAGTTTAGGAATAATCATCCACAAATGTAACAAAATATCGAAAACCAGTTTGTGACATAACATTATAAGGACCCCAAACATCATGATGGACGAATTCAAAGGGGGACATAGCCCGTTTATTTACTCGAGGAGGCAGAAAAACCATATGATGCTTAGCAAACTAACATGACCTACAGTCTAAAGTAGACATAGAAGAAAACTAAGGATACATCTTTTTTAAACAAGACAATGAAACATGACCCAAATGACAATGTACTTGAAAAGGAGACGAACTATCAATGCAAGCAATTGAATGCGGTACCCCAATCATCAAGGAAGTAATGGCCACTAAACTCATAGCTTCTACCAATAATCTTCTTTGTCGAAAGATCCTGTATGAAACAATGGTTAGGAAAAAAAGAGACAAAGCTATTTAAACCTTGAGTAAGTTTACTTGGAGACAAAAGATTAAATATGAGGTTAGGGACATTAACAATAGATGATAATGAAAGTGAAGGAGTGATGTCAACAATGCCTGATCCAATGACACAGGTGGGAGAACCACTTGAGTAGTACTAGGATTAATTTTATTATACTACCTCCTTCCTTAATATAAGAGTTAGTTAGAAATTGGATTCATTCCTAAATATAAGACTTCAATCTACTGTCTCTCCTAAATTTATTTTTTTTCCTGAAATTAAAGTATCCCTATTAATTGTATGCTTTGAGGAGTTTCTATTCAAAGGTAGTCATAATGAAATATAGCATTTTTGGAAAACTAACCTAAATTTGATACAAATAACTAACATAACTAACTTACTTTATCTACTTATATTAAATATTAGAGGTAGTATATAGGTGAAAAAATCAAGATGTGCTTCTAAGTATTTGTGTTAACTAACTTGCCGTGTTAAAGATCACCAATTGACACAAGTAAATATGAATATATAACAAAACTCATATATGAGATCGGACTAAGAAAATTCAAAATGACAATGAACTCTACATTTCAATCTAAAATTTATGTTACTTGGATGGCAAAAGAAAGGTTACCTATCACCATTTTCACATAATCTCGGTGAGAGTGAGACCAAAGAAAAGTTGAATTTGTAATCATTAATCCCAGTACTACTCAAGTGGATAGGTCTTGAGATTAATGAGATTGAGTTGCTTTATCAATCTCCTAGTTCCTTCCTCAGTAGTACATGAACCTTCTTAAGCTTACTTGAGTTTTAAGGTCCAATGCCTAAAGAATTACACAAACAATTAGATTACCACTACTACAAAACCCCCTTTCACATTCGTTTTTAGAGGTTTTTAACGTCTATTTTTTAGGGACATGTAGGTGGAAACCACGTCCCTAAACCATTTTAGGGATGTGGTATGTATGTTACAATGTCCCTAAAATGGTGTTGGGGACGTGGTTTCCTGGGGTAACCACGTCCCTAACAAATTTTGGGGACTTTGTTTCCCTAGGAAACCAAGTCCCCTATCTTTGTTGGGGACGTGGTTTCTATTGTTACCACTTCCCCTAACCCTTTTGGGGATGTGGTATATGATAGATACCACTACCCCAAAGGGTTTGAGGATGTAGTATCTTGGATAGTAAATTCTCACCCCCTTTGGGGATGTGGTATCTCCCTATGACTACCCTAATTAATGCAGATGTTAAATGGGTTTTTTTTCATAAAAGAAATATCAATATGTGTTCACTTTGCCCCCTATGACGACCCTAATTAATGTAGACGTTAAATGTGTTTTTTTTTCATCAAAGAAATATCAACACGTGTTCACTTTGCCCCTTATAACGACCCTAATTAATGTAGGCGTTAAATGTGCCTTTTTTCATCAAATAAATATCTGCTCATGTATCCAACAATTACGACATAAACAAGTCACCCACATAAAAAGATCACCCAGCAATACAATAGATGCATATCATCCAGCAATACCACATAATACCACATCCAGATCATCCATCAATACCACATACAGATCATCCAGCAATTACCTCATAAGCATATCCAACAATTACTACAACTACAAAAATAGATGTCTAGCCAATTTACATAAACATACATATATAAAGTACTAGCTAATCAAAGTGTTATTATTCATTACTACCTACATGAACAGAAAAGTCATGTTAAGAGTTATAAAATAAACTTTACTCTTCGTCCTTCATTAGTCTAAGAAGATATCCAGCCAAAAGGTCCCTAATTGTATCAATGTCATCAGCTCAGAACCCTTCGTCACTGGTAAAAATCTACAAAATGAAAAGCAATTATAATACATCAATGAAAACATTAAATGAAGAAAGCAACAACAAACATAGGAAAAATACTATCAGTTGAAGATGAAAAAGCTATTCAATCTTCAAAATCTTTCATTTGTCCACTCTGAATGATATGATACATATAACTCAAGACATAATATCTGCACTCAACTTGCCCCGGTTGTTGAGGGCACTATATAAATCAAAAGAAAATTATTGAAATTAATAACTATGTATTCAAAATGACTGTTAGTGAACGAACTTGAAATCAAATTGCTTAGTGTTGTATAAACCCAAGAAGTATTAGAAATGTTTCCTTGTTGTGCACCCCCTA
>JBAGKO010000012.1:18832395-18851473 GCA_037177275.1 Acacia concinna
GGGTATAATTTGACTCTTAATGCCTCTAGTACACACTAAGATTTGTTGGTTCATAGAAGCATGCTTCACTAACATATCTGTATACTAAGTGTTATCGGTCTAGGTCTGGTTCATAGTCCAGAGGACCACCAGATATAATGATTATATTCATGTGTGTAACTTAGTTAAGGTGTTCCTTTTGACACATGTGGGGGATTGTTAGAAATAATAAGTGGGTGTGTCATAAGGAACAAGTCCCATATTGTTTGAGATTGTGAAGGTCCAGATAATGAAAGATCTTGAACTATTAAATAAGCTAAGAGGAGGAGTTAACTTATACAATATTGAGTCACAAGAATTTCCGGTAATTTCACTTAAGTGCGAGTTAGAAGTGGACTGTGTGTATATATTAGAAACATCTTCAAAAATTCATATTCAAAAAAAATATGTTTAACTTATTTTTTTATGAATACATTTTAATATGTTTATTTATTGCTTGATTTTATGATGATAGAAAGATGACGTTGGGCTGTTCTGATTCATGGGCTGATTGTCTAAATTCTTGAATTGCTTTTAATGCCATAAGTGTGAAAAAGTAACGCTGGCAAAACGGATGAATCAATTTGAAAGCTTTATTCATTTTAAATGAAAAAGTAACGCTGGCAAAACGGATGAATTGATGTTCCCAACATCTCTTTTTGTTTTAATGGATATTAAAATTTTTCTTAACGTTTTGAAGCTTGTTTCAGGCTATATATATATATGAGAAAAAACATAAGAAGGATATATACTTGGCTCTTGAATTTTAAGAACTCATCCTCTAACATATCTTCTGAGTTAAATCACCTTCCGTAGTTCTGCTTACCCTATTTTTATAGAAAGGATTCGTTTAATCCTGGGGAGTGTCGCAACTTCTTTTACCGGTAGTTGCAGAATAGCTCTTAAGGACAGTGTCCTCAGGCACAACTCAAATCAATTTTTTATTTGCAGATATTACTACTGCTGATTGGACTTGCACCTAACTAGGAAAAGTTTGAAGGTCCACCAAGTTGCATGACAATTTAGTAGCTACCGCCAACAATAGTAGCTCAATCAATTTGCATTATTGGTTGGTTCCGTTGCCTTAAATGTTCTGGCTATTTATATCATCTATGAAGTTGTTGACTGTTGAGAATATTTAAGTTTTTGTTGAAATCTCTTCAACCATCTTAATTATAGTCATTGTGAGATAAAGGAGTTTCAATCAGAGAGAATGAGAATGTAGCCATTGAGAGAAGAGAGAATGTTCTTCATGTGTTTGCCTTCATTTAATGCTTCATTAAATGCCTCTAACACCTAAAATGTTTTTTGAAGTTTTGAGCTTATGCAGCACTTTGGTTGATTTCCATCTATTCTATGACATGAGAAAAGTCCTTTGAAGGGGTCAGTAGCAAGTGTGTAGCAATAAATTCAACAAACATATATATAGAAGAAATACAATAAGTTACTCTATTTGTAGTGTATTGGGAATTCAAAATAACCTTGAGGTTTAATTCAAAGGCTAACAAAGTACTCAAGGTTTCTATTCTTTATCAAGCATAATGAGATTATGTAAGAAAATATCCTCAAGGTTTTCATAAAAAGATATCCCCTTGAGGTTATATCTTTACTCAAGTTTTTCATGATGGTAGTAGTTGAAGACAATAGAAAACCTTGAGATTACCAACTTAACTTAATGTTTAAGACTTGTAAATTGCTTCATGAGTAAATTTATAACCTTAAGGTTTTGAACGAAATCTTAAGGTATCGAGATTTTCCAAAATACTTAGAACAACTTAAAAGTTGAAAAGATAACCAATACTTACTAACCTTGAGATCAAAGATTTTACTCAAGGTTTCATTTACCTTGTCTTGGTCAACGCGGTTTGAATCAGCTAAGATTGTAACTACGAGTTTTGGTAAAAAGTTAGTGAACCAACAAGGTTTAGGGAAACCTCAAGGTTATGGGAAAACCTCGAGGTTTTCAAAACCTCCTTTGCCCAACGAGGTTTTATTCAAATCTCACCTCAATAGAAAGGTTTGACCTAACCTTACTGTAGCGGGAGGTTTCAAGCAAACCTCGAGTTTTGAGAGAAATCTTGCCAACATTATAACAGCAAGGTTTTGGCCAAACCTCGCTATTGAGTGAGGGTCACTAAAACCTTGAGGTTTCATGCAAACATCGAGGTTTGTAATGAAACCTCACTGCCAACAAGATTTTGATGAGACCTCGTTGTAATGGTGAGGTTTGCCTCGAACCTTATTGTTGTAGCAAGGTTTGACTGCAAACCTTTACAGTCAAACCTGAATCTAAGTTTTCTTGAAAGCTTTTGATTTTGGACTGATAGAATATTACTTAAGTAAGGTTAATCACTTAAATAATTTTCCTTTAGTTTAAGATGCTCTTAAGCTTATGCCAATTGAAACACATATTTCTCTTACTTATAGTATTCATTAATTTTTCTTAAATTATTGACAAGTTTGAGTTATCATCAAAACATAGGATATAATAAGAGAATTATCACTGTCAGCTCCATAACTTGTCAACACATGCGTACAACCTTGTCAATGGATGCCAATAGGATTGTTTATGTATTTTAATGCATGTTTTCAAAATTTGGACAAATTGCAATAATAATATAAGTTTACAAATGTTGTTTGTCTTTTTTACAAATGTTGATTGCTACTTTTCTCTTCCTTTGAATATAGACAATACTTTATCACCATGTTTGTTGCTTGGATGAGTTGCAAGCTACCACAAGCACTCAACCTTCAATTCATCGATATCTTGCATTAAGTATTAAGGCATAGTGTAACCTTTATCACCATGGCATAGTTTATATCACATGCTCCACTAATTACAAATGGTACCCCTATGTGAAGGAAACATAGTAGATTCTTCTCATATGTACTCATTAACAAGTTTATCACCTATATTAACAACTATCATTGCCCTATTAACAATGCATTTTGACTTCGCATACCAATAGTTTCAACCACAAAACTTTTACTTTATGTTCATCCATTCCCACTTTTATTACATAAACATAGAACAATATAATCTAAAACATAGAAAACTTATGAAACTCTACCCAAACACAATCAAACTACAACTAAAATTATTAAAACAATAAATGGCCTATAGTTATCATCAGCAAGTTCAATACCCATATTAACAACTATTGTTGCCCTATCAATAACACATTTTCTTCACACGTTAAGTGTTGTAACTATAAAATTTCACCATAGGTTGATTCCTTCCCACTTATGATGTAGAAACACAGCATACTTAACCAAGAAAAATAGAATACAAACTCTAAAATCTTACCCCAAACATATTGGAACCACAACCACAACAAATGAAGCATTTAATTAGGTCAGCCTTAATAGGCCACAAATATAAACAAGGATATCCCAAATGCTCAAACACCTAACCTCAATCCTACATTTTATTTCTACCTTCTCATGGGTTTTATTTAACTTAGGCTCCCAACATTTGCAAAAGAACATAATTTGTAGCAGAACAAGATATGTGATGACCATAGTGAGGAGTTGAGATTTATGGGGTGACGAAGTCAAGTATCAAGGTCATTTACTTAGGCAACAGCCAGCAAACCGTGACAACAAATAACTAGGAACAGTGAGGTAATGATATCAGCTTCGATAGGCTAATGAAGTTGAGTATTAAGGAACGAGAACAAGGCAATTGGGGGAGAGAATTGTTAGATATATGATTAATTTTGATTATGTCAAATATAGATGCCGAATATTAAGAGCAAAAAGTTTGCCTCATATATTTATTGTCTTATATTGACTAACTAGAATGTTAAATGTGAAATATCCTGTAAACTAGTCAAGAAGATAATATCAGGTTGAGGTTTAAAAGATAATCATGAAAAAGAAGAATGAAAATATCAAATATGTGGAGAATATTTATGAAAATGAAGAGAAGAGATTGAAGAAACAAGAACTTGCTAGATAAGTAAATCAAGATTCAAGTCTCTAGATATGGATTGAATGTCGCTATGATCAAATAGTAGTTGGAACAACTCAAATTGAAGCTAAAATGACAATATGGGAAGCTAAACCTCGAGGTGAGAAGGAAAGCTTAAGGAAAGTGGAAAATTAGAGTAAAACCTCAAGGTTAAAAGCAAACCTCAAAGTTTGAAAAATGTTGGCATATTCTGCTTTTCATCAACAAAATAAAGGTTCAATCTTTTAGCCGTATCTTTCCAATCAGACATATGATTGAGATGAAACTTATTTCATATGAAACTACACTTCAAATGTGACATAAAGAAATCAAGAACATGATAAAACAAGTTCATATGAAAGAGATATGCTTCTCCAAAGTTGGTGCTCAATTTGCTTCAGATAATCTAGACAATGTTTGATGTTTATATCATATCTCTCAAACCACAATTCCAATTGAGATTATTATTTTTGGGCATAAAACCAGACTCTCAATTCTTTCCAGAATCCAAGATCAACCTAAGCGAAGATCATATGAGAGAATGATGAAATTTCAAATTAGATGATGGGGTATTTTGGCTGTTTCAGAATAGTACCTATTCTTTGTTTAATAACTTCCTGAATACAAAGAATTTAGAGCTGCTTCTTTTTGCATTGGAAAGAGGACTCAAAGAACTTTATGAAGATAGGTAATTTGCTAGGTTTATAGCTAACATAATAAGATAACTCAAGATATAAATAGATATATTTGTCAAAAACCTGGTTAGGAAGCAAGGTTTCACAACAAATCTCGAGGTTTGCTTGAAACCTCGAGGTTTTAGTGAAATCTCACCCAATAGTGAGGTTTAGCCAAAACCTTACTAACCAATTAAAGGTTAGACAAACCTCAATATTTGTCTTAAACATTGTTGGCTCAACAAGTTTTTGTCAAAACCTTATAGTTATAATTAAAATCTCAATGGCCAAGAGAAAGTTTAGCAAACCTCAAAGTTTAGCCAAAACTCGCTGGTACAACAAGTTTTCCTCCAAAACTTATAGTTATTTTCTAAAATCTCGATGGTGGGGCGAAAGGTTAGTGAACCTCAAGGTTTTTCAGAAACCTCAAGGTTCGACCAAACCTTTCTAATATAGCAAGTTTTCTACCAAAACTCACAGTTATAATCAACACCTTGCTAGCCACGTGAAAATTTAGCAAACCTCAAGGTTTGACCAAACCTTGCTATCACAATAAGTTTTCTTCTAAAACTCTCAGTTATAATTCAAACCTTGTTGTTAGGACAAGTTTTGATAAAACATCGCTCCAAACCTCAAGGTTTCAGTACGTACTCTTTTGACCAAATCTTGTGATGCTCTAAGTATATTGATAAAGCCCGATACCTCAAGTTAATATTTAAAACCTCAAGGTTTCTCACTGTTTTTCGAAGTGCTTATCAGACTAAAACCTTGAGTAAACCTACAAACCTCAAGGTTACATATTTCTGTAAAAATCTTGAGTATTTATTTCAAAACTCTTTGTTAAAGAGAAACCTCGAGTATGCTAGACAAAGTCACATATTTCAAATTACCTCGAGGTTATCTTAAAACCTCAAGGTTTGTGTGTAATCTTGAAAACCATAAAACAGAGTATTGCAACCATAATTCTTTATTCAATTATATACCCATGATTATTGATACCCACTTACTCTAATCACTTCTACAAGTTATTATATGTGTTTAAAAACATATTAGAGGCTTCAAAGATGTGATCAAAACACACGATGACAAAAACCAAAAATTGGGTCGGAACTCCAACACCTATATTTCAATGGGAAGAAAAATTTCTTAAGAGCCTAACGGATATTTCATCATCTCCAACTGTCATCAAATCCACACCAACTATAAAAGGAGAAACATTCAAGATGAGCAAAGTGACGAAAAGCAAGACTAAACACGCATACTACCAAAATGTTAACTTCAACATCTAACTCATTCACTCTATTTCTAAGTGATTATGTAATATACTTTAAAGAGGTATTTTTATTTGCACTTCATTGTTCATTATTCACTTCTAAGAGAGAAGTCTAATTGCAATCTCTTATAATCAAAGACATATCCTTACGGGGTGTAAAGGGGAGTAACTTTGAGAGAGTTGTAAAGGCTTCACAAGTGCCTGAATAAACTTGTGAGATTGTAGTGGTTCTCAAGTGCCCGATTGAAACTTGAGGAAGATGGTAGATTGAAAATCTCAAAAGAATCCTGAGGACTGGATGTAGGTCAGTGAAGGACTGAATTAGTATAAATCTCTGTTTGCAAATTCTCCTCTCTTATCTCTTATATTTCCAACATACCTTACTTGATTAATTTAATATTCATTTGTGAATCATTATTCTAACATTTATTATAGTCACTAAGATGCAAAAAGATTTTTAAAGTTCATAAGTTTTTATCTGACACCTAATTCATCCTCCTCTTGGGTGACAGCCGGTTCTAATAAGAACAATTGAGGGTTTGAATTTTTTTGCCCTTTTCTCAAATACACTAAGGGTATTTGGGTCTTTTCACAATTGGAATATTACCCAAATGTCCCACATGACTTCACTATAAATTGGAGATTTTAAGGGACCTTTTAGTCGTATTTTGTTTTTTGGGACTTAGGTGCAATTTTCCTAAATTTAAAAAGTATTATACTGGATTTAAATCCGCTTAAATTCCTCCTCCTCTCTTCCTCTCAAAATCCCATTTCCACATTTAACTTAAAAAAAATAATGGCTCATATGTAATAGGGAAAAATGCAATTTGGTCCCAAAAAGAATTATACTATCAAAAGGTCCCACGAAATCATGTAATTACAATAAAGTTCTAATCAACAACTCCATGAGCTTCCATAAGTTGTCATTAACAACTCATTTAGCCCTATTGACAACTCTATGGGATTATATTATAATTATGCGATTTCACATGACCATTTGATCGCATATTTCCTTCCCTGAGACCAAATCACAATTTTCCCAATGTAATATTTTATAAATATTCTTTTAATGTTACTAATAAATAATTAAATAAACTTTAATTGTTAAAATATGATATAGACAGTCGCACATGTAGAACCCAAACATAAAATTCTACCTTTGATCATTATTAATATTATTTACTCAATTAGTTTGGTTAGATTAAAGAAATTAGTTAAATTAGTTGTTCATAAAAATGTGCAATAGTTTTCCACAAACATCCCCTAAATCATTTGCATTAAAATTATGTAAACTCCCTTGACATGCACAATCAATTATTTAGAAAAAAAAATTATACATATGAGAGACAAAGTAAATTGAAGTCTTGTATTTATTACTAGTTTTATAAAGTATAAATATGACCCATCCATTTTTTTCATTTAAAGACGGAGATAAAATTCTGAGAGAGGAAGAAGAGAAAAATATTCTAAGAGATCATCTTGTACTATTCTATTTTAAATTTGATGATGAAAAATAATACATGTTGCAAAATAATTATTTAAATTTATAATTAATTTACATAAAAAAAACTATAATTAATGTTCATGCATATATACAAAAACTAAAACTCATGAGGAAAAAAAAGAAGAGAATATATATATAGATGTATATATTTATAAAAGTTCAATAAGATGTATCCAACTATTAATTACGAGTAATCTGTTAATTAATATTGACATATGATTTCAACGTATAAAATAATGGGTTAAGGGGTGCAAAATTGCACAGGAAATTTTCATTGAGGGATAATCTTATCTCAAAAGGTTTTGGAGGGGCAATTTTATTCCAGAAATTTTAAAAATGGAGCAATTTTACTATAACCATTATCTGCATTAATAATCAACTAAATATGATGAGCTGACAGTCCACATATCATTCAAGTTGTTGTTGTTAAGATGAAAATTTACACCAAAAGTTTTAAATTTAACTTTGAAAAAAAATAAGATGACATATAGACTTTCGAGGTAAATTTGCACTTTAATAAAAATAGCTCAGCATATTTAATCAATTAATGGTCAAAATTAATATAGAAAACGTCAGGGTAAAATTGCCTTACAAAAACTTACCAGGAAAATTGCCCTTTAGTGAAAACTTTTAGAGTAATTTTGCCCTTCTAAAATAATTTATAAAAGGGTAAAGGTGCAACTTAGGAATTAAAAATTTCACTATGAGCACCCAACAGATTTATCTATTTTCAAATATGAAACTAGACATAAACAATTTGTTTGAGAACAGATATAACAACTCGGTTAATAAGAATTGACTTTCATTGCTCTTTGCACTTAGTCCCACTAGTCATTTCTCTCTATTATTCTAATATTTTCTTAATAGAAAAATATCACTTAGACCCCATAAAAATAACCTTATTTTATATAACCCAAAAAATATCTTCAAATTTCACTACAGCCCTTGGGTCAAAATGAAAGTAATTTTTTTGTGAAAAGATAATAGTGTCCTTACTTTATTTTTCTTCATAAGAGTATTTGTAAGACATATATAAGAATTTTCAACACAAATAAAGAATTTACAAGATAGACATGTGAATGACTAATGAGTTAAAAATTTTGTCTTGTAAATGTCTTTATTTGTCTTGAAAATTGTTATATTTGTCCTACAAATACTCTTATAAAAAAAATAAATTAAGGGCATTAAGGAGTGCAGTGAAATTTTAGGATTTTTTGGGGTTATCTGAAATCAAAATTCTTTCCATGGGGTCTAAATGACATTTTCTCATTAATAAAATATTAAAATAATAAAGAAAGAGATGACCTGGTGAGACCCATAGTACAAAAAGTGGCGAAAGTTAAATGTTATTAACGACATTGTTATATCTTTTCTCAAATAAAATGTTTATGTCTAGTTTTACACCCGAAAATAAACAAATATGATGGGTACTCATAGCAAAACTGTTCATTACTAAATTGCACCTCCTCATTTTATAAAATGAAAATTCGATTGTAAATTCCACCA
This sequence comes from Acacia concinna, assembly GCA_037177275.1. Taxonomy (NCBI): domain Eukaryota; kingdom Viridiplantae; phylum Streptophyta; class Magnoliopsida; order Fabales; family Fabaceae; genus Acacia; species Acacia concinna. The sequence continues at coordinate 18,841,323 of JBAGKO010000012.1, forward strand.
CAATAATTCCCTAAGGCGTTCCAATTTAAATGTTAGTAAAGGCTTGTTTGGTACAAAGGATTTGAATGGGAGGGGAGGAATTTATAAGTTAAATTTTAAAAAATTAAAGAAGTGAGATTAAAAGTTTTAAATTATTTTTTCATATTTTTCTATGTTACATTTTTTCTTTATTAAAATTTTATAACCCCACTTTTTCATATTCTTTAAATTCAACTTCTAAAATTTTTATTTTTCCACCCCCCCTCCCCCATACCAAACCAAACAACCCCTAACGGGCAAGTTTCCACCCACATGCCAAAGGCGCAAAGTATAAAGTTAAATATTGACTTTATTATATATAGATGCATGATGTAAAATAGATGTGGTGCATTTGTATTTTCACTGGCCAACAAACAGATTTGTATTTTAAAACAACATATTTTATCTCATTATTTTTTATTAATCAGGTTTGTTATTCTAAGCATAAAAAAATACAGTTCTTCATCCGGTAAAAAAAAAAAACTACAGTTCTTTGATGTGGGTTGGTGTTTGGGTGGTCCTCATAGATTGGGTAGTTTGAGCATGGTGGTGTTGGTTAAAATTTTTCAGGCAATATTGTTGCTGCTGCTGTTTCTTTTACATGGTGGCGCGGCTATGTGTAGGTTGGGTCTTTGGTAGGGGTGTGTAAACTTCAGGACCGGGATCGGAATTTATCATTTCCGGTCCTAATTAGACACCGGGACTGAGAAATTAATCTCGAGATTTCTATATTTTTTTAAAAAAATTATATAAAATGATTTTTTTATATTTTATTATTAAAAATAAACATTTAACAACTAATAAAACTATAATAATTACATAAATTAATCTAAATTTTAGAAATAATGTTTATTGTTATTATTTTTATCTTCATTCTTAGTATCATAATATATACGGTTTAATTCAAACTAAAGATGTTATACATATATTTTGAAAAGATAACTTAATTAATAAAAGTAAGAATATACAAATAAAATGATAATTTAATTTATAAAATAAAAAAATTAAAAAAAAGGGGGACCGAGATCATCCTAGGATCACCTGGTCCCAATCCCAGTCATAGTCCTGAGATTGGGCCGGGAGTACCAGGATCGGGATCTTTTACACACCCTTAATAGCACATTGAGTTATCAATTGAAATACACTACATTGTCAACAGGCCACATTAAGTTTGTCAAAGACAATGAATTATATTTGTCAATAGTAGCACATTGAGTTGTCAATAGAAACACACTAAGTTGTCAATAGGCCACATTAAGTTGTCAAAGACAATAAGTTATACTTGTCAATAGTAGCACATTGAGTTGTCAATGGAAACACAATAAATTGTCAATAGGCCATATTAAGTTGTCAATGGAGAGGGTGGGGAGAGAGAGATACTGACGCGTCAGAGGGGAGAGAGAGAAAATACTTTTTTATGAAGGCATTAATTATAAAAAAGTCCCACAGAACTTTTTTACAATTACGCGATTTCACAGGATCATTTCTTCGTATATTCTGTTGGTTGGGACCTAACCATAAATTTCCCCCCTTTTTTTTACGGAAGAAAATAAAAATTCCATCTTTTTTAATACTCATACTTGACATTCTAAGATGAACACTCCAACTAAAACATCCAACCTCACCTTTTAACATGAACTCTCAAAACAACTTGTACCTTTCATACTTCTTTTTCCTTCACTATTAAATTACTGCATTTCACTTTATTTATTACCACCTTTTTAGTGGTTCAAACATTTCAGCGTCTTGCATCCTATGTTCCTTATTAGTGTGTCAGCTACCATCACACAGCTAGACCTGATATTAAAGATTGGAGGCCACTAGCCGGTTGGTTAGAAAAGGGATGGTAAGACATCTCCCCACCTTCCAAGTCTTAGGTTCAACCCTTGGCAACTTGCCTCAAACAAACTCCAGATTAGTCAGTACCGGGGGCTTTAAGCAAAAAAAAAAAAACAAAAAGTGTTCCGATGCATACAATGGCTAGCTTAGATAACCTTAATTCATCGTCACACATGTTGTCCTACTTCCATTGGGAACCAAACTAAACTCTGAATTGTTGAAGCTGATTTACTTCTTATCGCATATTCTTTATTTTAGTTATTGTACCCATTCAGCCCCTTTAAACCATAACTCAGAAATTAGGCCAGTGAAAGCCCCCAAACCAGAGTCAATGGCTATTTCTAATATATATGGTTCCCTTTCCTGCGATTTTCAACATTCAAATTAATAGATGGAGGTTTATTCTATCTATAAGAGACCTGCAACCACTGTTCTGAACAGAACCCAGTCAATTATTCAAAAATGGGGTTAATTGATGGTCTCCAATTTGGTTGACCATAATCACAATAACCAGGTTAACATTTTACTGCACCGCACATTTAATAGAATCATCCTCATGAATGAATGGTAGACTCAAAATCTCCAAGAGTTAAGGTTTTTGACATGTACTCCAACATATCCATAGTCCCACACTTACTTTGCTACCAGCGTCCAGAGAATAACCATCCAGACATGCTTGCAAGCGTCTATTTTGTCTCAGCTCAATCTCCAACAAAGATGAACAGACGGCATTCCTAAAAAACCAATAAAAGGGACGAAACATTGTAATTATTTCAGAAACCAAGGATATTTAATGATGAAGAATATATTTAAATTTTAGTTGTATTCAATTTAGTCTTTTGATTGACTAACAAGAAACCAGTTGCCCCCAAAATCAAGAAATCAAGGACTCAATTATATGTTTTGGTAATTCAAGGACAAAATTCAAATTAGTGATCAATTCCAGCGATCAAATTATTAATTTAGTCTATGAATGAATAAAATTATAGAACCAAAAGGAGAATTAAAAATATACTAACTTGTAACTCTATTTTACAATTCAAGTAGACAGTGAGAAAGTTGCTCAGAAAACTCCCCCGGCCATGGAAGGTAGATCATCAAAGCTCCAAAAGTCCATTGGATTTTCACCATCCCGAATTTTCTTTTCACCAAGCAAGGTTTCTAATGAAACATCGTCCCAGCTCCATTCAAGGTAAGGTGTCTGAAAGAACTGCAACTGGGATTCAATATCTGCAAGTTCCTCAGACTGCGTATTTGCGGCATCATTTCCCACAGGCAACACATCCTGAGAGTTAGGGGTGTTAGTATTTTGGCTGGCCTCATTGACAGCTTTAAATTCATCTTCTACAGAAGCAGAAAGCATTGACGATATGTCAGGAGTCTTTGGGCCCTGTTCACCCCAGCTAATAGTAGAATAGTCAAACGAATTACTCGCTTGATCCGAACTGAAACAAACAGGGACATTAACATCATCCGAAGGTGTGAAAAACGTGAGATCATCTGCACTGCTGGGTAAGCCTCCCATCTTAGCATACTGATTCACCAGTGGTTTCTGCTCCATCAAACCCATTGGATAGAAGTAGTCCTTGGGATTGTTCCCAAAATTGAATCTCTGGTTCATAATGGGCTGGACGGAGTGCTTTACATTGTACTGTTTTGGGGGAGAACCTGAGGTCTCATCAGGAAAGTTCACCTTGGCTTTCTTACCACGAATCCTCCGTGCCTCAGCATCATAGGCTCTAGCTGCTTCTTCAGCTGTGTTGAAGGTTCCAAGCCAGACACGGACTCCTTTCCTTGGGTCACGGATCTCGGCTGCCCATTTTCCCCATGGGCGTTGACGGATTCCCCTATACAGATTCTTCCTCTTTCTTTTCTCAGACTTGTTAGCTTTTCCATTGAATTTCACAGATTCTACAGCACCAGATCCTTCAATGTAAATGGAAAGGAAAAAACCATAATATGGGCAAGGCAAGGCCAATGCATCGGCAGTATCAGTAAAAAGACTAATATCAAGAAAAACCAGCTCATGCATCCAAATAAAAAAAAATACAAATACAAAGTAAGAGATGAATGAAGTAACAGCATATTAAATGACAAAAGACTGATCTCCCAGAAAGTTGCTGCAAAATGAAGGGGTATCTAGATTCAAGCACAGCTTGTAATCCGATGGGGGAAGGGGGGAAAACCAAAGTTGAGTCACGATACTAATTTACGGAACACAGGATTATTCGAGTCTTGACAACTACTTTGTAGGAAACTATGACCTATTATTAGAGTACTAATCAAAACAGAAGCAAAATAAGTAGCAATATTAAAGTGAATATCACAATTAAAACACAACTAAAGCTCAATTAATGAACAGGCAATAAGAAATTATATTTTGATCCACAAATGTCAACGTTTGAAACAAATAACAGATTTTCCCAGAAAAAAGGAATCTCGTCTACCTCTAAAATTGATTTTGCCGATAGGAATGCATAGTGTGGTCGTCAAAAGCAACTCCCCTTTTAGGCCAACCACACTCCTGCTTTTACATATGTAAACAAAGAAGAAAAAACGAAATCAAACAACATGAGATCAGGTTCAAAAATATTTCATAAGCATTTCTGAACTCCGCAATTAGTGGACTGAAGATATTATGCAAGCAAATGGATCCACAATATCATATCTATGCTTTATAATCACTTTCAAGATATTCATGGAGTTCATGTACAGGGCATAAAAGTAGGACTATGAGGAAAAAAGTATTAATCAACTTTCATCAAAATAATAAAACTAAACTTAAAAGGTCACAAAGCTAATATCTAATTAATAAAGAGGACTTAAAGGATCATAAAGCAGCCAAAAATATATTCTGAAAAATGAATTTCATGTCATTGACTGAGAAGGAAAATCAAAATTCACCAAAATAAATACCTTCTTTCCCGATAATACCTTGAAACATGTTTCGAAAATAAAATATGTTGTATGTTGCGTGTGATCATTAATACAACTATTAAGCAAAATCAGAATCTCTATCAAGGATATAACAACCGAATGATACATGAACTAATTATGCCCTCTTATACTAACAAAACCGAAACTAAAAGGAAGTTATAAGAAATATTTACCGCGAGACAGGGATCTGGAAGGCTTGGGGGTTTTGGCAGCAGAGAAACCCAAGGTCTTGAAATCGAACAGCAAATCATTGTCCACATCCACTACATCGTTATCAGACTCATCATTGAACTCCCTAAAATCAGCTTCGAAATCATCACCCGACTCCCCAAATGCAGATCTAGCGGGCTTCGAGAATCGCTTCCCCGAACTGAATTTCTTCAAATCCGGCCAGAGGATATCAGCAGTGAGCCGGCGACATCTGGCCTCCGGCGTCTGAATCAAATCAGAGATAATAGCACCTCCACACATCTCTCTTTCTCCAGAACCAGTAAACGATTAAGCCTGTTTTTCTCTCTAATAAACAAAGCCAAGTAAAATTAAGAGCAAAAGCCTGAAAATTTCTCTAGCGACGGGTGAATGAAGAGACAGAAGGCTTCCTGAAGAAACGAAAGCTTTACAACGATTTTACGTATAAATGAAGCGATAATTGTTCTTAAGGCACTTGGATTTACCATTATACTCTTGATTACGCCCTATTTATCACAGTTTTTTTTTTTCCGCCAGCTATTGTTTAAACAGACTTTTTTAAAAAAACAATTGTAAAAAAATTAATTATATTATTTTAAAATATTAATTTTTTTTTTAAATTATGCGGTTTGACTTATGAACCATTATATAATATAATAAAACAAAATATATGTTATCATTAAGTAATATAATTAGTTTTTTTAAAATTTTTAGAATTCTTTAAAAGAGTTTTATAAATAGGAATAGAGGGAGTTTTTTTTCTATATCTTCATATTTAGTATTACCTATTTAATTAACTTTTATAGATATATTAATAAAACAAAATAAATTATTTATCATATGTTGTGTTTTATTATATCATACATTAGCTTATAAGTAAACAAGATAGTTTTTTTTTAAAAAAAGATATATTTTAATATTTTAAAATAATATAATTAAATTTCTTAAAATTCTATAAAAAAAAAGGTTAATTAGATCTTATTAGGATAAGATGAATTACTATATTTTTTGTTCGCCATATTTGGTTAATTCATTTTTGCGCGCCCTTGCAAAAAAGCAAAAATGAGAGGAAAATAAAACTAGTGTTTATTTATGCAAGGAATTTTAATAAATGAATTTTAGAATAGAAATTATCATTTATAAAAAGTTACTTAAATCTATATTTCTACATGGCACAATTGGTTGCCAAAAAGATACATCGCACAATTCATAGATTGTAAATAATATCGATTATTTTAGACTTCTTTTGCAAAATATGTGGTTAGTTTTGAAGAATTGTTCTCGCCATTTTCGCAAAAGAAAAAAAATCAATATTTATTATATAAATAGCGAAAGACTAAAGGTATAAAATAATTGCGAGATACCAACAGAAGTTGACGTAGATGGGTAGACATCTCCTTTACACCCATTTGTTCCTGGGTTCGATCCCAGAGAACAGAAGGTGTAGAGAATTTTAGTTGAGAGCTTTCTCCTTTTGGGTACCTCAAAGAGGTGATTACCTTTTAGGCTGTTTCGATTGTGGGTGCCTGGACTAGTTAGTTCGTGGGCTCACTGGATCCAAGAGCTTAGATTATGGTCAAATATCAGGACTCGGTGGGTTCGTGAACCAAAAGTCCACCATCGAAAAAAAAATAAACAAAAAAATAATTGGGGGAAATTTGATTTCTTTTATCCTTCAAGTATTAACTTCAGTTATAATGGAGACTGATGGCTCAATAAGATATTTTTTCTTACTTTTTTTATATTAGCATCCATTACTGATTTAGGTCTATGGCTTCCCCTCTCAATATATGCATCTCTTTTAAAACTCAAGACCTAGATCATTCTTTAATTTTTTTCTTTTGAAATGCATGGCAAGCAAGGTTTGGAGAAAGCGATGAAACACCTATACGCCCCTCATACAAAGGTATTACTATTAGTAGCAATGCACATATCATCACAAAGCAGCTTAACATAATCACTTGGGGGTTGGGTCCATAAATGAGTCTAATAGTCATATCTGTGTCCTATTCAAGCCATGTAGTCAGCACAACGAATAATGTCTCTGCAAGTATGTTGCAACTTATGCCCCAATTTGTGAAGAGAATGTCTCTTGTTGCCCTCACTAAATCTTTAAGAGGATGATCAGCCATAAGGTCCTATACAAGAATATTGAAGGCATCTATGGAGTCCGAATAAATATGAAATTTCTTCAGACCCATATCTCTAGCAACTTCAAGCCCTGTCTTGATAGAACAAATCTTTGCTTCCATAATTGAGCCAATTCTGATAAATTACTGAAACCTCATCAACCAACTGTCAGAAACATCCTTTAAGACTCCTTCTCATGATGCCATTTGACCCTGCCTAACTGAATTATCCACATCAATACAAATGGCATCTTCTTGGGGAAGACTCCATTGCTGATCTATATGTTGAAATTGAAAGATCTAAAAGTTCTTTAATTTTTAACCTGGTTAAAACTCTCCCTTTTTTCTTCTAGTTGATAAATTAATCCTTATGATGTACAATTCACCTGGACACATTTCAAGATCATCCTATATACAGCAAAATGCATGATGACGTGGCTTTTTCATTTTTATGGTGATTTAACTCCCAGTTTTGAACATTCAGCCACCTTTCAATGATAATCAGAACATTATTCTATCGCACCAAGGAAGAGGGAAGGAATGTGGAGTGATGAGTTGTGGAGCTTATTTGGAAAGCCACACCATGTATTTTGTAATATAGGATGATTAGAAGGGATGGAAATAGGCGCCTAGTTAGATTTTACTTAAATAAATTTAGGCATACAATAGATTTACAGCATAACCGTGGGCCTTAGCCTATTTATAGACTTTATTTTAAGTTTGAGCCTTCAAAAAGTTTAACAAAGCCTGTTTAAAATCTTTCTGTAATGATTATACTTTCAAATTCATATATAACCCTTAACACTTATATATAATCCTATATTATGTTTTAAAATATTAACATTCATTATCGTCATAATATAGGACTTAATAAGAAAAAGAAAAGAATGTATAGTTACAACAATTATTCGAACAAGTAGAAATAATGAAAACTAATTATTTGTTGAATAATGAGATAAAGTTTTTTACAATTGATGAGCAAGTATAATAAGAAGTATATAAAACTATATATTACCTCATGTGCTTTTCTCATATAAATTGAAACAAACTCCTTCTATTAAGATTATAATATTATAATAGTAGACATTGAAAATTAAGGGGGAGAGTAAGTTAGCGTTGTCATCTTGAGCGATCGAAGATAAAAAAGGTACGGGTGAATTTTTATGCAAAATAAAGGGTTGAGTGTAATGACAATAATATATGAAACTTAAAATTTAGGTCAAGATAAAAAAAAAACTTAAGATTATGGTTAAATTGGTAAATTTATAAAAAATTTATAGATGATATTATAGTTACTTATATAATTGTATAAGTTAAAAAAAATTAAATAGACTAAACCTATAGGTTTTCATCTATTTTTTTAAAAAAGTTTGATAATAAACTTGAGTCGAACATATTTGCTAAATAGAAAAAGTTAAACTTTATGTACAAGGGCCTAGCCTATATCGACCCAGGATGACAAGTTAAGGTAACCTGTAAGTCATAAGGGTTAATTTATTAAATATAAAAATAATTTAGGAAATGAGTTTTGATGGAATTAAAAATTGAGGGAGTGAATCGTATTGAGTCATAATTTAGAATTGAGTTGTAATTAAATTAATAATTGAAGTTCTAAAATATTTTGGGGAGAGTCTTTCGTTAAAGCAGCACATGCATTTTACCGACAGGGTAATGTAGATAATTGTAATGTTAAAATTATTATTTTTAAGAATATGCAAGACACACTAATAAATTATATTATAATATATATTAAATGTTAACAAACAGGTATACTTTATTCAACAATGAGATTTCTTTTCGGGCAAAAAAAAAAAAAAAGAAGAGATTTCTTTAGATAAAGAATGGGATTTTATGTAAAATTTAATAAATTATACCAACATTCTATTTTTTTTAGGGAATCTTAGTAGAAGACTAAATAAGGAAATTAATATTAGAACAGTCCATGAACACATAAATGTGCTATATAAATAAGTATTTTTTTATTCATATGACACATTTACTTATTCATGAACTGCTCTGATATTAATTCCTTTATTTAATCCCTAATTAAAATTTCCCTTTATTTTTTCAGCTTGCCCACTTTGATTTCCTCCAACATTTAACTTTGACCTTCTGGTGGCGTTGAAAAGCTGTTCCATGTTATTTACCTTTTCTATATTTTTGACCTCGTAAAATGAAAAACGGGTTGTTGAGTTGAACCACCTAACTTTTTTTTTTTTTTTGAGTAGGAACCACCTAACTTTTGAAGAATTCACGAGTTGCACATGTTTGCTTTTTATTTCTGTTTTATATTCTATAGGGGTAAACATATAAGGGCATATTTGATAATTTGTTTTGAAAATAATTTTTTGTTTTAAAAAAAAATAAAAAATTTATTTAAAATTTTTTTTAAAGCAAAAAATAAAAATTTGTTTTAAAAACTAAAAAATGAAAATGGTTTTAAGTTGTTTTCTTATTTTTGTTTTTTGATTTTTTATATTTTGATTATATCACTTACTCACTATGAATAATACATTACCAATAATAACTACCACCACCTCACCACCAACGATTCTACCGTCACATCAATTCAAAAAATAATTTTTTTAAAAATAACTATCCAAAATTTTTTTAAAAAAAACTTGTTTCAAAAAACTGTTTTATAAAACTATTTTAGAGAAAAAAATATAAAATAGAATCAAACAAGCTTTAAATGTTTAAATATCTAAAAATATGTATTTTACAAATTATCACAAACCCAAGTTATTAATTTAGCTAAAGTAAAAGAGAGGGAATCCTATTGAACAAATAGGATTTCTTCCAAAAATATTATATACTCCAAATTTCAAATAAAGAAATTGATTGGTATGTACATCACATGAAATATCAAACGTATTTAATTATATATTGTTGGCGATGGCTTTTGGCCAATCAAATGAAATATGTCGACATGATTACATATTTACTCATCATATATACGTTATTAGTTTTTAAGAACAAGAAAAGCCGGCTTGCTTAATGCAATAGTATCTTTTAAAAGCCCTCATGCCTATTATAAGC
>JBAGKO010000012.1:18870134-18880592 GCA_037177275.1 Acacia concinna
AAAAATTAACATGTCTTTTTTTTAAAAAAAAAAAGTTTGAAAAACAGGAGAAAAAACGGGCTGACCCGCTTAACTTGCTAATCCAACAGTTATGGGTTGGGTTGGCAAAATGTAAACCCATATAAATACAAGTCTTTTAGGTCTGAACCTATATGGTCCCAACCCATAGCGGGCTAGCCCGAACCCGGTAATTCGGCCTATATTATCGGCTCTACCTCCCCACCACCACGGTGAGAAAATTAGTCACGTCCATAAACTTCAACTTTTGAAGCGACTTTCCTGTATAAGGAGCTTTTATTTATAAGTCACACCCACATCTAAACACCTTAAAATAAAAAGTGACTTTTTTTTTTTTATTAATAAGTAACTTAAAAAGACATTTTGAATCATATCCAAATAGGATCTTAGTCTTGGGCGTTGTCTGGTACATTCTCATGCTAACACAATTTCCAAGTTTCCATGGCAATATCCTTTTTATCACTTCTCATTTTTACCGTGTTAAAACTCATCAGTTTATGCGTTTAATATTTAATCAGCCCAAGTTTCATCTACAATATCTATCCACCTAATAATGAGTTAATGACCGGTAGAGGGAAAACTGAAGGGAATTTAATCATACTAGTAATCATCACAAAATCCTAAATTACTTGTAATACTTCCTCAGTTTCTAAAGAAAAGATAAAGTTGACTTTTTTTAAGAATTAATAATGTTAAAAAAATTATTTAATTATATTATATATTGTATATAATTAATTTATAAGTTAGGCAAAATCATTTAAAAAATAATAAATATAAGTATATTTAATTAGTTTTTTAAATATATTTGAAAAGGTTATCTGTCCTATAAATCTGGAAGACTATAAATCTACTCTGATGAGAGCCTATGATGATTACGTCCATCAAATTTATCATTCGCAAATATGGTGCTAATCCTTAAATTAATCCGGTAACCAATGTTTCAAATTTTACCAATTGCAATCCATATATATATTGAACATTAGCAACATTAATGTGGAAACTAATTTAAAAATTTAATTTTAATGGAATACAATGTAAGAAAAAGTTGACAAAAATTCCGCCATTATTGAAAGAAATGTAGTGCCATTCAAGTCCTTCAAAAAACTTTCGATGGAAACTTTCGACCAATTTTTCCATTTAATTTGTCTAATCGACAATATTTAGGTAAATTTAATTTTTAATATGAAATCCTTGTTTTAAAAGATTCTCGTATTTATCTCTAACCAACCTTCGACACTTCTCCTTCAAAATGATTTTATAGACGTCTACTTATTTTGTTACACGGATCCCAAATCAATAACATCGGAATCGAACTAGTGAAACAATACGATTCAAACACAAAGCATGATCAACCAAATTATTAAAATAAAAAATTCAAAAAGGCACCCAGAAAGATGAATAGATACGAATGTGATGGCAGTGGTAAAGATTCATCCTGTATTGGGCTCGATTGAGCCCGAAAGCATCGATTTTCTAATGAAGATTTTTAAATACAAAAAAAAATTCTTCTACGACAATGCGTTTAGATTTAGATTTTGGTGTGTAGAAGAACTGAAGATGATGTGGCTTTTGTTTTGTTCATCTTTCTACGATCCTGTTCTTCCTTCATCGTGTTAGTTAGGGTTTGCAGAATTGCAATTTCCCTTTACTCTCAGTGTTCCTACTTCACACCATCAGGCCCCTAAGATGAGCTGTTCCGTTGTTTAGCTGGTTTTTAATTTGGTCCGATGGGACATTAGAATCTTGAAATACTTCTATTTCCTACACTTTGGTGATTTGCCTAATCGAAGATTGTCGCCCTTTGTGGTTTTTGTTCCTTTGGTGCTACCTGCTTGAATGATGTTTCATCCTGGAGGGATTCCCAAACAAACTTGTAGTCTACTTGCTGTCACATGTGGCAAAAACGTTGAGCTTGAGTTCGACAAGAAACTCACTCAGAATCAGCTCAAATATCCCTTTCCCGAGTTAACTTCTTCAGGGCGTTTGGAGGTGCTAAATTCTCTTCCTCCTTTCAATGATGGGTTACACGTTTATGTTTTGCTTTAGTTTTGGTTGTTTCTTTAACATATGTTTAGCCTTTAATGCAGGTTCAAACTCTAAACAATCCAGAAAAAGAACAGTTTCGAAAAGTTCTCGAGTCTTATCAACCAAATTTTGTATATTTACAAGGGGAACAGCTTGCAAATGGTGAAGTCGGTTCTTTGATCTGGCAAGGTGAAGAACTGGCCACCTCTGAAGCTATATTAGAGCTCTTTGGTCCCACATTGCCAACAGCTGTATGTATTCTCAAATTAAAACCAAGTAAATTCTTTGTTCTTTTCATATAATCTGGCTGACTGGGTATGTGCTTGGACTTTGGAGTTTGGACATATTATGAAAAGCAAGAGTGGTAGCATGTTAAATTGTTACTTTCTATACTGCAAATTGTCAACATGCCATTGCGAACTTCTAAATCTACTATATACAAAATGGGAATTATTAACTACCGTAGTTTGTGATCAAAAGGAAGAAACAATAGGAATTTCATTGTTGCGGTATATGAAGATCAAATAAACCTTGGATTTTGCTGCATCTAAATTTGTGATCATGTGAAAATTGAACCAGGGAAGAAACTAAGAAAGGTTGGTGGTTGATGATTTTGTAGATGATAAATTTAAGTAAACGTTGATTAGAAGATATTTTTATCTTTAGCATATCGCTCAAGACATTAGCTCATGTTGATGGCATTGTCATGGTCTAGTAGTGTTGCCCCCTTATTTCCTCACTGTTTAAATGTGTATTATCTATTCTTTTATTTAAAATAATACTGCTTAAAGGACATCCTTGAACTGGCAAAGCTTTGGTATTCAATTTGATGTTCTTTTGTTTTTCTCCATTAAAAAAATCTGCAGGTATACTTGGAAATCCCAAACGGGGAAAATTTGGCAGAAACTCTTCATCATAAGGTAATTATTTCCAGGTTGCTGAGCAACAACGCCTGCAGCTTCCGAAACTAATTTGTTTTGATTATTAAACTAAGTGGGTTCTGCAGTTTCTACAATCCGTTGCATTTTGAGAATTTCACGAGGAAGGAATATTCATTTAGGATATTTGACCTTGCAGGGAGTTGGATATGTGATTTATTGGAAAAATACTTTTTCTTGTTATGCTGCTAGCCATTTTCGTCAAGCATTTTTTTCAGTGGTGCAGAGGTATGTTACCATATATTTGGAATTGAGAAAGTATTTGGTTGGTTCCATTTTCAATGACTATATATGTCCAAAGTCTTGTGTCACCACAATGGATGCTTTTGGGAATTGATCAATAGATAGGCACAGACTTGAGAACGCATTATCTTTGATGACGCTTTCATTTAGCTGTCGATCAATAAAAGGAGTGTTTAACCCTGGAATTTGTGAAGAGTAAACTTTAATTTTATGTTTTGTGACATTTAATTGTACATATTTAATGTATAATTTGTTTTTAACTTTGTATCATGGAATGGTCAGAACTTGTGCCAATATTACTTATGTCTGTGTTGAGAAGACAAAGCATTTATGTTTGTGTGCGTATTCCACTTTTCATCCGGCATGAATGGGTGTGTTGAGAAATTTAGGGCATAACTTATATTTCATGTTTTCTATGTCATTAATTGCAGCTCTTCTACGCATACATGGGATGCCTTTCACCTTGCCCGTGCTTCTTTTGAGTTTTATTGTGTTCAAAACAATCAAGTCCTTCCTGGTGAGGAACATGATTCTAGTGACAATATAGGGCCACACCTTCTTGGAGACTATCTCCAAATCAATATTGACCCTCCTGAGGTTTGTGAAGATGATGAGGAAGATTCCTCAGGCAGTCTTCCTGCTATAAAGATACATGATGATGAAGTGAACTTGAGATTTCTCATATGTGGTTCACCTTCCATTGTGGTAAGCTTTTGTTGAAAACTTCATCCTGAGATGTATGCCCACTATATCCTTATTTAAGCTCACTTGTGTATGTTCACGTGTTGTGAATTTGTATGCTAGATGCTCCCTTTGTCCCCCAATTACTCACATGCTTTTTAATTCCTCCTTTTTATTTATCCAGGATGAGTCACTATTGAGATCATTGGAGGATGGGCTCAAAGCACTCTTAACCGTTGAAGTATGTTTAGTTATTTATCGTCTCGTCTAATCAAATTTTTCTATTTTTTTACACATGAGCATGATTTTTTTTATGACTTATTGCATTTATTTTAGTGAAAGCCCTACGATTATTATTTTTACATGCAGAGATAATTTCTTATTCTGAGTCGGGTGGCCTGTTTTACTCATTATTCAACATAGTAGTCTCAGTAGAGGCATTTAAAAGATCCTTGACAATTGCCTCAAATCATTCTAGTGGCCTCTGTTTGTTATTTTGTTGTATAGCTTTTTATCAAAATTTTTCCTTAAGTATGCAGCTTTTTCATTTTATACCATTATTTTTCAGATACGGGGGTGCAAGCTCCATGGCAAGTTTAGGTACGTCAATATCATGTATATGCCTACTAATTACACATTGGATGATTTCCAATATGTCAGATTTGGTTTTTAATGCTACCTAGGAAGTAGTTCCTCCTGGCAGTATGCCCTAATGTGAAACTGTCATTACTGATGTGGATTGTACCTTGCCATATCGACTTTAGCAAAAAGAGGTTGTTGTCACTGTTAGCCAATGTTGCTGATTTAGAGATGGCGTCATGCTTAGTCAATTTGAAAACCACTGGGGCAACAACGTTGAGATTTGGACTAGGGCAATATAATTAAACGTTTATGCTACTAGATAGACCAAGGGAGTAATAAATAAGCCTTTTTTCCTTAAAAATGTTTTGTTTTTAAAAAATGGTGGCCATTGGTGAGTATTGACATCTGGTAATATTTTAAGGCCTTTTCTCCCTGTCACAGTGCTCCTCCGCCACCTCTTCAAGCAGCCACTTTTTCTCGAGGAGTTGTGACCATGCGATGCGATATATCAACCTGTAGTTCGGCCCATATCTCTCTTCTGGTTTCTGGTAGTGCTCAAACTTGCTTCAATGATCAGGTAATCTCAAAGTATTGTGGTGAAGTTGCATTACTGAAGCTAGGAATGTTTTAAACGTCAATCTTGCATAACCAATATTTTTCAAGCACTTAGGGTGGTAATTCTTATTTTTCTCTGCGAAAATATTAAATTTAAATTTTGTCTTGAAAATTGTTTTCAGACAATTTCCCCTTCATATAAACTGTCTAAACCAACCATTTCTCCATGTCAAATCCACAGTTCAAAATTGTCTTATAAGTTAGTCCTAGATATGAAGTGTGCATGTAACATTGACTAAATAAAACTTTTGAATTATTATTCCCTGACCTTTCTGTTTTTTTAGTTATTGGAGAATCATATAAAAAATGAGATAATTGAGAAGAGTCAACTGGTTCATGCTCAAATTGATGAGGGAAACAAACAGCAAGTATCTGAACCTCGTAGATCTTCCTCAATTGCTTGTGGAGCAGCTGTATTTGAAGTTTGTATGAAGCTTCCTCTATGGGCTTTGCAGGTTTTATTCATTACTATCCTTTTCACCCTTTTAATCTCAAAAGGTTATCTGTGGTTGTGTTTTTTAAAAAAAATTAGTAGCTTTGCCATTGAATGGGATACACCTTGCTAGTTTCTTGCTGGGTACTCATTAAGGTTCTTGTTCTGTATCAAATATAGCGGTGGTGATTGTGCACATGTTTGCCGAGTTGATTTGTTTTTTAAAAGAATTGAATTGTTATTTAACTAGCTTACAGTAAAGAAGCAACAAGGTTTTGTTTGATTTAATAACAGAAAAAGTATTTGAGAAGTGGCCCATTAATTTTGGCAGGTTTATGTGCAAAGATGAAATCTGGAATATGAATTTATTCTTCCTGCCAATCAAATCACCCTGCTTACAATGCTTCTGATGTCAAGTTCTCTGTTAGGATTGATTATATTATTCTTATTACCTCTGGAGCTTTATCTCTTCTGTTAATCACTTTCACATGGATTTAAACGACAAATAATTTCTTTTCTGCCCCATCTTCTCTGTATTTGCTTTGGCAGCCCTGAATGCCAAATTGACTCATTTGGTCAACTTTTTTTGCCATGCCGAATAAGTGAATAGTTGTTTAATCAATTCAGTTTTGCATGCCAAATAGGTATTTAGGTTCTGCACCATTACTTCAACGTAAACGTAGATATTCCATCTTTCAGTGCATCTGAAATTGAGTTCTGAAATTTTGACACTTAAATGATGACACAAAGGTCTTGCATACTAAAAATGGAACAGCAGCAAATGTTCTCACATCATTGAATTTTGTCTCTTTTACTAGCTAAGCTAAATATTGGAAATAGTAAAAAAAGTCAATGATGCTGGCATGTTAAAATTTCACTAGGGAAATGATATTAGGAAGCTAACTTCTGCTTTCTCTATCATCAGCTTGCCCCTTTCAAATGAGGAGTGCTATAGTATTTCAATGGGCTGATAATTGATATCACTCAATCACTTGACTGGATATCAATCTGGTCTTCCTACAACCAATCTATCCACTGCCTTCCCCATGAAATGTAACTTTAATTGGAACTTTGGAGTTCAATACAGTTAGTGCTTGCATTGCGGAAAATGAAAATTATTGGATGTTTGTGGGGATTTTTGCCTCACAAGTAGCTGGATATTCAGTTTATTGTAGTGCTAAAGTTCATATATTATAAAAACTGGGCTTTCTTCTCTTTATTTATCATGAATTATACTGATAATTTTGACTCAACCTTCAGGTATTGAGACAGCTAGCTCCTGAAATTACTTATCGTAGTTTAGTTGCGCTTGGGATTGCTAGCATTCAGGGGTTGCCTATTGCTTCATTTGAGAAAGATGATGCTGAGCGCCTGCTTTTCTTTTATCAAAGTCAAGAGAAAGATAGTGATGCAGACAAAATCATTTTCAGCAGCCCCCCTGGCTGGTTGAAACCACCCCCTCCTACTAGAAAAAGGTGTGAGCCGAGTCAAGATGCAAGCCCTGGCCTTCAAGATGGTTTTTTAACTTTGCAAGGTACTGTTCAAAAAACAGATGAAGAGGAAAAGGATACAAAACCAGTGAATGGAATTGGCACATCCTTAACTCCAGCTAGGCAGAGGTTAAAGGTGTCTGCAATGAGGCCCATCCCCCATGTTCATCGCCATAGAATGACACTCTTTTCTGGACCTTCTGAGACAGATGGTTATGATGGTGCCCAAGTTGAAGCTAGTTTACCACTTGTTGTCCCTGCAAAGCGGAGTACTGCTGGTTCAAGTTCTGCAACACAGAGAAAGTCATTTTCAGGGTCAGCTCAGTCTAAGCAGATTATTTCCTTGAACCCACTGCCCTTGAAAAAACATGGTTGTGGCAGGGGCCCGGTCCAATCTTGCTCTGAGGTGGGTTATTTGAGTGTTTCCTGTAATATGACTTTTTATATTGTTTGGGTACACTAATACAATATTTCATGCCGCAATGATGCAATCAAATACTACGGCACTGGATGAGATTTAGATGAAAAGTGATGCGCTGATGGAGACTCTTCAATGAGCCCCCTAGTGTGGGAAAGGGGAATAATTAAGGCTATATCTGAAATAGAATTTGATAGAGTGCATAGCCATGTGATGTTAAAGTTTTATAATTCACACCCTTCTATCACCTTGTAGCGAAGAAGAATTTTGAACTAGACCAGTTAGCTGCATTAAGATCTTTATGATATAATTATTTATTAAAACTTTATACAGGATATTTAATTAGTCACTGTTTTTCATAGGAGGAATTTTTGAAAGATGTCATGGAGTTTCTAATGCTTCGAGGACATAGTCGATTAATTCCTCAAGGAGGGCTTGCTGAGTTTCCTGATGCCATACTCAATGGGAAAAGACTTGATCTCTACAACTTGTACAAAGAGGTGAGCAATTGTGGCTTTTACTTTTGATGACGGTGATGATCAGCAGATTTGGTGAGTATGTTGATAAATTTGTATCTTGTTTCTTAGGTGGTCACCAGGGGAGGATTCCATGTTGGTAATGGCATCAATTGGAAAGGACAAATCTTCTCAAAGATGCGCAATTACACAACCACCAATAGAATGACTGTATGTTTGATGCCTCGTCTATATTTCATTGTAGTCTCTATTTGTGAGATTAATGTGTCAGTATACTTTTTCTGGATCCTGGGGGCAATAGGCAATGGAAGTGCTCTTAAATCCTGATATATCAGTACGTTACAATTGGTGTCCTAAGTTGACCAATTTTGGTGCCATACCAAGGAAATGATATTACAGCGTGGAATTGATACATTATGAAAAGAGAAAAGTACTTTTAGCCAACTGCAGGATTAATATACATTAACTTTCTTGACTTGTAAATTTTTGATTTTACTATCTATATATGAAAATAACTACTAGACTTTGGAAACTAGAATTTAAATTCACGGTTCAGGAAGCAGGTATTTTTTTCTATTAGTGGGCTTACTTATTTGCCCCCCATAACTCCCTGAAATCAACGTGACAAACTCCCATCTCCCCCAATATTGTTAAGCCAATTTAGGGTGTTGTGGGGGAGTCTAAAGGGCTTTTGATACTACGACCCAAAAAATGTGGCTTATGAGATAACAGGTTTGATTGAAAATAGACAGAAGGACTTATTGCCTGAAGTTTGAAATTTGGGTACCTCATTTCTGATTGTGAAAGTCCAGAGTGTTCTTTGCGAGTCACCTAAAGTTCAAGAGGGCTTCTTGCATTTCTTTCCCTTGATTAAAAAGCTCTGGTAATCATTCCAGAAACTAGTTGAGAATTTATGTGATGATCTGTGTTTTTTGGGTGTTTAAGGTTAACTAGCTATAAGGTTATATGTATAATTTATTTTGTTCTACAGGGCGTTGGAAATACACTCAAAAGGCATTATGAAACTTACCTTCTAGAATATGAATTAGCACACGATGATGTGGACGGAGAGTGCTGTTTGTTGTGTCACAGGTTTTTCTTCCTTTTGCTTCAGTCATTTAGATATGATGTTGCTTTATGCCATTTTATGCAGATTCTTTTCTCTTGAAACCCCCTTCCATGTTAAATGCTCAAGTTATCAACTTTAATCTTAATTATTCTTCTCCCATTTCCTTCAGTCATATTTTGTGTAATTGTTTGCTTACGACTTTTGAACTGTTCAACAGTAGTGCAGCCGGTGATTGGGTGAATTGTGGCATATGTGGCGAGTGGGCCCACTTTGGATGTGACAGACGGCAAGGTCTTGGCGCATTTAAGGTACTGTCCTAATTATCGTTATTGCCAATGAACGGTCTGATGCTATCTTGTGGTGAAGGAAAATTGAATCATACTACCTTTTTTCATGTTAAGGATTCACCATATTTCATTCACAACTTGTGCAGGATTATGCAAAAACAGATGGTCTAGAATATATTTGCCCTCATTGTAGCGTAACCAATTTCAAAAAGAAACCCTCAGGTGTCGCTGCTAATGGGTTTTCTCAGGGGTCAATGGCACCAAAACCCCATTGACATAATTCTTCTGCCTCTCCCTTCCTCCATTAACAAGCCATTACTAGTTCCTTCTTGTGTTGGAATTATCTGTAACCATTGTGTTCTATATAAAGATTATAGGATTTTAGGGGGAAGATAAGAATTTAGGTCTTAACTCTTAAGCTATACTGATTTCATTAGGATTAGGCGATCCTCCCCATCCCAGCCACAGCCCTACCTCCCAATTATTGTTATTATTATAATTATTTTTTTTGGTCCTTAGATTTGAAGTTCTTAGTATTGAACTTCAACGGCTTTTGAATCCTATGAAGGGCTCCAATGGTTAAGGACATGAGGTTTATGTTCTGTGAATTTGCCGACATGGTGTAATTTAATCATGTAACAAATGACAAGTCTTCTCTAAAGTTATAGCAGACTTCTGCATATTCAGTACATTTAAGTTTTGGGATTGGTGGTCTATAAAAGCAATCTTGTTCACTGGAATTTAAATAGCCGCCAGTATATGAAATCAATATAGTCAACTTCATAATCTTGTATACAAGAATTTGAATCTCGTCTAAAGTTTTCAGAATTGAAGTTCATTCGATAAGTTATGGTGTCAATAATATATAATTATAGGGTGTTCAAATCCGTGGCCGATAATGTCCGTCCCGGTTTTGGGAATTCCAAATCCTGATACTACTAAGATCACACTGGGACTGGGGAGCAAATTTAAAAAATATTTATCAGTTAAATTCTTTATCTTTTATTGTTTAAGTGATATAGCTATAATAAAAACATAAATTGATCTAGACTTTAGAAATAACATTTATCATTATCAGTTCACGCCACCCCCACCACCACCACCATTATTTATTAGCTTTATACGGTATATATTTAGAATTAATATCATTATATATGCAATTTAACTCTAACTAAGGTTGAAA
>JBAGKO010000012.1:18910396-18927674 GCA_037177275.1 Acacia concinna
GAGAAATAAAAAGTTTTAAAAATTCTCAAATTTCCGCACTTAGAAATATTCTTAAGGACGTTAAGTGACCTAGAACGGTCTTAAGTTTAAGGTGTTACAACATTGACCCTCGTTTCAAATTATAGTAACAAATTCCCTGTGTGTGTGTGTGTGAACTTGTTAAGCATTTAAATTCAAAAGTAAACACCAAATCTGATAGATAAAAAATATGTTCCAATAATCCAATAGATGGAGTAATTAAAAATCAAGTAATTCTATTTCCTCATCAATACTAGATAATGGGAAAGCTTCTTGCAGAGACAGAGTGACAAGGCTTAGATGCGAGAGGTGAGAGGATCATATGTGAGATCGAGAGGCGAGACAACGGCAAGGCGGGCGAGAGCGAGGGGCAAGGCAACGGCGAGGTGAGGCAACTCGTGCCACCGAGACCACGAGCGCAAGGGAGAGGGGCGAGGCAAAGGCATGAGGGGCAAGCTAGGTCTATCACACTCACAGTATCACTCTGTTACTGTATCTGTTAGAGAGGAGTAGAGACTAAGAGAGTAAGGGACAATAGCCACTTGAATCTTGAAGGCCGAAGGAGTCTCAAGTTCACTCAACCACGAAAAGAGTGTGGCCTGCTGAACAGCTAAAGGGCTTATTTTGGGTTGGGCACTTGCCACTTAGGCCTGCACATATTTTTTAAAAAAGAAATATGGTTAAAATATGGTTAACTGTGAGCCCACCGGTTCAGACCGCCATGGGCTAAGCCCAT
Organism: Acacia concinna; assembly: GCA_037177275.1. Taxonomy (NCBI): domain Eukaryota; kingdom Viridiplantae; phylum Streptophyta; class Magnoliopsida; order Fabales; family Fabaceae; genus Acacia; species Acacia concinna. The sequence goes on from JBAGKO010000012.1 coordinate 18,911,151, forward strand.
ATGGGTTCGGGCCTAAAAGATCCGTTAAAAAACAGTCCCACTTTTACTAAACACAAACCACCCATATTTCAGTTTAAGTGGGCTCGGCCCACAATTAAAACCCATATTACTGGCTCTAACTAAAGGAGTATCACATGAACAATGAAATCAAGTATAAGATTCGTTTGACAATAGTTGATGAGATGTGGGGAACTGATACATTTTCATACAATTTTACTTCTCAAGTTTAATTGTCTTGTTGATGTTTGATTTATTGTTTGATCTGTCATGTTAATGTGTAATGTCTATTAATTGTTGTTTGGTTGGCTTCTTAATGTCCTGATATAAGGGTATCACAGTGCCTTGTGTAATGTATGATGAGTGTGCTGTTAGTGTCTGCATGCATGACTTCACTAGGATGGAGGCCCGTGTAGGGTTGGATTTGGAGATGATGGTGAGTTTTTTTTAGATAAAGGTGTACCTGATTATGCTTAAATCAATGCCAATCTTTTTGTACAGTTATTATGTATATGATTGATGAACCGTGGGAATGTTTTAGGCACTGCTAAGGTATGTAGCTCATTCAATGCGACCAAAGTGCCATTCAATTTGAAGTTCCCTGAGGTTAAGCATTTCATTGAGAGGTTTGTGATCATATGTCCATTGAGATCAGCTTAGTTTTTTTTTCATGTATGTTTGTATGAGCTAACTTGTGTGATTTCTCAGTGTCACAACCATCCCCTCACCTACCATTAGTACTATTACACCAAGTGTTCCAAGCAATTCTGCAAATTTTTCAGCGAGTAACCTTCTTTGGTCTTACCCTTTGATTAGTGTTGTTGATATTCCAGAGAAGGCTAGAGTAAGTTATTGCTTACTTTATTATAGATTGATTGGTTAATTGATTTATGAATGATAAGTAATTGCTGTTATATATGTCGCAGGATGATTTCTTTTTAATTGAATGCTTGATCTTGAAAGTGGATACTAGGCATGGCTGGTATTACAATGGTTATGGTAGGTGTAGAAGTAAAGCTAAATCCAAAGCGTGTAAGGGCAAAGAGATTGTCGTGGAACCAAAGTAGGTGATACACTGTCTACCCCCCAGTTCAGATGTTGTATTTTGTTACACTTTAGTTGTTTTTCATAATCATACTGATTTACTCTGAGATTATGATATATTAGGATGAAGGTACATTATATAGTGATAGATACGTCTGGTGATAATGCATCTGTGGTGTTTTTTGACAAACTTGCTATCCAATTCACTAGAAAGACTGGGCTGGAGCTAAAGTTGAACCTGGAGAGGGTAGGATACATTTGACGTTTGGTTGTTGTCCATGTGTCAATGTTACAGTCAGTATATCCATATAAACAATTAGAAATTTATTCTTTATTGGACAGATCAATCGTGGATATGATTTCCCTGATGAACTTAGTAGATTAGTTGGGAAGAGGTTGCTATTGAAGTTGAAACTTAACAAGTACAACAAGGATTTTCCAAACTCCAGCATCTCTATGACTTCCTACATTGAACTAAGTAACCTCATGAATGAGTTTGACCAAGTTGATACATATCCAATAATTGATTATATGGTGTATTGAGTTGTAGTTACGCTAGGATCATAAACTTTGTGGAGTACAAATTATTTTGAATGACAAAATGCTAGGATTTATTGTTAATGTTTGATTAAAATGTGTTATGTAGGTTGCAAAACCAGTTGCCAACATGGTGCAGGAGGTATATCATGTTTAAATTAGGATCCCCTATATTTGCCTCATGTGTAAGGTACTGATATCTTTATTTTTTCCATTGGTTGCAGGAACATGATTACATGGTAGTCGGCTCTGACATTGCTGAGGATACTCCTCAGATTGATTCCCATGGTTTGGTTTCTCAATCCAGTGGCCATGAAATTAGTGGTCTAGATGATGAGCCAATATCAACGATGATTACCAATACAGTAAGCAAAGGAAAAAGGAAGACGGCTGTGAAGAAGTTTGCTGCTTTGAAGGATAAGGCGGCTATTGGTACAAGTTCATCACCAACTAAGACTTATGGGAAGGTTATGAAGTCCATCAAGCTGGAGAAATGATAAATGTTATCTCAAAGAGGGTCTTTTATTGTCTATTTCCTTTGTTTAGTTCACTTTATGATTATGTATTGTCTATGTATGAACTCTTTTGGATGTATGTGGTGTCTATTATGGCATTCCACATCAGTGTTATGATGTGAGTCTAATGTAGTGTTATGAGTCTAATGTAGTGTTTTAATGTGTTGGGTCACTTGATTATGTGTTTTAAAGTCACATGCCGATAAGGCAGTGTGTTTAATGAATGCTTAGTTGTTATGTGTGTCATTTTATCTATCTTATTTATGGATTTTCTTATGTTTTTGTTTTTTACCTCATATTTGATTATACTTACATTCACAAAATACCACTTGAACATCGACAAACATAAAAAAAGAACAGAAGCAATTTGGTATTGGTCAACTGCTACTAGTTCAAAGAAAGCATGATTCTCAAAGCATTGTTAAAATAGTAATAACTGATAGTATAATAGTATAATATATGTGTAAGATCAATCCAGACACAAATACTGTAATTCATTTTCTGTAGATCGAGACAATGATATAGATGGATTTAAAACTGATAAGAAAATTACTACTTTTAAAGAATCGTTGGTATGTAGTTGTACCAAAAAAATTTCTAATTTCACACACTTATTTTAGAATGGCCATTAAAAACTTGAATTATCATGGATGACTTTGTCTATGATCATGCATGTATGGAACACTAAAATGATTAAATTCATTCATGATTTGTTTTATTGATCAGGCCAAACACTAGCAAGCACAATCGAATGATAGGACGAGCAAATTCGTCAAGCTCATCAGGGAAAGTACAACTTATATTTTGACCACGTGATTGTATGTATTGTACTTATTATATGATAAGTTAATAATAGTGACAGTCAAACAGCCTAGTCTTGCAAGTTTTGTTATCTGCAGGTCATATTTATAACATAATAGTGAATGATGATTTAAATATTTACTTGTAATTGGTTATGTTCGAAATCACAATTTATATTTTGACCCCAAAACACGCAAAGTTTCTTATTATAGGATGATTTAGTAACAATGATTCAGTTCAATTTTAGCATGATGGGCTGTTAAGGACCTTGGTTTGCGTTCCATTGTGTAATGGGCTGATAAGGACCTAGGATTATTTAGTATCATAATGATTCATTTCGATTTTAACAATATTTCTTGATTGGTTTGAGTTGACATCATGTGTATGTTGATTTGCAAAGCTGTATCCAGTAGGGGTGTAATAATCCGATGTGTAATGGGGTTAGTCCCTCTATTGACACTTGATTGGTAGGTCAAGAGGCATTTTTTTCGCTGGTGGACAAGTATGATATATAGGGACTATTGGTATTGGATGCTTTTATCAATTTGATGTGTAAAAGGGTTAGTCGTCCTGTTGACATTTAATTGGTGGGTTAGGAGGCAGGATGTTCATTAATGGTCAAGCTTGATATCCGCATACCACGGCTGTCGTTGTTGCGTGCTTTTACATTTTCTTTATAAGAGGTTCAACAAAGGTGCGGCACTCAACCTGCATACTTAGTGTGCATTTAAGACATGAAGAGGAAATCATTGAATCCCTTTCCAGCTGAATCATTTACTCCAAAATTAAACAGTAGCGCCAATTCATCTAGCAAAGTGGCAGGTATCATTTGTTGTGTCTTATTTAGGTTGTTAGGGTGTTATAAGGGGATACTTCATATTGTTGTTTTTACTGTTAGAAAAGAATGTATATTCTAGTGTTTCTAATGCTATTTCTAATTCATTTTAAAAAATATTGTCGGGATCATTTTATTATTGTTTAAGGCTCTGGATTATGAGTTGTGGATAAATAATTGTTCCTTCCAATGCTTTGTCCAGGGGGAAGCTGTGAAACTGAAAGCATTGTGAATGATTTATTTTATCAGGAGCATGGTTGTTCAATGCAGAATATACCTAAGGGTGTTGCTAACAGTGTACCAAGAGTTAATAGGAGAGGGGGCGTCCTAGGTTGAAAGATATAACGAATGTTGCTACAAACTTGGAGACCAAGTTCTCCAAATATACTTTAGCTGGTAGGTGGTAGATGTGATTTTATTGTCCTGTGTAGTTATTCTTTTCATGATTGCGTTGCCATTTTATTTTTGACCTATTCTGCTATGTGCCTGTAGGTGAGTTGGAATTTAGAAACAGTGTCATTAGGTATCAAAGTGCCCGCTTCCGTGCATTTGAGAATTTTGACCCATTTCTAAACAATATTCCCAGAGGTGCACAAGCCGAGCAGTGTGAACATATTCCAGGCGTGGGTTTCGTGCTTAGATTTTTTAATATCCACCTGCCTTACTATGTTGTTGTGGATGTGTAGTTTGTCTAAACGATGACTTTTCATTCAATAGCAATTAATTCAGATGATGTATTATATAATGGTGAAGATCAGAGGCAAGGGAATAGAGGTGACGAGGGAAGGGATTTCGGTGAAGGAGTTGATGTACATCATCCAGCCAAACTATTGTTTGATCATCGAGTTACCACTAGTATTTTTTTTCATTAGTGCAGAGTTGGGTGATATATAGCATATATAGATTGTCAATATGTTGTCGTATTATTTATACATTAGATAAAATAGTTTGGACATACATAAGAAATTTAAATGTTTTGTATTCAAAATAAGTAAATTAATAATTAGCTTTTAATGTATTCATTTGAAAGTCAAATATGTGTTATAGTTAGTATATGGAGCAATATTATTCAATGCCTCTTTAGTAATAATAGTGGCATGGCTATCTAGATGTTAGACATTTAAATTAATAAATATTATTTTATGAAGTATAACGCATGGCGATTGATGATGTCAATCATGTGTTGTGGATAAAATGTCTGGATGGTGACAGGACTCCCTACAGAGGAAAGCTATAAAAACATGCACTTATCTATCGGTGGCAACTGTGATTCTGAAAATGATGAAGATTGCAATGACTCTAATTCAAACGATAGTAATTTTATTTATTTAAATTGTTATTTTTTTAATTCTGTGTTGTGAACTTTTTTATTTTTTGGCAAACAGTGATGCAATTACACCCAACAAGAGAAAGTTTACATCGATGGCAGGGGATACTAAAATGCGAGTTCAGTATAATGGTTAGAACAAAGTCTACATTGTGCATAGCGTTATGCTTTTATGTTGTTTTTTTTTTATTTTGTTGCCATTCTTTACAGAATATGTAGATGAAGGAGATCCTACCTATGTATGTCAGTCATGTGCAGCAAGGATGTGGTTCAATGAAAAAGCAGGCAATTCAAAATCTAGGAGTCAATCTTCTTTTTCATTATATTGTTTGAAATGAAAAGTTCAATTGCCTCTATTGATATGTCCTCCAAAGGCTTTATACATGTTGTTTATTGACAAGAAGTCAATTGAATATTACAACTTTCATGCAAATATTAGGATGAGCAATAATATGTGTTCTCATTTACATCAATTAGGGGGGAATTGATCATTCAAAGAATTTAGGGGGCGTTCCGTACACTTTCATGCTCTATGGGATGAATTACCACAAGATTGGTAGTCTATTATCTATAGAAGGGAAGAAACCTATTTATTCACAGTTATATGTAACACCTCCTTTTATAGCATTTACCTTATCATATTAAAACTATTGAAATCACTAGTTATGACTCCAAGTTGGGAAAATAAGGGAAAAATGTTTGTTTTTATCGCTATACTATTCATATGTCCCTTAATTTAGACTAACTTTAGAAAATCATAACTAATTCTAGAAAAATCGAAATGCTGTGATTCCAAACTCATTGGAAAGCTCTTTCCTTCCTCTATAAGGGAAAAACAATATTAAGCCATGATATCATAGCATCACACACGTGCAGCCCCTCAAAGTTACACTGTTCATATGGTCAATTTGACACTATTCATTTGGTCATTTTTCAATTTTTCAAGATTTTTGGCCTAACTTTAGGAAGACATAACTTTTACTACAAAACTCCAAATGACATGATCTACCACTCCATTTGCAGCTAAAAATACTCTCTATTAGCATGCAAAGGCTCGTGGTTCGATACAGTCATTTGCTCAAATCATGGCCAACCCACTTTTAAGTGCAAACTAACTAAAAATCATGTGCCAATTTAACCATATCACACTGCTATGCCATTTTCCCCTTATCTCCTAATTCCAACGTCACTCGGACAGCATAACGGCTAAGGTAAAGGCATTCCACATATTATATCATCAACAACAGTAGCATTTATACATAACCCATACATCCAATATCCAGTACACACATTATATTACAGTCATCCAAGTAACACAGGGAAGCAAAATAAACAATCTTTATATATCTCTTCTCCACGCTTCCCAATGTACCTTCACCTGCATTGTGGAAAGGGTAAGGTTTCTGGGGAAACCTTAGTAGTAGAACAACAACCCATAACATTATAATGCAATGCAAGTCATGCAATATGCAATGCCCGTAACTTACTCATCCAGTGCCCTCTCTCTTGGCACTCACCGTGTATAAGGAGCATGCATATGACTCTGTCTCTATCACATAACCATGGTATAAAATAGAGAGTCATACATCTCATACATACTTGCTCAACCACAACACAGTACTATAGCAACAACATAAAGCAGACAAGCAAAGCACTCATAAGTCAAGGTTAGAAGTTCTAGCTACCAGTCACTTAAAATGATGCAGGTGCCTTTCCTCTACTCCTTGGGATACTGGATAACTCCTCTGCAATGCCTAAATATAACACAACAATTAGGCATGCATGTATGCTACTATTACTAGCTCAGAACCCATTCCCTATTAAACTTGGGTTCCAAACTAACCTTTATCCTTTAATTGATTTTAGAGGCTTACCCTACATAATTCCTGCCTTTGAATCCATTTATGATATCCATTTCATCAAAATCACACTCCCCTACCCTTCCCCCATGGCCAAAACACTACCCCTTCTTAGGGTCATTGGTGATTCCATCGGTTCAATGTTCCACATGTGTTCTTTCAACATTTTATTAAGTAAAACACTACTCTGAACACATTGAAACCATCAAACCAATGAAAATCAAACCATATCTCACTCTAGGGTTCATGGCCGAACTCCCTCCTCTCACACAAGAAAAGAACTCAACCTCAATCAAGCCTATACACCAACTACTAGCCTTTTCTAGCCCTTATAAACCTCACACAACTACAAACTCTCCCTCCCCTTACTTGATTGAATCCGTGGAAAGCATTTCCCCCTTAGAAATGCCTTTAGAACCATGGAGAAGATGAGAAGAATGAAAGGAGATAAATGTTATAACATATCTTGATTGATTGATCTGTTAGTGTAGCTTGAATCTCTTTAAAATTCTGAGCTTGAAGGTTGAATTCCCAAACGGCCGCAACCTCCCAAAGTGTTCCTCTTATGTGCCTAAAGGGGGGTTGCCTCTTATTTATAAAAGAAGAGAGTGACACTCTCGTAAATAAGTGGAACTTTAAAAATTAATAAAATATTCCACCTCCTTAAGGAGCTTGAGCCACCTCACAATTTCTAGAGCTCTCTTGGCTTTTCCTTCAAACAAAAGCTGGCGCAAGGTGTCTTTGGGCCTGTGGGGTCCACCCAACTCAGTATCTTGCGGCAGTTTCTCCTACACTGTCTTATTTAATCTGAAAATTCATCTCTCATTAAAAAAATTCCCAAAATTTATCCAAACAATCTAAAAATAGCCCAGGAGGCTACAATAAAAATTTTAGAATTTTTTGATGTCTAGAACTTCCGAAATTAATTTTTCTCTAAAGAAGTTCCTCATACCGACGATAAACCAATATTCAACAATTTTCAATAATTCCTCTGAACTTCTTCTCAACCTCCAAACAACTTTACCATTCCTCTAAAATATCATACTAATTTTCCCAAATCCCAGTCCAAAACAACGAAGCCTCTAAATATCTGTTATAATTAATTTCTGGCCAAAACCCAGTCCAGTCAAAAATTAATAAAATATTCATAAATTCACCAACAATTCATATGGCCTCTAAAAATTATTCTAACTACTCCATGATGTTATGGATACTCTAAAATAATTTTTGAGATTTTATGGGAATTTTCGAGGCTTCTGGACCTATTCAAAATTCAGCTTCTAACTTTGCGCATTTTTACTCTTTGCACATAGGTCCTTCTCCATACTTCACTTCAAAAATCAAGAGATCTCTCTCTCTCCTCTCTTGATTATGGCACTGTATTCATCCCAAATGCCTCATGTAGGCCTTGAAAAATATTAGGATACGACCCTCGGTCTACCCAAAATCCTCTATTTAGGCTTTAAAAATTTTGGGATATTACATATTGTTAGATACTAAATGCTCCTAAAATTATTTTATATCACACAAAAAAAAATTTAGCACATAAAATTATTTTAAAATATTAGGTGCTACTTAAAAAAATATTTCAAGACCTTACATTTTATTTTGTACAGGAAAAAAAGGAAGGAAAGAGCCCCTCTCATTCACACAAAAACGCTACAGTTTTAATGCAATGGAGGCGGAAGAGAAATGCAGGGGAGAGGATCCGAGTTTGAGTAGTTACCCAGCTAATGTGACAACAAACCACAAGTGATAAGATCTACAATCGATACGCTAATATAACAAAAAATATCTAATGATGACTGAATTCATCCTAGATTTATGATTTGTAGAAATTGTGAGATTTGAAAAGTAATTTAGGAAAGAATAAAAAGAAAAATGACAGTCTTTGTTTATATTTTAACTTGAGGTACATTCTTTTTTCCCCAACCTGAAAGTATATTCACTCAGGAATCAAATAGTTCAAATTAATTAATTCTTTGTTTTTAAAGTGGATGCAATGCTTAGTCAAATACTTACCCCACGATCGGAATTGATTTCTAATTTTTTTTACCTGAATTGATTTTTATTTTGATTGAAGAAAATGCAAATAGCACCGTTAAAAAATGTCGATGGTCATTGGTTTAAGTCCTTCAAAGGGGCATTGCGACCTACAACCTGCGTCCGGCTTCTCTGCCTTGCGGGTTCCCATCTTCGCCTCTCTAATACCTCAAGCGACGTTGTCATTTTGTGCGCCAAATGCAATTTCCTCTAATGTTACTTCCCGTCATCTACTTCTCTCTTCTTAAAAAAAATAAAAAATAAAAGTCACCCATCCCCTCTCATACTCAAACATATATGAGTTAAGGGTTAAATTTGTCCCAGAAGTATTACTTGAGGAGCAATTTTGCCCTATAAGTATTATTTGGGGCAATTTTGCCCCGAAAGTTTGTAAAATGGGGCAATTTTGCCCTTACTGTTAGTTAACCGTTAGTTGATCAAATATGTTAAACTGATAGTTCACAAGTCATCCACTATATTTTTGCTAAGGTGAAGATTTGTCCTGAAAGTTTTAAATCTATTAATTTTGACTGTTAGTTGACTAAATATGTTGAACTGACAATCCGCATGTCATCCATTTTATTTTTTGTTAAGGTGAAAATTTGTCTCAAAAGTCCATCTATCATCTAGTTCTTTTTTTTTTTAAAGTTAGATTTAAAAGTTCTGATACAAATTTTCACCTTAGTAAAACTACACTGGATGACATGTGAACTGTCAACTCAACATATTTGGTCAACTAACGGTCAATTGATGGTCAACGAATGGCAGGGGTAAAATTGCCCCCAAATCATACTTCCGGAGCAAAATTGATCCTTAAGCAATACTTCCAGGACAAATTTAGCATTTAACTCAACATATATGACCAAATTAAGGAGTTGTAGGAATATATTTAAAACATTTATTTTATTAAAAACATAAAATAAAATGTCACATGTTTCAATGGTTTACATAAGATATTTATCCAGTCATAGTTATAATACATTTCCAATATGTTTTAACAAAACTTTTTAAAAAAATTAACTTCATTAAATTTTTCTTAAAATTTAAAGCATATTTAATGTATATTAATTAAAATTTAACAATTCTTCAATTTACCATTTTTTTATGAAAAAAAGTTTAGATGAGTTGGGTTTTGGGGCCCATCAAGGCTAAAGCATGCTTCTAGGCTCAAATAGCCCTTATAGAACTCACGACCTTGTGAGTTATTAGTCAACTCCTTACCAACTGAACTAACCTTTGTTGGCTCAATTTTACTATTGTTAATATATATTAATTAGGCCTTATAAGAACAAAATATACATAATAATATATCAATGGTAAAATTGAACAATCATATAACAAATTAATTATGTAGTATATAATTAAGGATTAAGGGGTAAAATTGTCTTAGAAGTTTTCATTAAAGAATAATTTTGCCCTGACAGTTTTTCATGACCCAGAAGTTTTAAAAGGGGGCAATTTTGCCATTGGCCATTATTTTCGTTAATTTTGACCGTTAGTTGACTAAGTATGCTGAATTGATAGTGTACATGTTATCCACTTTATTTTTGTCAAGATGAAAATTTACCTTCAAAGTTTTAGATTTAACTTTTAAAAAAATGAATTAAATAATAGATTAACTTTTGGAGCAAATTTTCAACTCAACAAAGATAAAGTTGATAGCATGTGGACTGTCAACTCGCTATATTTTGTCGATTGATAGTCAAAATTAACTGAAATAACTGCCAAGGGCAAAATTGCATCTAAAAAAAATGAAGGACAAAATTGCCCCTTAGTGAAAACTTCCAGGGCAATTTTATCCTTTAACCCTATAATTGATATACATAATTTAAGCTCTAAATTTTAAGGCAAATTTAATGAAGTTGATTTTATTTTTAGTTTCATTAAAATATATTAGAAGTGTCTTATAAATATTAGATAAGTATTTTATGAAAATAAAGAGTGGGAAAAAGCTAGGCCTATTTTGCAATAAGTTGGTATAAGCTTGGCTTGTTAATGGCTTTTTTTCAAGCATGAGCGTGTTAAGGCATGCATTTTTTCAAAAAAATTTTAATATTTATTTTTAATTAATTTTTTTTATTTTTCTTTTTAATTTTCATCCCATTCTTCTTTTATTTATTTTTATTTTTATTATAATTATTTTATTTTATATTTGTATATTTCTAATGTCTTTTTAATAAGTTCCTTTACTCTAAAAAAAAATAATCATATTTTAGGTACATTTTTGTTAGCCAACTAATTACCTAATAAAATCTCTTTATAAAGAAGTAATTGTTTCATAGTGATAATTAAAGCCATAAAAATAAAAATTAGAATACTTACTTTTTTTATAATATTATATATTAATAATAGGCCAAGCTGGCGTAACAAGTTTAGAAGGTCTATTGACAGGTCTAAGCTTGGCCTCTTAAAGAAAACATGTATGAGCTTGTTAGTATTTTCAAACAGGCCCAGACTCCTGACAAGCCACTTAACCTATTTCCACCCCTAAGGGCTTGCTTAGTATAAGGGGAGGGGATGGGGTAAGAGGGGAATTGTGGGATCTTGCTCACATTTCCTCTATTTAGATAGGTAAAACTTCCCAGAGGGAAGGGGAAAGATTTTAAAATTTTTCCTCCTCCTCCTCCTTCTAACCCTCCCCTCTAAAATTAGGGAATTTGGAGGGAAATTGTAATATTTTGGCTTATATTGACTAACATGCCCATGATCTTTTCAAATATGTCTAGTGTTGTCTCCTTTTTAGATCTATGTTATGCATTGGTAGTATCATAGTGTTATATTTTTTTACTGTGCAATCATTTTTTGCATGGCTTTGCAATTTTTCACATGAAATCCTTACTCAAATGTTTCAAATATCTTCAATATTAATTATCTTTTATACGTTATACTTAAAAAACTTTTATATTGACTCATGTCTATTTTAATTTTTATTGATTACATTCTTTGTTGATCACCTTTTTACATTATTGTGCATATATACAAATTATAGAATCATTATTGATATTAATTAGATATATATTATTGTATATATAGCAGCGACCAAGTATAAAAATATTTATTTAATTTTAATAATTATAAAATTATAATTGTATGTAATAAATGTCATTTATAATTATATTTTATTAAATACTCCTTTCGGTCCTAATTATAAAGGCCTATTGACTTTTTTAGAGAATCCTTAAAAAATTCTAAAAAAACTAATTACATTACTTAATCATATTATATATTGTATTTTAATATATTATATATTAGTTTATAAGTCAAACAACATAAGTTGAAGAAAAACAACAAATTTTAATGGCTTAAAAAAATATAATTAGCTTTCTTATGATTTTTTTAGGATTATTTAAAAAAGTCATCGGGCCCTTATAATTAGGACTAGAGGAGTATTTTAGAAAGTAAAAAACAACTTAAATAAAATAGGGCAAAGTTTTCCATATAAAAATATTTTCTCTTGCCTCCCCTTCTATACTAAACAAATTAATATTAAAATCTTTCTCTTCCTCTCCCTTTTTATCCATCTAAATAAAATAAAATAAAATAAAATAAAATCCTTCTTAAACCCTTTCCCCATCCCTCCATTCAGCCAGGGAGGCTTGTTATTCAATCTTTCATTCTTTTCATTTTACGTAGGAAGCACTTCATAAGATTTTAAACCAGGAAAAGAGAAAGGGTAAACCTTGGGTTGACATTCTGGATATTAATCGGTTGCGGAGGCAGTTACTCTTCCAATCATACATGTGGGACCACCGCCTTATCTATGCTGCCAGCTCAGTTAATTTTACCAAGGAGACTGATCTAAGCAGTTCAAAGTCAGATGACAAGGTGAGAACCAATGATGACAAATTGAAAAGTGTGATGTCCATGCCAGGAGGAGCTTTCAGTAGTAGTGCTGATTGTAATCTTCCCAATTCAAAGCTTAGGGAAAACCATGAACTGCTGGGAAGAGAAGATCATGGTAGCAAAATTTCTCAAACTGATGATATACCTGATCAAGAAGTTGACATGACCAAAGACACCAAACAATATGGGAAAGAGGATCATCAATCTGTTGAACCTTTAAAACTTGAAGGGTTAGGCATTCGCAGATCTGTCTCTGATGGCCATTATCTTTCCATACCCTCTTTGTCTGATACACTCGATGCAAAATGGAGAGGTGAAGAACCTTCAGGTCTGGGAATCCCAAAGGATAACGTATCTGTAACTCTTGACGAGTTGTTCGTGGCCGATTCTTCGAGCAGCACTACACAGAGAGATCAAGCAGAAGACCAATATGCGCTAAAGAATATGCTTAATCGATATGATTTTATGGAAGACCCTTTAATATGGCTAGGAATGTCATTCATAAACTTCTATCGCTCATTTAATATGAACTTTCAAGCCGGTGACCATAAGTTTGATAAACTAGCTAACCATAACCCTGTTTATGTATCATCCTTATCTTCCTTCCGCGAGATGGAACTCCAAGGTGAAGCAAGGTTGCTTCTTCCCATTGGTATTAATGACACTGTAATACCAGTGTTTGATGATGAGCCCTCAAGTATCATAGCATATGCCCTAATGTCACCAGAATATCATGCCCAGCTGATTAATGATGATGGAGTTGAAACCATGCCTTCATTTTATTTTCCTGACTCGGCAAATCCCCTGTCGTTCTTTTCTACTGATGAAACATTTAGTAGTTTTGATTCTCAGAAAAGTTTTTTCTCCTCAGATGATTCGTTGTCTTCCTTTTCTGCCTCTCCACTACTGGTACGTACAAAAGCCATGCATCCCAGAGTTTCCTTTGGAGGAAGCGATGGTAAGGTCAAATATTCTGTGACTGTTTACTACGCCAAGGGGTTTGATGCCATGAGAAGAAGCTTTTGTCCTTCTGAAATTGACTATGTAAGGTCCTTGAGTAGATGCAAAAAATGGGGAGCTCAAGGTGGTAAGAGTAACGCTTTCTTTGCAAAAACTCTGGATGATCGATTTATCATCAAGGAAGCCACCAAAACAGAGCTTGAATCGTTTATTAAATTTGGTCCGGCATACTTTAAGTACATTTCTGATTCCATAGCCGCAGCAGGTCCGACATGCTTGGCAAAGATTATAGGAATATACCAGGTACTTGTATTTTATCTAAAATCTTCTTGCATATGTTTATATTCACATCAATCATGTTTTTGAAAGGCCAAAACAGGGATTTCCCTGTTTACAGATTGCCAAGCCAGAATCAATGAGAGCGTTATATAATTCATAGTTCAGAACAACCTTGTTTTACTGGTGCAAAGTTTAATTGTAATCTTGGTAAAATAAAAGCTTTGGACTTGGGAATCAAAGCTTAATGCTTTTGACTAGTACGAAAACATTATTGAATAAAAAGAACCAATGGAAGGATTCTGCAATATATAATTTGTGTATTCTTCTCTGCTGAATAATATATATATATATATATGATGAACTCTCTGTTTACCGTTTGCGTTATCCTCGCAAGGTTACGGTAAAGAATCCTAGGGGAGCAAAAGAATCAAAGATGGATGTGCTGGTTATGGAGAATCTTCTGTTTAGGAGGAACATAGCACGACTTTATGATCTGAAAGGATCTTCCAGGTCTCGCTATAATTCGGATACTACTGGGACCAACAAAGTCCTGCTGGACCAAAACTTGATTGAAGCTATATCCACTTGTCCCATTTTTGTGGGATATAGAGCAAAGCACTTGTTAGAGAGAGCTGTCTGGAATGATACTATTTTTCTCACAGTAAGTTTCAAAGAGCTACTTATCTCTCTCTCGTGCCCTTTCTTCTAACGCAAGCAATCCTTTATTTTCTCCCCAGCTTTGGAGAGGTTTATAATGCCAGAGTATGTCATGTTGCAGAAACCAAAACAACTCAAATATCAGATCTATTGATATAAAAAAAATAGAAATATTGTTTAATGAACAAGCATTTGCATAATCTATCTTATGCTCATTTTTCACATGTTTATTGTGCAGAAAGTGGGGGTAATGGACTATTCCTTACTTCTTGGGATAGACCAGGAGAAACATGAGTTAGTAGTTGGAATAATAGATTACATGAGACAGTACACATGGGACAAGCATCTGGAATCATGGGTAAAAGCTTCCGGCATCCTCGGAGGACCCAAGAATGCAGCTCCAACTGTAATATCACCCTTGCATTACAAGAAAAGGTTCAGGAAAGCAATGGCCGGTTACTTTTACTTTCTTCCAGATCAGTGGTCAGATTCAACTATGACTACAACTAAATCCCAGCCTGATTCATTTGAAGATGACACGCAACAATCTTCTTCTTCAATTGATTAATGATTCTTTCACGGCTTCATGCCGCCTTCTTTTTTTTCTGTTTTTTGCCCTCTCTCGCTCTCTTTCCCGCTCACACAATTTATTTAGGTATGTCCCCCCCATTTTTAAAGCTGTTAGAAGATGCTGATTAAAGGGAAAATAGGCTGTTGGAAGCCGCAGGATGTCTTTTTGTGGAGCAAAAATATTTCATGAGGCTGTGGATGATATCTGTGTACAAAAATCTATACATAGTGAGTGTAACTAGCGTCACAACATGTACATTTCCACTTCATATCAATAAATTGCACTTTTTTCAAAATTGTTAGGCACGAGTTCTCCTTTTTTTTTTAAGACAATAATTTTTTGATATACTGTCAAATATTAAATGCATTCAAATTTCAGTTTGTCATGATGTATTAGACTAATACATTCTACTTAATCCAACACTATTGGAAAGTCTGTGCTGGGGATTGTAGAACTCTCGTCAAGCGAGAGTTTCTCTCTCAGTAAGTGAGAGTAGGGTTTCACACCTCCTTTGCGATGGTTGTGAGTATGCGAGGACCCTTGACGGCACACAACGGTCTTACAGCGGTGAGAGAAAGGTGAGAAAGAGGCTCCTCTATCCCCACTAGATAGAGAGATAAAGTTAGGAGTAAGTGAAAGGCTTGTGGTGCTGCGATTATCGGTGGTCAAAGCAGTGGTTCAAAGTTATTGGGATTTGGTATTGATGGAGATAAATTCAACGATTCGAATTGGAACAAAATGGAAATGGATGGATTGGAATGGGAGGAACCAATAGACAAAGCACATGTGCTAATTGTGTCTGCAGTGGTGAAAAAAAATATACACAGACCGACATTCAAATCGATGGCATTGCGAATCTATAATTCTAGATCTGTGGACGGTGGTTTGGGTATGGGAAGAAGTTATAGAAGAGCGGAAAATCTTGGTTGGTTAGGGGATGGCGAGACTACGGCAAGGGTTGGAGATTGGCTTCTGAGATTTTGATGGATGATGTTGATGCCGGATTGTGATTCCTTCACCAGGATGAAGCAGAGCTTTTAGGAACAGAGGAGGGCGGCACTGTGGAATCCAAATTGGCCATTCACACCAGACTTGGAGGTGGATGTCCCAGAAGATGCTAATGTGTTGTCTTTGAATCTTCTCTCATTCTCTATAAGGTCTATTACAATCATAATGACCCTGATCGGGGTTGACTTAACAATTGGTTTAATGGAGCATATAGATGAGAAGGGGAGGCTGTACGTATGGTATTCAAT